>JASXSY010001251.1:0-391597 GCA_034509805.1 Sipha maydis | reverse complement strand
GCTACGTAAACATTTTGTACGACTTACCTTCGTTATAAAGAAGCACTCTAGTATTGGCTTTTTTTACAGTATTACTTCTTTTACCGTACGATTTATTTTTCGTCTACAACAAATCAAACAAACAAATTATACTTATACCTATGCGATTATATATAACAGCATTATAATGATTAAAAGGGATTATCGCAGACATTATTTTTATATTGAGTAATATTGGTATTCGTATTGACTAGAATTCATCGATTGAGAGTCAAACATTTAAGATTTTTCCTTTCCAAAACTTTAAATACGTACCGTGTGGCCGAGATGGAAATTAACACAATTCAACAATCCGTCAACATAAACTTCTTCAAATTTTATATTGTTAAAATGTTTACTTCCCCATCGGTATAACTGTAAAATAAAATGTCATATTGTCAGTATAAGCCCATAGAATTTGTATCAATAAGATCAGCTGTTAGTTAACACACCTCTGCTCTGTCGACATCAGCTGGCAGTCTAAACAGAAGTTTAGGAGTCACTTTACTGGCTAATATTAGCAGATTCTCGAATTTCAAGTTTCCTACACCAACGGAAAATTCGAGCGGTGGTGTCGTGACGATAGCATCAGCTCTGAGTCTATTCACTCTCTCGAAAAAATCACCGACTATGAATATTATATTTTTCTTGACTCCATACAGCCGAGCGTTATTTTTTGCGAGCTTAATTTTCAACGGATCCCTGTCCATCGCGATGACTGTAAATGTTATATTTAAACGCAAAACGTATCGTGTGGTTATAATCAACAATTCTTATATTATTTGAATCCGTGTCAAACATGTCAAATTTAATTTCAGTTCAATTTTTAATGATTTATCACCTTTTCGGCAAACCATGGCCATCTGTATTGCTATCGCGCCAGCACCGCAGAACGGATCGATAACCGTGTCGAATGTTCCGTGTTGGTCTGCAAAACGCTTGGCCAATACTTCTGGTGGACCGGAATAAAGGCTCTCTACGTGAAGTATAATAAAATACGGTAAACATTGCGTGGCCTAATAATTAATAGCACTATTCGGTTGTTTTTCGTCGTAGCGAATATAATTCGATAGTAACACAATCTTTACACTATCTATTCATTAAATATATTATCGTTTACCGAGAAAAATCGCGTTCCGGCCTACCGAAACTTAAAACATATTGCAACGGTACCTAACCGATAAACATACCTCTGTCGGCCATAACGCCTTGATCGAACTTCGAGAATTGCTCGAAACGCGTCGCCCACTTCTCGAGAGTCTCTTTCAAATCCTGTATGAACGTATCGTTTATATAATAAATATAAGTTTTTTTTTATATTGTAATATTTATAGTCTATACGATTTTGAATATTCTCACGTTAGAGCGGATGACTTCTGAATGCGACACAGGCGTCACAGTTGCCGCAACGATTTGGGGCACGTCAGACCGGCCGGCCGTGACTTCGGATCGCTCTACGTTCTCGTTGCGGGCGGCTGTCGCGGTAACTTGAATCACGGGTACGACGTCGTCGACCGCGGTGCACGATTCTGCGGCTAATACGGTTCCGTCGACCGTTTCAAGATTGGCAATGGCCAAATCTCGATCGTAGTCCATGACGGTGGCCACGTCCGTCGGACCGATAACCGAATTTCCCGTGGTCGTCGTGACGATTGTCGCGTCGTCGACCGTGACAATGGCCACGTCTTGGTCGTAGCATACGGAGGCCGAACACTGCTTGCTGACTACCACTGATATATCCGCGGCCGTCGTTTCCGTGGCCGGCGTTTCCGTGTTCGTCGATGCGTCCACTAGCGTCACGGTACGACCATGGACGGTCGAAATCTGCTGTTCTTTTTGGGGTTCATTCTCCCAAAATACACAACCCTTGTGCATGAATCCTTGACATTCTGTTCGATCACGAGGAAAAACGGTCTATTTATTATGATTTAGCGTTCACGATGAGCAAGAGTATTCACGACCGTGTCGAGTACACAACCCTACATTTTCCGACACGGATATCCACGTGAAGTAATTATAAGCTTTCACGTACCAAAACACTGTACCATGTCTGCGTACACTCGTCTGTAGTGGCACTTCGCGCACTTTCTAAACCATCGGGTTTTCACCGGAACGCACAAATACCGTTCAGCAACTTCCTTTCCGAAGACGTGTTTTTGGCAGTCCATCGTTGTGCCAAAAAGAGTACACAAATGCTAAATTATGCGCTGAATATCGAATGAAGCGGACGAAAATCGTATCTACCAGTTGAGTGTTATTCAATATTTGTTTTTTATTTTATTCTCATGACAACGGATTATAATTTTATTGACTTATCCATGTTTATGTTCTATTCGCATTGTTTTTCTTTTTATGAAGAATTGTGCAATTATTGTACTTTCTGATTATTTTTTTCGCGGTTATGTTACCTTTCGTGTTTTACACAATTGAGTCATGTTTTGCGGAGAGCTCATCTCTATTCCAATAATCATAGTTATTTGTAAATGCTGTTGAAGCACTATGATTTTCCACGATCAATGAACTCATATATTGTACACAGTTTGAATGTGTATGTTTTCGAAAATTCTTAAGCGATGACACATCAAAGCAAACGAAGAAATTTATTGTTCTTAATGAATTACACTATTTATATAATACGATGACAACAAATATATAATTTAATACCTTTATATTAAATTTAAGTATATGAAAATTTATTTACAACGCATCACTAGACGATTCCTTGGAGTGTCTGATACTATTATAACTATACTATAAAGCACAGAATACTATGATAACGTATCTCATCGACGGATATTGTAATATTATTTACTAAGCCTGGATGTTTATTTTTTTTTAATTTTCTGCATTCAAATATTAAAAATCAGCAATTGATATAATTGAACAGACACGTGTATCTATTATACCTATATATAGTTTTTATGGATCCGTCAGTCTTACCTATGTTCACTAATTTATTATATTATTATATTATTATTATTATTCTCAAAAATACCTTTATAAAGAACAAAAATAAAAAGGGATATTCCTTAGTTACTCTTCCTTTAACTGCGTTAAAAAGCGTCCTCTTTAAAATTTCTATGTAATGTCGATGCAATTGAATCGATAAACAACGGTTAGAAAATAATAACGATCTCAATCAAACATTGAATATACAATAAAATATATAATTTTATATGTTTACAAATAACAATAAATAGTCCACGCAAGATTTCGTATAATTATTTTTTTTTATTTATTTATAAAATTGTTTCAATACACTGCTATTTTTACAATATTACTATTTTACATATTACAGATCGTAATTATAATTATAATTTTGTAATGTTATAATGTATAATAGTTTTGGTTAGTTATGAGTCTGGATCAGTATCTGAGGTTGAGGTGTTTTCATTTGGATCTAGTAGGATGTCCTGAGGTAGCCGTGGTTTGAGTCTCAGATTTGTGGATCTCTTGCCGATATTGTAGTGACGAGCTCCTTCTACATTGTGGAGTTTTTCGTGGAAGCTTTTAATTATGGAACACCCACATTTTATTGTAGACATCCAGTCTTGGTCGAGAGATTGTTTTCTCATTTTAATAAAATATGAATCCACGTAAAAACTCAATTGTCAGTTTCGGTGTTGAAGACCTTTCTGATAACTAATGATAATATAAATAAGTTAACAGTTTTGTATTCCATTAAAAAACCAAATCTAATATATTAAAGCAGATTTTTTCATTTTTTCAGCTTACTAAAATGCTCAAAATTAGTGTTTTATTATAAATTCCTAGTTGTTAATATAAATAAGCATTAAACAAAATATATTATTTTACTTATTTCAAATAATTTATTTTTTGACTTTTGACATTTTGAAGTAGAAATTTTTTATTTAATATCGATACGACCCACGCACTTTAAAGGGCGTGCTGATCAAATTAATGTGTGCCTACAGCATGTACCTCGATATTTTCAAAAATGAATATAACATATAAAAACAAGTTCAATGTTTGCACCTAAATGTATGTTGAACACCTACTATGTGTAACAAAATCACATAGTTACATTAATACTGATATTATTCGTAATTTTACATTTGGTGGCCCGTTCAAAAAAAAAATTGTTTACCAAATTGGCTCGTCGAGGGAAAAATGTTGGGCATCACTGCTCTGTACTATACTTCGAAATTGTTGCACCAACAGTCATGGAATAGGTATAACTTTTTCCCCATTATATCGATGTCTATTTTACCAAACTTTCATTCGAAACAACTTCGTAACGTTATCGTGATTAAGAAATCGTGATGTAATAAGCATTGTTTACCGGAATATTTTCTATCGCGTTGCAATTAAAAATACCTTCAGACGTTTTCGGTAAACTGCAATATTGCATTGTAAGTAATTATATGTGACTCCATGTCGTGTGTTCGCATGTGTAGTTTTCAAAACCGTTTACAGCTTACACTATTGTTGTTCACACGAAAAGTGTACTGCACAACTGTACGGTAGTTCGAACGGTACGGACCCGCGCAATATCATAGTAAAGTGCATCACGTGGCGGCACGCGACTGTTCGGAAACAAGCAGAGAGTGAGAGAGAATTCAGTGTGAATAAATTAGCAGCAGCAGATGTGAGCTCCGTAGCACCGTTCTCGTTTTCCACACGTGTGGTATTCTCTATGGTACAACTGCGGTAACGTTCACGTGTAATGTCGCACTGTCCCGGTTTCGTCCGGAAGCGTTTTCTAAACGCGATTCGCCCGGTGAGACTGTTGTGCGTGTTCGTCGCAGAATGTTTTCTATCGAATGCATTTTCCACACGTGTGAAAACAATTGCTTTCACTTCCAAGGTCTTCGTGAACCGGTATCGGTTCGCGTCGCAATGCAGGTACCTTTAACAAGAGACCTTTGACGATTATCCGTGTATACGAACGTTTTGTACACAAGAGTTCGATACGTCCCGTTTGCACGTGTAGTATATCTTAGAATATGGAATTCGGATGCCGTTCGTTCAATCACCGATCAGCGTAAATCCAAAACTGCCGTACCGTCGCAAAGACCAGAAGCCAAATAGCCAAAATATAGGGAATGCTGAAATCGCTGAAAATAAATATATTAGTTTAGATCGACCTGAACAAAAAAAAATCAAGGGTGCTAAGGATTCTCTGTGCGCCGTCTGGGGAATGTACTCATTACTGTTTACAGGTATGATAAAATAGGAATTTATGGATTTTTGCATCAAAACCGTCTTGGACTCTGTGGTGAATGTAACAAATATCCCATTTATTTTCTATCTAAGAAATATTTTATTCCGTTGACCGTGCTGATTTTAACAATTGTTACCAATTGAACGATTGAGGTATATGTAAATTACCACGGTACAAATAATTAAATATAAATAACATTATAACTTAATATAATTGTGCATTGTTTTTAACCTAAATTAAAACATACGATAGTTGAATACTTCCTGGAAAAAGTCAATTCAGTTAATATATATATATTGTATTGAGTTAAAAAAAAAATATGTGTACCATGCATACGCCGATCACTGTAAAATACTTTTTAGCAATAGTTTCGATGTTGATAAATCTCGTGTTGGAAAACATCATATAAACATGTGACCATACTAGTAGTACAATTAAATTTAACGAGGTATTGTAATGAGGTGCATTTGTATTTTCATCAGTCTTGACTAGGTTAATTTGTTCAACTACAATTTAGTTTCAGAATGTGTGTTCACCTCATGGGGAATTCAGGAATCAAACTGTGTATGCTAGTATACATGTTCCTGCAACTTATCCATCTAAAAGTCCACGCTTATCACTGAATGTCCATAATCACTATACGGATTCAGTAGACGAATAAATAAATAAAAGTATAATACGTTGCTTTGTACTCGCATGCATCGTGCTCGCGAGTATTATTGCTATCAGCGCGACTTTCACGCCTCCTATTCGTTCCCTCCTACCAGGAGACAATCCACCAATAATAGCATATGAATTCCGTTGTACCAAATATATAACTTTTGTTATTAAAAATGTTGTAGGATTTAAACTAATTTATTACAGTAGCCATTATGCTTGCCACATATGCTTATCAAATTTTCAGAACTTATTTTAAATTATAAGTATACATATACATGTTACACGCTTTATACGATGAAAACATAAAATCGAAAAATATTCTATCACAAACACTATTTGAGTGACAATATTAATAAAATCATTATTATATTCATGATAGGTTAAAGGAAAAAAAAAGGTTAAAAAGAGTCCACAATATAAAAAAAAAAAAATACATTTTAAAAATATTACTCGTACTATTGATCTATTAACTTGATCCAGTTGTAAACTGTAATTGTTCATAACATATACGCTCTAACATATATTAAAAAAAATTCAGAAATCTACTTTTACATTAAATTTTTATATTGATAACTCTTTTTCTTCTTCGCATTCGATTAAGATCATATAATATAATGGTCATGTATACATTATATTAAAATGTATACATTACCACTGGACGGTTGAGAGTGTGACTGTAACTGTTTTTTGAGGTTCTTCGATTTTGTTCTTGCCTTTAGAACTTATTTAATCCGTAGCGACGTTTATTACCGGACTAGTGTCTTGCTTTTATTTCGGTAAGTTCATTTATTTTGATAATTACTTGTTTTTATGTGTTGATCTACCTGAAACATTTTCTCTTCAAAAAATACATTTTTTGCAAGGATTGTAAAATAATATTTTAAGAAAATTCATTCTCGTATTTCATTGTAAACCGAACTACTTATTTTCAATATTCCCAATTAACGGTCCAAACAACTAACAACGTTACAAAGTGGTATCAATAACTGACACAGCAAGAGTGCTTACATGTTACATTACATGGTTTCGAAAAAGTTTACGTCGTAATCGATTAGCTAAGAGTCATTATTATTTTTATTTAAATGACTATTCAGTGGCTAAAAATGTGTTTTTGATTTTTTTACTTAATGCTTATTTATATTTATTTATATTTGTCTATTCAAATATAGAACTTTAATTTTAATTTTAATTTTTTAATTTTCTTGAGAATTTTTTTCCAAAATTAGTTCAACTACTGTCCTCTAATTACATTAACTAATAATTACTTAACTTACCCGGTTTCCAAACACAAAGTTCAAAACCAGAATAAATAAGAATAAGAACAAGAATAAAACATACTAAACTGAATATTTTTCGAACACGCGTTCATTCACCAAACTCATTGCCGTCATAATTTAGCTGTGTACAAGTGTAAAATTGTATAAATTACGCATGATCCGACAACGTTTAATTAATATTTAAATAATTCATATTTTTTTTTTTTTTTTTTATGAATTTTGTTATGACGCGTGTTTCCTTTTCTATTTTTATGTATGTGTGATATTGAAAATAGCAACACTTATAATAATTACTTATTATTAAACATTATAGTGTGTTATTATTAAAAAAAATACTTTATAATATTTCATATAACGTTATCTCGAGAAAGAAAAAGTAATTAATTTAATAATTAATATCCATCATAAAATTAGATAGTTGTGAGTTAATCAAGTTTTAATTACGAATTAATTTTTTTTATTATAGACACTTCAATAAACGATTGATGGAAACGTGAGATGTACTTGATTGATAAAGATGAAAATAAATTGCAGCTTTCATTAAAACAAGAATGGAAAAGTATACTTTACCTATATGAGTTTCCTGGTATCTAAGAGCGTAATTTATGAATATGAAATCCAGTACTCAATGTTATGATTATATCCTGGGAAAAAAATGACCACCCTCAACCGTTCGATACCTACTGTACAACGCAACTCGTATCAATGGCCCTAATTGCCAACAATAATAGTAATAACAACAATAACAACAAAAAGTAACTGGACAATAAAAATTGAAGAGATGGTAAATACTCATTCTTCTTCGAAAAAAATAAAAAAATTCTTATTGGCAGCAAAAAATTTGTATTAAAGTATTTTATTTTTCCAAGCCAATTATAAATACTTATCGGGATCTTGAAAATAATTGAAAACTAGTGGTTCAAAACTATGAGAAAATAACTTGTCTCAACTCCTCACTATGTACGTGAATTATATACTGATGATTTGCACATTTTAATTTTTGTCAAATGTGTGCTTTTAAGGGAAGAAGGGGCTGAAATAACACGTTATCCCAACAACGTTCTCTCGCAAAAATACATTTTTCTCGATTAAAACAATCAAACGGGCTCGGCGGAACTTTTGCACGCGCGTGATGTGTACTCGATTCACCACGATATCACAGCTTAATTTCTTGGCTCGCTTAAATAATTATATATTAATCTCCGGTCGATGATGACAACTATTATTACTGCACCGTACTGCAGCAGTGTAGCGGTATTTCGTTTTACATATTATTATTATTATAATCCTTTAAGTGTTCGCAAGTCATTGCTCGGATTAAAATATCTTATAAATATATTTATGTTTAGAGTAGGACAAGTATTCGACTTTAAAACATTTTCCATATCGAATTCGAGTACTCGATTCGCCTTAACAAAAAAAAAAATTGCTTCACTCGTAAATACGATTGCTCAATTTTACTCAAATTTAACCGAGTCCTATAGTTTATTTCAATACTTTATTGAAAAATAAATGTTAAAACTATAATTAACTGGGAGCCAAATAATACCGATGGAAAATATCAGAAAGGTTATATGTTTTATATTTAACAATAGGTTTTTATCGCTTTGATATTTTGCTATCACGATAACGACATTTTTCTCGAACGTTCAGAATTTTCCAAAATTTTCTCGACTCGACGTCAAAAATCAATACTCGTTCAACTTTATCAACATTATTATAACAGTGCCCGCCGAGGGACCATTCTTTGATAATGACGTCCACCGCGTTAAAAACTGGTATGGGTTACAACTGCATAGTACCGGTTACACTGTGAGGATCGACGATCCCCGCAGTTCGCGCGGAAATTTCGTGGAAAAATTGTGAACGGCAGAATGGACTAGAATGGGGAGGAGAATGACAAGACACGAACAATATGTTGTCGACTATTATGTGGTGTGCGATTAATAAATAATTGTTTAGCACGTACTACTTAAACCCGAAGACTGCTGAGCAGCAGCACAGACATAAATAATTGTAATGAGTAAATTACCGAATTTGCAATTCAAATCATTCTCGTCCGTCCGCATGAGTATGTGCGGGTAAATAATTCGATGTGTCTTCTTATATAATGTGATAAATAATCTAAAATGACATGTTGCATCCTTAACCAGTTTATCCAATACCGTATGTAATGCGTATACACATAAATATGTATTGAATAGTATAGCAATTTTAAACTGGCCTGACGATAATTATATACGAATATGCGTTTAATAATAATTCGCTGTACAGTTGAACCTCCGTTTAATGAACTTGACTGTTTTTGAGAAAACAGTTTTACCTGCCATAAATGTATGCAAATAATAACACGTAATTATATGTACCGTATTATCCTAATACAATAATAAACTACAAGCAATATCGATAATAGTATGCTAGTATTTATATGTTATGATGACATAACATATAATTATGTGACCTTATCATAGTTAAGATTGTTGAAAGTGTGCACTCTGCATAAACGACAATAGCTTAAAGTTTATTGTAGAATAACGGTGTCCAATATTTTTCGTTGAACGGTAACGGTTCGCAATTGTGTTTCCGTAAAAAAAATTGTCATGCAAATGGTTCGATAAACAGAAATGTAACTGTATACACGGGCATACATATCACGTATCGAATACGACTTGAAATATGCTGCCTATTGTGCACACCGTCACATGTACGGGAAACTTGGATTAAAAAAAATATGTATGTTTTTACATCACATTATTAATGTTTAATATGTATGTATAATGTAACGATTCTCAATCTTTTTAGCGTCACGACCCTCAAATTAGGAAAAAAATAAAATCAATTAACTTCTAACTTCTCCATTACAATAAAAATTAAATTAAGCTTTTACCTGTATTATAATTTACAAAATATATTATATCATTAACCATTGACCAAACAAAAACACGAGTTTTTGAATTGCGAAATGAATTGAAATTTCTTTTTTAATTATCGAAACACCTCAAGTTCTGTGGTGTTTTATCAAGATAACGATTGAAAATATCGATCCAATTCTTATCCTTACATAAAATCTTTTTCTTCCGTGTAAGCAATAAAATCTAAACATATAAATCGTTTGTTATCATTAGAAAATAATATACTTATATGTGTTTTCAATGTCGAACCATGACTTAATAAACTTTTGAATATAAATCAATCACAATTATCACATATATATATTTTTTTATTTTATTATACATAATCTATAATATATTGATAGTATAAACTATTTCATTTTTAATATTATGGTTATGGATCAGTTTTTTTGTTTTTAAAATGTAAATAAAAGATTGTTTTTCTACATCAACGTTTAATTATTACTGGCCGATGCGGCTCCTCGTCAAGGGGTTCGTGGTTCCCTATGAGTTTACCCGCAGGTCGAGAAACGCTGGTATAACGTATGTACTTGCATGTACGGATTTCTCTTGATATTCATAAATACTAACAACTATAACTTCTATTCGCTGAGGATTCTAGCGTTTAAGGAGTCGCACACCAATGTTGCAGCTTATGACGTCAACAACATCCGCAGCGTAAACAGCGTTTAATATTAATACAATATGTTTACGACGTCGTTTATATAAAACCAACAAATATGTTATTAATTTTTCTGTCATGTCGCCTGGGTCCGCCGTCGTCAGAGAGAATAAATCAAAATTACAAACAAAAATTATTCGATACATAATTGAGATGAATATCTTTGTCGTATAAGCGCTTATGCGTGCGTAATAAACGTATTAATAAAACATAAGTGTGTTTAATGTATATACGTACGAATAATAAAAAATGTTTTGACGGACATAATTTATCTACGCGGGAAGCCCGTAAGTGCAAACACGTCGACGTCTTTTCACAAACGTAAAAATATTACGTCTATTAAAAATGCACGTAAGAAATACACCAATGTGTTATACGACATCTATGGTTAGAGAACTTTAAGTATCACCGAATGATTTTGTCTATGAATTATTTGTTGTTCAAATGCCGCATGGACTGTACATGACAGTACATAGAGATGAGACGAAGAGACTTGTTTTTTTTTTTTTTACGAACATCGTATTACTTTATAACGATATGATGGAGCATTTGGAATTTTATGCTTTAGAATTGTTTGTCGCAGAAAACAGAATTTTTCGATTTGTCCAAATGAAAAATAATGTTTTTCGGAAATTGAAGTGTTAACACTTATCAAAACGAATAGCGAATCGATCGGTTCGATGTAGTGCATATGTTCCGCAACAAAACGTAACCACTGAAAGACAAACCAACACCTCGGTATACTGTAAATTATATTTCTGTATGACTCGTTCACTTTCGCGATCCACTCAATTAAGCCCAGTACTGCAGTGATATGTACGTTATATTATATAGTTAACGTTTTAAAATTCTTTTCGAGCAGTGAAAAAAAAAAAAATCAAAAAAAATCACTTCTCAATGTGTGGGTACACAATTTATATATATATATATATAAAGTCTTAATATTACATGTACCCATATAATGTAATTTGTATTATAATGCTAGCACGTTGGGAGTAAAATATACATTTCTGAGGTTTAAGGATACTTCAACGATAGTCCTGATCCTCACCGCTAAAATTCGGTTTCGGTTCCATTTTCCCCACTGACGGTGTGGTATTACGAGACAACTCTGTCGGTTACGAAACACACGAAAGCGGGTATTCCGTACGATTAACCCCTTCGTATCGTTCGGATAACGCGCATGGTATGTATGGTCACCGATGCGTACTTAGCTACTATTATTGTATGTGTAATATTTATCATTATATATTTACATCGTTTTATTATTACATTTTATGAATAGGGGTAGTAACGAACCGCATATATATGTACAATCGCATAGTATGAATATATTTATTATGTATGGTATACGTGTATAAATCACTTTATATTTTTAAAAACATTATCGTTAGAATATATTGTATACGCGACAATGCAACAATATAATGTGTGTGTGTGTGTTTAAGACTGATGTCCTAATATTCATATTTCGAAATCGATGTATAGAAAATATAAGCATAATGTGGATATTTAGTGCGGTCACGTCTTTTTCATTTTTTACTGTTTCGTTTTTTTCGACCAACGTATTTTATCGCATTGTAATATTACACGGATCTGCGAAGGGTATAATGTTATACGCATGACATCAATGACGTTGATATCAGTTATTTTACGCCTATGAAAAACAAATAACAGACTATTGGATAACAGCTAAAAGTGGTATAGTTATAATATTGTAAAAAAAAAAAAATAAATACAAAATACAAAAACGCGCCGAAAGGGTTGTGCGTTTCTAAAAATTCAAATGTTCTTGCTTTTTAATTTTTTCACTGTAAAATACTGTTAATATATTATAAATAAAGTTATTATAAAAAAATTGACTTTAAGTTTTGAAACTTTTGAAAATTTATTAAAACGAAATAAAAATATTTGTTTTATTTTTTACTTATTTATGGTTTTTATTGTACTAACTTGGCAAATCTCTATACCACGCAATACTGTATTTGGGCGTGATTGCATTGGAAGAAGTCAGAAACACAATCGCAATGTTGTAACAGTTTCCTAACGAAGCCTATCGACCCGTTTGTAAACTGTTGGGTAAAGAAAAGGAACACAATTTAAGATTTATCGTATTTATTTACGAAACGTATTAAATGTACTAAACGTATAAAAAATATTGTCTATATGCTGTACGATCCACTACAGATATGATTTAACGGATACATATGTATGTTCGGTAGCAGACCGCAAAAAGCCGGTTTTAAGTTTTGTTCCGAACTGCAAAGATATAAATTATTATTTTTAAATTAATATGCCAAAAAAATGTTGATTTATGTGACTAGCGGGTTATTTTATCCGTACACTCATAGATTTCAAAAAAGGAAACCGATAAAAAAAATATATTTACAATATGTGTACGAATATTATATTTGATTATACGTATCCTAAAAGATATTTTCGTGATAAACTTTACGTATATCAAAAGTCGGTTAAAATTCAATGTGGATTATTTCGTATTCATCTAATTTATTTATTGCAATTTGTCAATAAGTAATGTGCACTTTTAAGTGGGTAACATTATATTATGCATTCAATGATAATTTTGGGGATGGGCAAATAATATATAGACTCCATCCTTTTTGAGTGGGCTTATCTTCACCCTTCCAACATAGAGTTAAGTTTGTAAATATTTCATTTTAAAAAGACACATTAACGTAAAGAGATTACACACCCCGAGAGTTATACTAGTTGATTACGTGTAGTAGTGAAGATCGATTATAAACGATACACGAAATACGATTGGATTAAAAGTGAAGTGGATGAAACGTAATGAGTGCCACCGACGACAATGTGAAAGTGAGAGACGTGATGAAGGTATAAAATATAATAACCAATAACAGTAGAGTATCGACAAAATAAAATTCACGTGATAAAACGCGATAGCCAACGGTCTGCCGAGATGGAATAATTTAATACGCAGGTCCAAATCGGATCCGCTTCGTCCGTTGAACTTGCACTCGGAATTTCAGGACTTTCAGCGCTCATCGCTTGAGCTGTGGAGTTGTTTTGAGTCGAATTGCCAATCTAATATTGTACGTGCACGGTCACGAGATGGCGTATCGAGTAGACTTTGTTCAGATGTTCACTCGTCCCTGCAGCGTTTCGAGTTATATGGCAACGAAATCGAGAGGAAAGAAATGTACACGCGTGTATATTGTACATCGTAAGTGATGGGTGTAGCCGGACGGTTATTCAATCGAGGTTATTAATTCGCGTCGACGTTCCAATCTCCTCGGCCATCGGTGAAAACTCGATCGGAAAAGTCTACTTACACGTCGACACGTGTGTCTGCGGCATTAACGATTGCCGAAACGTGTGCTAAAAGTGACAACGACTATGTGAGTCGTGTGCGTGTGTAATACCTAGATTTCTCCTTAGACGTATTCGTGTAACGGACATGGTTCGTATCGCCGTATGTAAAGACTCGCGTATTAATGTATATCTAACTGAATGCGCACACGCAACCATTGACATTCACAGACACAGTGGATTTCGAAAAGCATTCAAAAACACTATATGTATATGTAAACACGTAGTGTTCCAATCTAGGCCATGTAATAATTATTAAAAAAATTGTATTATTTCGTTACTCATACTAGATTATATAATATCGTGTCGTCCAATAAAAATATTTCATAGGAAAATATTGAAATTAATAAAATTACAAATAATTAAAATAAGAAACAGAACATTTCTGGAAAATTTCTCGTATAAACGGTATTGCAGTAATGCTTTACCTTTATGGTTTTGAACTATTCAGAAAATCTATTAGTTTTTAAATGGAGAGCTTTTACTTGCCTCGGGCAGACTAAAAAATAAATTCTGCCAGGATTGTACTTTTTACAGAATACACGAAATTGGATGATGAACAGATGTTTCAGTTTTTGATCTTCTGCTCGTATTAGCTGATTCAGTATAATTATTCGTTCTATATTCCACGTTCAAAATCCGTTAATATAAATTCTAATAAAATGTTTAATCTCTCTGATGTACAATTTAACATTTACGTAAAGGAAATATATAATCAATTGAAATTATAAGAATATGTTAAAGTATATATGTTTTATATATATATATATATATATATATATATATATATATACATAATTGTTAAATTCAATTAGATAAAATAAATGAAATTAATTATACAATAATATACATTATAATCAGGGCTCGGGACTTATAGCACTTAAAAGCATTTAAAAACATCATTATAAGCAATCAAATAAGCATTTAAGAAACTTAAATTTAAACAAAAATATTTAATTAAAAAAAAAAAGATCTAAAATAGGAAAAATAAGCAAAAATTTCTAAATTTTCTTTTTACGTGAACATGATAAAGTACTAGACATATTTTGAAAATGTATTGAATATAAAATTAAATATTACAAAAAATATTAAAACAAAAAAATGTAGTCCATATTATATTTTTTTAATTAAAAAATCAAAAAAAAAAATAAATAAATAAATCTTTATATGATAAAAAAAGCTTAACATTTCGCCTTATTGTTTATGGATTTTCCAAGACATTTTGTGAAAAATAATATGTAAACGATATTTATAAATAGTTAAAAAAAATATGAGGGAGGTCAGTGAACTACGTCATCGTTTATAATTAAGCAAAGATATGCAAAAAAAGCAAAATTAATCAGAAAAACAGGAAATAATCATTTTTTTGAAAAATCGTTGAAAAAAGCAAAAAAAAGCTCATTCAAATTTTATAATTTGATGTACGTGTTAGAACATGACATACACATCTATAATTCTCTACTAAATTTTATGTCAAATAATAAAAATAAGCAAATGCTATAAGTCCCAAGCCCTGATTATAATACAGTTTTAATTTTTTTTACGTTAGAATTTCATAGATTAAATTTATTGATTATCTATCAAATTTAAGGATTTTCACCATATTATATAATAATTGGTGCAGTATACGTGCATAAATCTCGTACTTTGATTTAAAACCACAAATATAGCATTCCATTTTTCATAAATGCAGATATTTTCCGCAATAACTAAACTTCGTAACAATGAGTGTAAAAAAATAGTCAATTTATTTGGATATAAATTTAGTCATTGACTTCATTTTAAGTGTTCATATTATCGGTTAGATAAAAAATATAATTACACTAAAGACCATAATATAAAATATATGCATAAAATATAACTGTCATCAATAGCGCAAACGATATTTCAGTTTTTTATGTTTAACTCCAGTAACGTAATGTCTTATGCTCATTTATTTCTGTTACGTGTATTTAATTGTCTTGACAAATTCAAAGGCTTTCTCATACTCATATTAATTCCATATTCAATTTTGAGTAATCACACGAATATTAAATAATGAATACTTCGATACAATTTGTTGATGCGTTAAAAAGTTTTAGATGAAATGGTAAAAAATTATTAATTGATAATTAATATTACTTACAAACTATAGTCGTTTTGATTTAAAATAATATTGTTATTTGTGTACTGTAATAAACAATAAAATTAATGTTTTTAACTTCGAATTTTTCTAGAACAGCTCTTTTACTGCATTGCAGTCATCAAAACAGGAGCACTAAATGATTTATTCAAAATGCTAATCACAAAACTCATGGTTATGGTAAACATTCATAATTTTTCGAACATTTTTTATCTCACACTATTCTGTATTCGTTTTTAAGTTATAACAATTATACTCGTATGTATTGTTATTAGCATCTTTCTCATTATTAGTTGAATCGGTGTTTTATAAGTTATTTTTAAATGGTAACCTAATTCATTTGAAATAATTTAAATTAATTCTATCAATTTCAAATAATTATTATCAAAGCAATTTATATTCTACTGAACACAAAGCGGCCGGATACCGAACGACCTATGTGGTTGTATGACGAACGGAATGTGTTATTATGTAGCAAGACGCTACGTTAATAAGGGAATAATGTTTTATTTTATAAAATGCAATGCTAATTGACCATGCACATGCACAGTGAAACATGAATATATAAGCATGAATGTTGCTATTGGTACTTGTACGTATATATACAAATGGAAGATAAGTAGTTCAACTCATCAAAAACTTTAACGCACGTGTAGTAATATATCATAATAATATTATAGCGATGAGCTATATATATATATATATATATAGTATAAAATATGTTCTAGAATATATATGGTTTTCGATTCGAAAAATAAAACCATGTATCTTTCGGTGTGAACTGAAATTACCAATACCTGTCGGGACTATATTTTCCGATGTTTTCGATCGATCGTTATCACGTTATTTTTCAAAATTATTCGTTCTACCACTTCGAATTATCGTCTTGCAGCAAATGTATGACTTTTTAATATATATTAAAATGTTATGGTAAACAATGTTTTAATTAATGTTTCGATTTACGTTGCAGGCGGTTTAATGTACGTAAAAGAAAAGACTACAGAATCGCGTTGCGCCGTCGTGAAATATCAGTGGTAATGAAATTCGTAACCAACGATGGTGGTGTACGAGTAAAAAATAAAAATGTATATATTAATAATCCAAATATTAACAATATTCTATCCACAGACGTTTAGGCGCGAGACGTAACCCAATCGTTCAAGTTGTTATGATCCGTGAACAATTAAAATGCTTTTGAAATTGTTTGAAATATACCTATATTTTAAGAATAAACATTTGCATGAAAAATACAACGCTTTGAACAGTAACACGCTCTGTACTATAATGCCAATTGTATTCCGTATAATTTGTAGTAATACTGCGATCGATCTATTCGAATTTTTATACCAGTTTGATAGCTATCGCTTCGAAGTGGACTGTTATAAAATTATCTAATAAACTTATTCATGGTGAACAACTTATGATTTTACATTACCTTTATTTGTATAAAACATTTGCCCACCAAATAATAAATGATCATTTAATAACATTCCAACGGTTTCACAACACTCGGTCTGGTACTAAATATTATTTTCTCGCTGCAGCAAGTGCGTAACTCCAAACGCGCGGTACACAGTCGACGGATTCAACAACAGTAATGGTAATTGTTGCGTAAGGCAAAAAAATAAAAAATAATGATCGAATTACGCGCGCAAACGGTTGTGAACGATGTGTTAAATTGTGGCTTGACAAATGCCGCGTCGACATAAAACAGTGATAGCAATTCGTCCACGGCCGACGCCCGGAACCGTAGCGCGTATGCAATTTTAAACACTCAAATGACATGTTGATAGTATCGAGTGAATATGTGCTTGAGTTTATACTGCAACCGTACGGAAAGCACAATCGCACTGCTGTTGTTCGCATTATTTTCTTCTCAGCGATCGTTTGCATCTTTCGATCATGTCTTGCGCACGCCTACCGTGTTCTCTCAGAAATACGTAACTACTTATTAAAACTCGTGTAATCAGTGTAAATCGCAATATTATTAGTGTACGTCACGAGTTACGATTTTTTTTAAAACACTCATCATATTCTCATCGGATCATGGCGCATGTGATCTTGTCGTAGAGCAATAGCGTTTTATTAACAACCCCCCTCCCCTCATCACTATTCCGTCGCCCGTCGGTGGATGCATTCGGTTCTGTGATTAGAAGCATAAAACCCGTGTACCGTTTTACTCGGTGCTGCAAACGTCCGCAGCGGAGTGTTGCGATATTTGTTTATCTCGGAAACCTGTTTGGGATTAGTTATTACACTTGTGTTCCAATACCGAAGCATAAATATATCGGAAATTTCTTTCCGTCCAAGCCCGAACACATTTTTCCGGTGAAATCTTGATTGCTACATTAATCCGTCTGCAATCACACGATTGCCGCCGGCGGACTGCGTAAAAGTTTCAATGCATTGCACATAGTTTTAAATGCCCGTTGTTTGATTCTATGCTGATTAACATTATAAAATTACATATTACATTTTGCGTTAGCGTATCGTACGTATTGTTGTAGCAAACTTTGTTGTACACATAATTCTATGTTGCATTGTTTATGGCTGCGAGTTCAGATGTCGGACCATCCGCCAGCGAGCGTTTTGTAATTATTTCCGTTGCTGTGTCTGCGTTCTACGGTGTTCTTGATGCCCCGATAAAAGCTGAAACTGAGAATTGAGTCGTCGTCATCAGTACGAACGAACTATAACGATAGGTATTTACATTTTTTCGCGCGCATATCGCGTTGTACTTAGATACTTGCACGTAAGAAATATTTAAATTACATGTTGAAGAAGAGCAACTGGAATATAGTGACTGGGTGAAGTTGAACACCCGTCTCGTTTGAGTCGACTCTGCAATAACCAGTATTGTGTTATTATTATTATAAATTAAATAACCTGCACCAACTTAAAAATCATTGCATTTCAAAAACGATTCTTCTGTATGTTTTCGTTTTCGTTTTCGTTTTTTTTTTTTTTTATACTGTCTTACGTAGTTGTTTTTCAACACATTTCCATACCAAGTAAAATACCATAATGTTGAACGCTTTATTTCCAATTAAATTACATTGGTAGCACTGTATAAAATAATTGGATGGTTTTTAATTTAATCGAAACAAATATTTTCTGAAAAAATACCTTTGCTTGGCCAACAGCATTTTATATCCTCCAAGAATCTGAAATACATGTTATATGATTAGTATTACACTGATATTTACATACAGTACCTATAATTGTCATAATAAGTACAATTTTAAATCCACCAATAATCTTTAACTATCTGCATAATTATATGGTTGAAATTTAACAAACATGCAAATTTTCTGTTTTTCACCTACTACGACGTAATATCCTACAAGTTTAAAATTAATTAAATTAAAACAACTATTATAATATTGCACCTTTGACTGATACATATTTAGATGGTCCAAAACATTTGTGTTGAATACTTCAATTACATTTCATATTATTACAATTAGTATTTATTTCGTGTTTATCATTTCATTTATTCATGAACGATAATATATGATTCATGTAATTATTATACAGTTTATTGTAGGTTCAAAAATAAAATGAACGATATCGATTGGTTGCCATAAGGACGTGAGGTAGGTATTTATTATGAAAGTGTTGAATAATTGAACGAATACAAGCTTGGATCTGATGGTAACAACATGAATTGAATTAATCCAGTGAGTCATGGCGGAAGATTAATTTTGTCACACAAAGGAATACATTTTTAAATTCATAATTAAAAAAAGTCCAAGGCAAACCACACAAAATAAAAAAAACACATTTTAAATAAATCAGATCCCCTGATGAACATAATATACTGAAAAACGTGAATCTACGGTATATTAATACTATGAATTTCGAAATGCAACTTCATAAAAAAAATACAAATTATGTTTTTCTTCATAATTTGTACGGAGTTTCAAAGTGTGTGATGTAATAAGATTAAACCATTTAACAATATGTCTTTAGTACAGTTTTTCAGACACGTCGGTGTAATCGATAGGGTAAATTGTGTGCCCGATAAAATGTTATAAAAAAAGATTAAATATTTACAGAAATATGAGTTTTTATTGTTCGTAGAACTATTTGTATCACCTATATTGAAAACGAAAAATGTCAGCATGTTCTACGTTCATCATATTATAAATATTTTGTTATTCCAGTACTGTTACAAAAATAAATATATATATATAAATTGTTACAAAATGTCTAAATTTGTGATGTTCAAGAAAGATATAAGAAGGGCAAAGGGATCAGGACAACCGTATAATACAATAATGGAATGAAAATCCAATTATTGGCCGTAATCAGACGTTTTGTTTCCTTACGATTATCATAATGAACGCGAAGGGAAAAAAAGGACCGTACCTATATATTTTCACTACTGCCGTATTTTTCTCTCAACATCCTCACACGACGATCCTCCACCTCGTCCCGTCGATAGATTGATTGGATTACCGTCTACGCGCATAAATTAAAAACGTACATCTCAATGAATACACACCCAATAATAACATCTACGCGTGCATAATAAAACGCCCGTTGTGTACAGGAGAGAGCGAACATTATATTATGCACGTATGTTAATCACGTAATTTTCTCACTGCGTCTTAAGCCGGGTTCACGCTGTACAGTTTTAATCGATCTTGGTCTTCGGTGTAATTATTTTCTCAACATTTTTTTCTTTTTTTTTGTTCGCTACAAGTGTAGTTTTGTGAGGAATAAGATTATAATGTACGGATCGTATTGTACGTTGGTTTTCTCGTTTCGTTTCAGGACGTCTTCGGAACGGCATCGGTCTTGGAACCCGGGGTAGTAACTATACGTAATAAATGTGTACAGCGGGGGCGGAAAGACTGTAGACAGCAGAGTAGACACCTGTTGACTGTTATACCTCGGCGAGACGCCTTCGATCGTGTTCATAATCCGTTTTCATTATTACCGTTGCATTCTTCGAAAATAATACCGTGTCGACGCTGTTATTGCTAATGCGCCGAAGACGACGACGACGACGATTCCAACGGATTACCGCGTTGTTTTAATAACATTTACGACGACCGTAACAGGCAGAACGTCGAGACGTGCACCGCGAGTCAAGTCGCACGATTGGGTAAACAGCGTTGTTGGTTGTTTGGAACAGTAATGATGTCACAACGTTATTCGCACACGAAAGAAAAACCCATGGGATGTAATAATGCAAATATGTGCTTATAAGAATTGACATTCGATAATCGAGGAGATCCGTATTCCCAGCGAACCATTGACGTAGTTAGCATCATTTGTGGCGTGGTTCCAATGTTTCAGGAAATCTCACATCAGATATGTTGATCTTAAACAATATCGAAAAACATAGGTATCACACGCCGTCTCCGTGACCAAACTCGTCTCAAAACGTGAATTATCGTTTTTAACACAACTACAGAATGTTTTAAGCTCAATTGTATTCTATAAGCATAATTTAATCGCTTATTATTACAGATAATCCGTAAGAAACAGACATTCTGGAACATTTTTTTTTTTCAATTCCTTGTATTTAATTAGTAAGCGCATCGATTTGTGCAGAAATCCCCCACATGCATTTTATTTACGTGGCCGCCAATTTAAGCCTGTAAAATGTTTGTTCAGAAACAGAAACTTTTCATGTGACATCATTCAGGGGATTTTTGTATTAGTTTCTCGATATTTCAAAGTTCTGGACTTCAGAGGCTTCTGTAATGAGTGATTAAATTAATACTGATTTTTCAGCCATCGTGATTTTCTTGTAATGCAACTGATCAGCCTTCCTTTTTAATCAACAACAACGAAAAAAAAATCCCCGGATACGCCTCCGGTTTAATCATAATCAATTATTATAACCTTAAATCGACCGTAATACTCAGTTTTAATCTCCAAAACCACGAGGCAGCGATACGAGATTATCTTTTTCTTATTGTTATTGTTATTATTAATGTATTATGTAATCCGCACCGTATTTGCTAACGGACGTTGCGTTCGGTTTTATTTTTTTCCTAACCGGACCCGCGTGCAAAAGTGGTAATGTTAAATGTCCGCCACTGCATTAGTTCGCTACAGCAACCGCATTATGCAACGGTGAGATCGATTGAATTACGAATCGTGCATATTTATGTGCGTAGCCGTTTCCGCAGGCGCTGGCGTTGTCGTCAAGTCTTGTGATAAATGTTACTTTTTATCAGACGCTACTTACCGTCGGTGACGCGCGTACGCAAAAACAATATAGTGACATTGTAGATTTTCCAAAACGATCGAAAAATATAATATTATTTCCATTTCGATCGTGCATAAGTGTACACATTTCGTTTGACGCGATGACCGCTTTGAGACCGATGATTTTTTATTTTTATTTTTTCAATACAAAATACAAATCTCTTATTTCTTATATTGGATGTACCGCAGTAAAACTCCGCGTTGTATTCGATATTAGGTACCTACACATCCGCATATACGACGTGTTGTCGAGATTTTTTAACAAAAATCGTACACGTGTGTACTTATAGGTTATATGTGAAAACATATAATATGCTCAGAATGCAGAAAATCAGAATAATACTATTTATAATAAATTATCATAAATTACGGTCTTGAATTTATTTTATACGTACAAAGACGGAGAAAGCAAACGTTGAGTAACCGTCTGCTTCAATATCGTATAAACGGATTTAACATATTAAATATGTATATTTATTCCAGACATTTAAAAGAAAAAGTTTTGATTAAAACGAAATTAAGAAATATCACAAATGGTCCATAAATATTGCGTGTAAGCATTGTAAAAAAGTGAAAAATTAAATTAAATATACAGTATATATAAATGTTTTTAAAAATTACTATTTATTATTGCTTAGTTACGTTTGAATTTAAAATGTACAATGAATTGTAAAACATAATGTTTAATAAAGATAAATATATATTTCGTATAAGACAAGTAAAAAAAAAATCACACAATTTAATAATGTTATGGGTAAACAGTATTAACAATAAACATACAGTTATACGCTATACGTGCCTAATGAAGTACTTAGTGTATGTATGTAATCCACAATTTTAAATTGTTAAGACAGTTAAAATAGAATAATTTGCTGATATTATAACATAAAAAAATGTTTGTAAATTATTAGTGACCAGCATCAGCAATTGCAATTTTATTAGTGAGGTTATGATTATAAGACGTTTAAAACATACCATAATGTATAACAGCTATGGGTTTGAAATAATATTTAATAAATGCTATATCACAAGTGTAGGTGGTAGATCAAAAGACACTCCGTCAATCGAGACTGTTCGAAACCCTGAAGCAAAAATATTATAAGTGTCTAAACTGTGAGGACTTGTAGTGATTCAAATGAAATGTCAAAAATTTATTTTGCATAGGTGTTTTGAATAGTTAAATAAATCGAAAATTTTATCATACTAGTAAGCAACAATGTTTTTGTAATTTTTCAATTTTTGAAGTGAAGTTTCTACAGACAAATCAGATTCATAGACTCGCGTGTGGAGACTAAAAAACGGTCACAGGCGAGGCTCACCCGAGCTAACAACACTTTGGCTGTCACAACAAAGTCATAATAAAATCATAATATCAATAGAGCTTTTATTAAAATATTTACAGAACATTTACAATGATTTTGACTATGGTTCTATTATGAATTTACTATGGAAACTAATCGTTGACCCTAGCCTAAACATGCCACTGTATAAATCCTTAATACGTTTTGTTATTTTTTTGTAAATATTCGATTGTTCAATTTTTAAATGGATGAACGGTGTAAGTACAGTAAATAAATAACAACAAGAGCTAATAGGCGAGTCAAAGACCAATCTCCTTAGTTGTAGTTCCGTCGAGCGACGTAACGATTGGTTCATTCATTCAGTATGAGATACAATGATTCAATAATCAGGCGATTCTAAATTTGTATGTTCATAATATATTAATTCACTATTGAAATTTGAAACCTGTTTATATTTGCATGGATGATAATATTTTTACAATAAGCTCATCTAACACATTATTTGCTGCTTATTAATTTCTGTTTATAATAAATATTAAACCATTAAACATTTTATCAGTAATCATTCTCGAGTTGGAAAAAATTTACAATATGAAAATAATTTTCGTGTAGATGTGAATTTGGTTGGTCGATTATTATTATTACTTCGGCCTTAAACATTTGGAGTAAACCAATAAGGTTCGTTATGCTTGAGTAGATTTAAATGTAGTACCGTGCTTATAGCTCAGTAGCTAGTTACAAGATTTTTAATTGGTGTTTTATTTTCATTTATTATTTATTATAACTATTAAACTTTACTAAGTTGTATAATACTTAGTAAAGTTTAAGTAATATAATACTTAAAACGTGATAAAAATTAAGTAAATGTATTATTTGAGGAGCTAAATACTACCAAATAAAATTTAAGTATATGCATGCGTATAATATGTATATGTTTTTTTTTTGATGAAATATATAAGCAGCAATAAAAAATTACCCAAATATATTACAGGAATATAATATAATTAAGTGAAATCGTAAAAGTGGCTATAACATGATAAAAATCTTACAATAAATAAGATGGTGAGCTGTTGACATTTCCACCAAAACAACATTGTCGACATAGTGAATGACAATTAGTAGAATATACGTGCGCGTCTACAACCAGTCAATTATTACTAGACTGATAAAAATTAAAAATTCTATAATAATTCTGAGTATTAGCACAATAGAACTCAAACTGTTTGATACGTCACCGCTATGAATCTTCTAGTACGTAACACTGTGCTCAGTGCTACGTTCAATAAATTAATTTATAAATACTTTATCGTTTAAACTGCCTGCGGTTGGATCAAACCAGTTTTTAATCATTTTTATATAACCAACAATTAAATATTCCGAAACATTTTGCCAAGCGACTTCCTCACTTTTTGTAATCAAATCTAATCAAATTATATAATTTTTATCAAACATTTCATAATAATTATTTTTTTAGTATTTGATTTTTCGTAATTATTTGTCATGTTAAATCTTCTAAGGTTAGGACGCTTATTGAAACCGAATGATTATACATAAAATAAAGACAATCATCACTGATTTATCAAACTCATAAGGTTTACAACTCAATGAGTTCGTGTATAGTACACGTAACAACAACTTACCAGTAATATTATTACCGATTTTTTTTAAAAACACGGTTTACGATGATTTTCTACTATAATACGTCTAACATATTCTTAATTAATTAAACGTCGTTCGTAATGAACGTTCTTCAACATTGTACAAGAAAGCACATCCGATGATACGTAAAAAGATGTTCACACGAATCAATAATACTACGTAGGCCATCGAAGGTTATTTCGTCCGTAGTGGTTAAAAAAATATCTTTAAAAACCATGTAGTAATAATAATAATTTAATCCCCTGTATACACGTCGCAGACACACACACACACACTCACACACCCCGAACACCTGGAGCGTTTTATGACTACGTCGTGTATACTATTTATTATAATATACATACATATATATATATATATATATATATATATATATATATATATATATATATATATATATATATATATATATATATATATACACGTAGAACTTAGGTGTGTGAATGTGCGATTGTGCGTGCGAGTGTGCGCGTGTGTGTTTTTATTTAATCGCAATTATGAAAATTAATGGGATACGCGTAAAGTCGTTTTAATGAACACAATTATTCAAATTACGGGTGCTCCAGACTCTCGGTGTCGGTAGTGGAAGAAAAAGACCAAATTGCCCCTAGGTAGAGAATTTTACATGTCGCTGATGGTGCTGCTGCTGCTGCTGCAGGTGTGTGTTTTCATCGTATTCTACGGCGCAAAACCACTGATTCAAAATCGTTTAGCTATCGCGAATACGCGACAGAAACGATTGCTGCATTTTATATGCAAATGTGATTTACCACCGTTGAATAAGTAATGTAGCGAAAAACCGAATATATTATGATGCATATCACACTGTCTTGCGTACGTCGAGTGGAAAGGAATCGAAACGAAAAGCAAAATATCAACAATTTGCGCCCGACTACTGACCACACGGTCTCATCAAAAACGTGAACGAATATATAAAGAAATTTACAAATAAAATATGTACTATTTCCGAGTGTTCACTGTACACATAAACATGTCTCGGGTCAGAATTATGTGAGCCTACTGAAATTAAAAAACTAAAATACAAACATAAGAAATAAAATAAAATTATAAATTATAAAACAAAAAAAACAATAAGAACATTGCATAATTAAAATTGCATACCGTACGTCTCATATTACACAGGGTTCGAATATTTTCTAGGGTGAATAGGGGTGGCTAATGCAATGGTTATGGAGCGTAAATCGTTTCATAAATCCTAAACGAATATCGAAGAATCGATTATACCAGTCTTACGAAAAAATTAACAAAATTTCTGTGATATATTTAAATCAATTTTCAAAAGGGTTGAGATATTTGCCATAAACCTCCGAGTACGTCCCGAGCTACAAACATGTGTTTAAAATGTTGATGTGTAACATGAAAAGTTAACGATTTTCGACTCTTATTGGTACACTTATGTAAGTATATTCGCGCGTTCTGAGTAATATTCTACGCGCGAATGCAATCGAATCTCGTTTTGACCATTTTCGTCGTATTAATATAATATTCTTCTCGGACCATTTTTTGCAACTAGACTCAGCGAATCGAATATTTACGTGCATAAAACACATATTTGTCTATAAAATAGTTAAAACAGCCTGCGGACGTTTTACGACTTTAGTAGTGACTGCGGCAGACGGGATCCGTTTACGAGAAAGTGACACTACTATAAGAGATGAAAGAAAAAAACACTTCAATACCGATAATTCGACTACTATATACGTACGTCCACCCCGTGCTGTCATGACTTTCTATATACACACACGTAGTGGTCAAACAATTGAATGTTTGATTCGAACCAAACCCTGGAACAGTAATACATTATACATACATGCACGTAAATATACATATAATATATTATTTTAATACGTTTTTCGACATTGAATACGATTAGGGAAACATTTAGTAACAATGGTATTCGAGAAAGTTCGTATATACATGAAGAACGGTTTGAAACATTTTCTTAAGAATATTGATGCATATATATTGATGATACGGGAAATATAGAAACTGGGCAATGTACACATTTCTTGGGCAATTCGAACCTCGAATAGAAATATTAATAATACTTATTATCATAACTATACAATGTTTTACTAATAATGTATAATACTTTTATTAAAATACAGAACAAAGTATAAAATATCAGTATAATAGTTCTTACACACTTTTTATATTATTTTATCCAGGGACTGGCAGGGCGGGTAGGTGGCCATATCTACCCAGTCCTTCTAGAAATTTTATGTTTGGGCCTTGAGCTATATTTGTTATTTTTAATAATTTTACGATTTATTCCACACCATAATCATTCAGCATAATCAGCAAAAACGACGAGTACAATATTACAATAATATTTTCAAAAAATAAAACAATTAGAACAGTCCGACTACAGCCGCGAAGGTTATGAAAGTTATTATTAGATTTATTTTTGGAATTTATAATTAGTTTTAACATTTTATTGTAATATGGAAGTAATTTGTTTTGTTTTATTATGTTAAATTTAGTTGTGTATAAATCTACAGAATATTTTTCATTTTGATATAAGTTCTTTAAAAAGTTATTTTATTTAAAATAAAAATTGTAATATGAGTGGCTTATTTGATAGTTTTAAAGTGTATATCCACCTGGGCTTTCAGGGCCTCATTCCGCCCCTAATTTTATATTACATCTATTGTTTTCATAAATCAGATTGTATCTATATTATAAACATAATATAGCTATGACGATACAATCAGACAACAATTTATGAATATTATTTGATATTTACGATAACCAGTTTAGTTTTCGAGCTTTTCAAAAGACTTTGTACTTTTGAATTATTTATTTACACTCGAGTTTCAAATTGCCCGGTATTTCAAAATTCTCGTAACATAAATAATCATATAAGCACGTGATTTATGCGTAATTGAAACACTAAACTGAATTCTTAAAATGGAATTAAAAAAGTTAAATATAATATTGATCTTTCACGATCACACGATCATTTTTAACGATGAATTATAATAATTGCGGTTGATACATGTTAATGACTTGATATGACTGGGGTGCATATATTAAAAACACATGTATAGTTTTCGGACATACCGATTTTCATATGATACACCAAATTTTTGTTTTTCTCATTGATAACTTTCGCTAAGTTTATTTGAATTTCCTTATTATTATTATTATTATTATTATTATTATTATCATCATCATCATGCCTATTTTATCCGATTTATCATAATAATCAAATACGATAAAGAATTATGAACTTTGAATAATATTATTTTCTTTCGTTGAATCTCACAATACTGTATACTGTATACTTTGAGGAAAACATTTAGTAGATAAAAACACAAGACAATAATTACAACTGTTGTGTTAACATTGTTCTGCCTAGTTATGTTCCAGTAGAAAATAATACGTTATTCCATATTTCCTATTATAATCAACACACATACATATATTCAGATATGTTTTCATTTTTAGCTAAACAATATATAAATAGTTTAATAATGTAACCAAATTCTTTTGTCGTCGACACTTATAATTATAATATATTACACAGTAAGTATAACCTTGAAACAATATTGCGTAATAGTAACATGGTTATCGGAGGGATAATGATTCTGGAAAAAAAAAATGATAAATTATTATTTATATATGTATTGATTCTAAATCTTAAACCAATTTAGACTACAATATTATAATTGATCGTTCAATAATTTATAAACATTAATTAGTGATACGTCTCTATAATATACGTTATTAAATTTAAATTCGTATATTATAGGGAATAATATACGAATTTAAATTTAATACCTCACATTTTAATATTAATTAAACTTCTGGTTACTAATTATTTATAGATCCTTCGTTATTATTTTGTTTATTTATAAACTGATTTTTTTTTAATTAGTTCGATAAATCTTATGATATGTTTAAATGAAAAAATAGTCCATCTATTTCGAATGAGGGAAACAAATCTAACAAATCTAAAATGATTTCGGGTAATTTTAATTAACTATATTTTTGGTAGGGAGATATCCCATTAAAAGTAATATTTATTTTCAAATATTATTACATAAATATAAACTTATTATAAAATAATAAATTATCGACACTTATGTTTACGGTTTCTTAAATTTCATATTCGAACACGTAACAAGAAAGCTTAAACTAAGATATTTCCGTCGTAATAGTTTTTATTATACGATATTTCCAATATAATTTTTTATATAGAAACCTGATTGAAAATCCGTATAAAAAAACTCAATACAACCTAGTTTAAAATATCATATTAATTCTAAACTTATTACATACATTTATTATGTTTTTGTAATTGCGATTTAAAAATACATTTATGAATTGTTACATAAACATTTTCTCTGTAAACATAATTCAAGTAAGCTATTGATCGTTTTTAAAATCCTAGTTTTTATTTTTTCTCATATTCAAACGTAAAAAAAACCGAGTTTTATCGGTATGAGATACTTAATATAATTTATTTATTTATAATAGTAAATTAACACTCTTCTCATTTCGAGACATACTACATTATTTATTTTTGTAAAATATTATTTTAATATATGTAGTTGTTTATGTATTTTATCGTAATACTATAACCTACTTTTATTATATTATATAAAGTATACTTGCTCGTTCTATAATATAAAACATCTACAGAATTTATTTAAACGTGTTAATAAAATAATAATAAAATAATATAATGTAAATGATATAATTATTTCGGGCATCACTTAACAGGAACAACATTGCTAAAATTATATCGAGCACCCGGAACGAAATGGAATTCATAGAAGAAGAATAAAACACATAAACGAGAAATTATCTTGTTTGATGTTTTTTTGTACTGTATAAAAATATTTCTGTTGGAGTACAGATAAAAAAAGTAGCTTATAGAATATTATGAAAATAAAAAAGTCCAAAAATGTAATAATTGCCACACTTACTTTTTAGATATTTACCTATTTACCTTGAGATCAGCTAGGTACAGAGATAATACCAAGATGGGTGTGTTATTAAACCTAACTATTCAAACCCAAGTATATAGCCCCCTGTTATTATATTGTAATGTCTGACAAATATACTGTGTTGTGTAGAACGCGCAATTAAATTTTGATTGAAAAAACATTTTATATACTTGAAGACCAGCAGAAAATTTTTTATTATTATTTTTTAATACGATATTTATGCGATGCATATATAAACCAATAGTTTGTAATCGATCTATTACTTACAACCATAACCAAGTTAAAATAATTAATCCTGATAGTTGTTTACTCTATAGTAGGATTTCTGATCGATATAAATTACAGGGTAAGAGTTTCTAAACTGTTCATTTCCCACCGCGCTAACACACCGAGAACAATCAACTAGAAGGCATAGCGCATGCGTAGGGTAACGAGTCGAAAATAGTATACTTAGGGGGGTCATGCGTTACCACTGTTTAGTGGTGGTAGAATATAGTTGTATAGTTGTACAACCAGGTGAGCGGCAAAATGAAAATTTAAGAAAGAAAAAAATTGATACGGTATAAAATTTGTTCGCGTGGTACATGTTTACGGTTTAAACCTCTAATCGTATAATTAATTACGAACGGACGTGAAAAAATTGACGTAACGAACGGTAATTTATTTATACCTCGTGAACAGTGTTTATCACACGTAAACGTATAATTTGATATCGTTCGAATCCAACAGTAACGTACTCGCAAACAGGAAACTCGTAATGCGGTTAAATAAATTAAATTTGTTTTTATTGTTGTACACACTCGGTTAATTGGAATCGAAATGTTTGGTCTTGCGTGCAGTTCGTGAAAATCTCGGATCGTAAAATAATGAAAGTTACTAAAATATGCGTACTGAACGCGCGCACGCACAATGGCGTAGTGTAATAATATGAAACATTACGATGCGCAATACGTATCCGCAACCCCGTCGTACAACACTGCGATATGATATTATAATCTAATTATTTTTCACGAGTACTTCGTGGTTTCCGGGTCAAGGTAACAGTGTTGTATTAGCGCACACGATGCTTCTATATAATGCTTTGAAAATATTCAAATACGAATTTCAAGTATCGCGGACAGCCTACAAGTATCGCAATCAAAACACATTAAACATGCAGTGCTAATTATGCAGATTTTGAACGAATACGTGCTGCACGTGGCGCGCGCGTCTGCACTACGGTTCGTACGACTGCCTGACCTACCATGTTACGTACCGACGATCGGAACGAGTGATTCGTTCCCATCATACCGACGTGCGAGCGATGAAAATATGTTTACCGTTTCTGTACACAGTATACGTACTCGTATCACAGTACTGTAAACACATCGTGTTATTTTACTCGGTGTCCGAAGTGAAAATGCGTCGTCTCGTTTTATATTCGTCGATTTATACTGCGAATCTTGATCAAATAGCTATTCAATTAATAGATAAAATGCATTTCCGCCGCTAATGCACTCGCACGTTCTACGTGTTCACGTGCCATGGCGTCTGCTGCGGCTGGTGTAAATATTTGTAAATAAGTAAGATGGATGTGCGTGCGTGTCAAATCTCCAAACTGCAACTCACCGATGAAATTGTACGTTTGTACTTATCACGAACCTTAGTGAGCAAATTCCGTTTCGTTTGTGTAAAAAATTAATTAATTTTTTTTCCTACATCATAACATAACAATACGCTCTATCGTTGAATATATTATAAAATAACGCGTGCGCATATTGCACGTTGCGCAACACGGCTTAATGTGTTATCATTGATTATAAATACTAGTATTTATAATCAATGGTGTTATTATATTACGAGTCATAGTTTAAATGTGGTTTGTGCGCTTTGAATTTCACGCCAGTAGCGAGACAGCGCTAAAATAATGTACACGGTGCACAGACTAACATCGTCGTTGTCGTCGGCAGCTATAATCATTTATCATACTGTTCGTCTGTAGGTTTAAGAATCACTTTTATGCAAAACAACTGCAACTATTCCAATGCATGCGTGCGCGAGCGTTTATGATTTCTTGCCTACTGGACGGCATTCGACTTAAATTATATTTTCCCTCGTTACGTTTTCATTTGCAGACGTGTGTGTACGAAACGCATATTGAGCTAACTGAATCATGCACGATATCTTGCATAGTGGTAATGATCTGTGTTTAAAATCAAAAATGTGTGCCGTACGTTCAGGCGTAACACGCATTTATATTCCGTCGATATTTCGTCAAACAAATATACAGGGCTGTAACTAAGGGGTGGTGAGAGACGCCTACGCCTCGGGCGAAATTTCTACGAAGCCGTGTAAATGAAAAATTTAGATCTAATGATAAAAATTACCACGATCAATGTTGTATGTTTTATTCCCAAACTCTTCAATGATTCTTTATATCCTGCCCATGAACCATGAATATAAATAAATAATTGTTAATCCTATAATAATGTACTGTAAAATATTTTACAATAATTTCTTATAACTTTATCGGAATACAGAATAAAGTATAAAATATGAGTATAATATTGTTTAATCGCTATTATTCTATGTTATATCTGATTGTTTTTCCATAACACACTGATAAAAGTAGGTAAGCCGATACAATCGGTCATCGATATATGAACAATAATTGATATTTACGATTAAGCAGTCGGGTTTTTGTTCTTTTCAAGACACTTTGTACTTTGTAATTATTTATGTAAATTCGAGGTTTAAATAATCGGGCAGGAGCTAATTGCCCGAGCAATGTGTATATTGTCCAGTGTTCCATATTTTTCAAAACATATATATTGATTAAAGTAATTGTCAACAATAATATCTAGTTATTTTAATATTTTAACATCGAAATAAGGGCGCATTTTAATGTTTCGTCCTAGGCGCAATATTTGGTTGCTATAGCACTGTAAATATACAAATGTATATTAAACTTATTATATGATGTATCATAAACACCACGAGTACAGTATATGTGGACGAGGTGTACAAAAAATCTGAGTTTTAATTTTATTAGTTATTAATTGTTATATGGTTCTCGATTACGATAATTTAATGTCGTCCGACCGTGATGATTTTGAGATTAGTCAAAACCCACCGCCGATTCTTGGCGTGTACTCAGAAGTAATAACAGTAATACATAGGTACTCGCAATTCCAAAAGTATTAATTTTATTGTTTTATTACGAGCTCCGCATCGTAAATCCTATGAAAATGTTTGCGAGTCATGATACGCGGCGACACACAAACGGCAAACGTTTATTCTTCCTTTTTTTTTTTTATAGCTTGAGATTGGCATTATATATTAGTGTAGTAGGTAGTAGTAGTAGTAGTAGTAGTAGTATTAGTAGTAGTATCGGTAGTAGTAGTAGTTAGTAGTAGCGTAGGACGAGAAAGTTGTTGCGCATTGCTGCATTGGATTGGAAAACTAACTGATAGCTGAATTACCAAAAATTTTTGATATTTTTTTTCTCTCGTACAAACGTGCTTCTAAAATTATTTGAATTCCGCAATACATATTTCTTTCTTAGATCACTGCAGACAGAAAAATATGTTCACTAATTCTACGTTTTTTTTTTTATATATGTAGAACAATCGAGGTTATACTAATTATTATTATAAAATATATTTTCAATCGTGCATTACATTTAAAGCATGGTAAAGTTAACAATTGTTATTTTCAATTTGATATAATTATGTATGTGTGTGTGTGTGTGTGTGTGTGGTGTGTGTGTGTGTGTGTGGTGTGTGTATAAATATTACCTTAACTATACAATTGCCGTAAGAACTCGATATCCGCCGCACGTTACGATACTAAAATGTACTTATCACTGTTACGTGGTGATTTTAGTAATGAAAATGATACACTATTTTACTTGCAATATAGTCTATGTAAATAACGTTCAAGTATCACCCAAAACTCACTCACCCATTGATCGACCCAAACAATCATACCAAATAATTTGACACATTGATGGAATTTACTGATTACTATACATAGGACCGCTAAGAAGTAATCTCGATTACGGTTGTTCCGATTGATTGGTCGAAAATCGTGTAATAAGGTGTCAAAACGGATTTGGTCTCTAGATTGGTTGTAAGATTTTATTCATTTTTCGGTTACTTAGAAAATATTTTATCCTGTGTACATATAATAAGTTGATATTAATAATTACCGATCGAAATTTATGTCAATTAATATGGAATAAATAATAATAAATAACAGTAAAGCTTATGACTTGTGTATGTAACCTTACATTATTTTGTACATCGAAATACATAGTAATAATTGCTCGGATATAAATTAGTAAAATATCACTTGGGCGAGGTTGGGCAATTCAGCTAGTATAACAATAATATTATGTAGAGCCAAACTGAAACAATTGCATGCGCATGCGCAGTGCCATCTCGTATTATTTTCGTTGAAAAGGTTTCCATTTTTCTTTTCCGTAGTGCAGGATCCAGTCAAAAGACTTACCGCCAGTGGGTGCAGTGCTCAAGTATTTTGTTTTATAGAACAATCTTGTTGAGTACTACTCGCGTATAATATTAATTACGGGGTAGTGGACCACACAAGCGGCATGATGTGGTGCCTCTTGCAAAAAAAAAAAACCAATTTTGACAAATCGCCAGTAAGTTACGGGATAATGATGTTATTATTACAAGGTGCAGTTGTAAGTTGCGACCCAAGGCTAAGAATCGTATAGGTGCGTGCGTATTAAAATATGTGTAAACGGATTCACTGGGTATGCATATATCTTCAGAATTTATTTGAATTATTGATTCTACTCGTCACTGCAACCAATTTGATAATATCCCTACACCGCCTTGTTATGCAAACAACTACGCGGGAACGTTTACGGATGCAGCGACGACGGAAAACATAAATACATAAGACAGAATACATTTAATTGTGTCGTAGATAACACCCTAAGAACCAATACACTATAAACGTATGTAAACGAGAAGAAAAATATTGTAAATAGGAATAAAATTATACAAAACGGGTCGTAAATTATATCATAAATGTATTTTGAAGCGCAAATTTATATAATGTAAGATTATACACGTAGAAAGTAGCTGTATAATAATTAACGTTTTAAATTTAATTCCGATTTCTGTGAAGTATAATATGCAATCATTTATTTTTATTATATTATTATTAACTAAATATTCTTATAATAGCTAGGGAACGGATTCATATGAAAGTACATATATATATATATATATAAATATATATAATAAGCTCTTTGAAACTGAATCTGATGAGAATTGTCTCTGATTTAGATAATTATATTTTAATAACAATTATAATTTATTTAATTAAATAACATTAATTGTACATTGCATATTTCAACGTTTTTACCTTATTTTGCATATTTAATGCAATTTATTTTTTAATAGCAAATATTTGTTTACCTTATATTTCCACGTTCACATAATATAGATAAAATGAAGATTGCCGGTTGTTATTGCCAAAAATAAAATGACTTACTCGTACACAACATATATATATATATATATATATATATATATAAATTATATTAATCACATAAATTCATATGATGCAGCTCAAGTGTTCAACGGAATTTCAGAAACCAAGAATAAATACGCGTTTGTGCTTATAATTTTTACGTGTGGTAAAAATTGTTCTCGTTTAGGCTATAGTTTAATTGAGTTAGATCCTCGGTTCCTCACTCGATTCTGCGTTTTTAACAAGACAAATAATCTGAATCCACAGTAATATTAAACACCGCGTTATATACTTAGTTATATACTAATTTGCTCTACAACGTTTTATTGTTTAGATACATCACCATTAAATCATATACAGGTCATAAATAATAAAGATTTCGGTTCAAGAATTGTAATACATTATAGACACCTATCGTATCATAATTATTAAGTGCAACGCAAAATTATAATATGGAAAAAAAAAATCTTATCATTTTTGTCATTAATATTAATATAAATAAGTGGTGCATTAATTAATAAACATTGCATAAAACCCCGCTTCCCGGGCATTTAAGTCTCTAATGAGATGTCAAATTTTCTCATTAAAAAAAAAAAACAAAACAAAATAAATTTTTTTCGAACAATCGGAGAATAATAATATACCCACGAACGTATACACATTATTTTCCTCGTTTAATATTTACAATTTCTATAGAATTTATGCGACGTTACTTATTGTTTCGGTTAACACGAATGATCAAATATATATGTGTACATTTATACAAGGTATATATAGATACGTAAGATATAATACAAGCGGATCGCGTGTTTTTGGGCATCTCCGGGTTAATTGGCTGGATTTTGTTGTTTCTTTTCCTCCTTTTATGGATGTTAGAAAAAAATAAATAAATACAGATTCCATCGTGGCCAAATGGCCATGCCGAGGGGGCATATATATATATATATAGTACATACAGTGACTGTGTTAATGCCGGTTTATAGACGAGTCACGAGAGAAATATTTTTGGAGAGCTCTAAAAGTTATGGCCGCCACGGACTCCAAAGAAGAATTCTCTCTCTCTCTCTCTCTCTCTCAAAACAGTAATAATAAACTATTCGATGTTATCCCGGGCAAATGGGTTTAATAAATATCCACACGTAATTTAAAACCGAATGAATTTTCGTACAATTCAGGTAATAAAAAAAAAAAAAAACGCATGCTATATAGGGTCGACAAAGAATCGCTATATGTGTGCGTTTGTGCTCCTCGCGTACTTCATCATAATACATAAAAATGAAAATTATTGCAACGCGTTTGTCAGGCTGCTTCTCTGTTCAATGTTCGCCGGTATACAAGTACGCACCACGATAGCTATCACGATAAATTAATTAATATTGTACGGTTTATAATTATTATTATGATTATTCGTCCAATTTCATACAGTTACTGCACTCGATGGTAATTTATGTTATAGTATTCTATAGGTATATACGTGCCGCAGTGCATACCGCAACGAGTCGTTATTATATTATATTCCAATGATTAAATGTTTCATCGATATCATAAATATAAATATTTTATTGTATATTTGTTCTCATGCATAGTACACTATAACACAGCTTGCCAATACGAATTGGAACATAATATTATCTCCAATGTATTGTCACGTGATACACCCTGTAAACTATATAAGATATGTATACATTAAACGAACGTTTTAGCTAAAGTGCACATTATACGCTATATATATATATATATATATATATATATATATATATATATATATATATATATACGCATGTACCACGAATAATATATTTTTTTAACGTTATTATCACTATTATTATAATTAGGTTTATTTCCTAAACTTCTCGAGGCTCTTGAAAAACCGTTTGGTTTATGATTATTAGGACTCCTTCGCAGTCCGTTCCTGTGTACGTCAGTCGGTCTCTTGTCCTGACGTTATCGCGCGCGCGGGACGTTGAAATGTAAATCGAATGGACCGGCGAGGAAATTAGTTTTATGCCGGCCCCCGATGTCAGGTGTTTGGATTACGTTTTTGAATATAATTAAAACTCATAAAATATATACATGCGTATACGTACAACACTAGTAATAATAATAATAATAACAATAATAATAAAAATGGTACACAGTGCCGCCGATCTACCGAAGTGTGTATCATATTTATTTGGTATACACGTTTTGACATGAATCCAATTTCGTTTCAGACAGTTGTCGAGGAATGTCACTGCCCGTCATTTAGATACGCAGTATATATTTAATACACACACTCACATTAAATATTATATAATTATAGTATATACGAATATAAGGTGGAAAAAGATAATTTTAATAAGTATTATACGCGTTCGTTTTTATGTAGACAAGTAAAAAATATTATAATATAATACATGACACATTCTTGTACGGGCTTATTATTATTATCATTATATTGCAGCCGCCGCGTCATGTGTGCATATACATTGTACACTTATTCATATGTATATATACTCACTGATCAAACGGAATTATTAAGTCGAACGTCAAGTTGATATCAAACGTAGAGTATTACCGTCATACCGTATGTAAATACGTGCAGTCCGTGAAGGACAAATATAAAATGGAAAATAATAAAATTGTAATACTGTATTTCATTAAACTATTTATAATAGAATACAATTTATGGATTAATTTTTTTACTACGTTCAAAATAAATTACAACAAACGTATTATAATACCGAGTGAGAGGAAATAACAGGATTTTGTTTTGTCAAGTTTTCAGTGTCTTAACACCGGTGTATTATTGTTGAACGACGCACGCAGGTCATTACGGGGAAAATGTTACAAAATAAACAAATATATAGGAACCACTATTCGTATTGAAGAACCACTTTAAAACAAATAAATTATTTACTGTTATTCCCGTTGGTTTTATTCAAACTGTACGCAAGTTTAAATGGTAATATTTATGCACACATATGTGACAAAATTCAACAATTTTTAATTCATTGATAATTGCAATAGGTATAAATTATAATTGTAGTACTTATACATATATTGATATAATTTCAATGGTTTTTATATTAAGTATTACAGTTATAATATTGCGTAATGTAACTTTATTAATAACGATACCATTGTTAACAAATATATTTCCAATGTTTTGGAACAACAGTGGAATCAAAATATGTTATTGAAATGGAAAATGAATAAATATATTGAAAAAAACAATTGAATGAAATACCACGAAACACATTATAAAATACCTACATTATAATCATAAGTAGACACTGCACCTATTTACTTCGTTAAAAGTCAGCCAACCATTTTTATATTTTAACACTAACTTTTTTATAATTATAGTACTATTATTCAAATCGTTAAACAAACGTATAATTTTTTTCAAATAATGTTTCCTAGTTAATTAACACACTGTTTATATTTTAAACACGAAATTATGCTTCATAACTGGCATATGACTTTTTTTTTTCTGTATTACTTAAATATATAGATAAATGATGCGTCACATAAATTTAAACGAACTATAAACATACATCCAACATGATATGTATAAAGTTCAAGGGACCGAAATTGGTCATGGTCATAATTTTAAAATTCACTATTGACTGAAAAAAAAAAAAATATTCAATATAACTTATATTACTAAAAATAAAAACAACAACAACACAACAACAATAATAATTATCATAGATTACATTATAGATCGACTGAGACTTACTCAATCGTTATAAACGAATTTTTTATGGTTTCTGATTATTTTAATTATATTTTCAGACATAAACTTAAGTGTTTTTTATTCGAACCTTACATCAGAGATTTATCATTAAATACATATGTTGGTACTATACAATATGTGCGTTACAAGTGTACGGGTTACTCTAGACATTACTTTCAAATGATGGATGTTAATGCGTGGTTTAATCATGTTTATATTTAACGTACCTTCGATTCAGTTTTAAATATCGTAGACAATCTATATCAGGTTCACGTGAAGTAACAAAATTATTTTCTACACTCACGCACTCACTGGCAACAATAATATTCGTCTAAAAATGTATTTTCATTTTATATCAGTACTCTTTTACGTGTTTCTATGCCATCGCATAAACATTACATCGATAGAAATCTTCTTTTGTTTGTTTCTTTTTTTTTCGTTTAAATACAACCACCCTGCTATTGTCTGCTATCGTGCGTACACACGTTATACACACAAGCAAACCAGCACAAGATACATGATATTGTACTGTTGGTTTGAGTGCTCCGGTAGACCGTGAAAGCTAAACTATTCCTAATATGATACATTATAAAAATATACATACTCAGACACGCACACACTGATATATATATATATATTTACTTACAATAATACCAGCTCGGTATTCGCGCACGTTGACAAAGTTGGACATCGACCTGCAGTTGATACACCATGTATATAGCAAAAGAAAGTCGAACGGATCAGTTTACTTATAAAAATTATTTAATTTTCCTTATAAAGTTCATCGTTTCTCGTCGTTTCGATTCCATTGATATCTATACTCATATAATATTAATAACTCACTAATACCGCATAAATATACCGTGCAATTGAATACGTTTAGACGCCATAATTTTAAAAACGATTGAACTCGAACATAACTATTAAACTATATGTTTAATGATCAGTATTATTGAGCACGCGTGCCTATAAGAAATCGTTGAAATTTAAATGTTTTTAAAATTTAAAATTATAAAGATTCTTGGGATTTCCTAGTTTTTATTCCAAATTAAAAAACAATCTACCACAATTCAACAAGTATTACCGACCACAATACAATTTTACGATTTACATGAATCACGCGATGAGAATACGAGTACTATATATTTCATACATCCACATTATTTATGTATAATTAATTATTCATCATTTTATGTATAAACTGTAAATAATGTTCATCGCTTTTGACGAGGTGGTACAATGTTATATATCTTAGGTAAAATAAATATATTATTTAACGTTAATATGATTCATTCAATAACTAATATTATAATTAATTTTATTAATTTTTTTCGTTTTTATGTTTTTCAATAACTTTATTTTAACTTTTACATTTCAATGACGTTAATTTTTTTTTCATTCTTACAAAACAAATTGATATAATTATAACCAAAGTATACATGTACCATACACTATTTAAGTATTGCGTATATAATATGTATGGCAGCGATTTTTTCTTCTTTTTGGATTGAGTCATTTATCATCAAATTAAACTAATTAGAAATAAATTATGTAAATTACCTGTTGCAATTTTTCCTAGAGGTATATACATATAAAAAATATAAAAACACGTTAAACCCTAGTATAAGTTTCAATCCGAGGACTATGGTCAAATATTATTTTTAAGATCAAAAAAAATATCAGAGGACTAAATTATCGGTATAGTTAAACATAATCTTTGCTTATATTTAGAATTTTAAGAGGAATGTGAACAATCAAAACATTAGTTTTCGATTTACCAAATATTATAGAGTGGTGTTAACTTTTACAATTAAATTTATTTAATTTACATTTATCGATAATTTTAAATTATTGTTATACGAATGATTCAGGTATAAATGACTTAATAACTTTTAAAAAATTAGGTTAGAAAATGTCACTACAACTTGACGATTCTCAGCCAATTAATTTAACTTAAACACTTACATACCAACAATTAATAGGCAAATAATATTGTGCATGACCGTTTGAATACACTTGAGTATATTTACGTTTAATCGTATAGTAATAACAGTTATCACAAGTGTGAACAGAATAAACAATTTGTATGTTTAATTTTTCGTGTTTTCTTCAAACCAGTTTTCATTCGGAATATTAACTTTATAGTCAATACCATTGTATGACGTACATGATCACAAAACGGTAGATAAACAAGTATAAAAATTACAGCACCGTTTTGTAGAAATTTAATTAATAATAATTGGTAAATATATTTATTAAACACTATAATGTATACCAGAGATGTCCAACTTTTAAATGTTTGTGGTCGTCTTCTGAGTTTTTCTAGATTGTCTCGATCGACCAAAAGAAAAAGAAAAAATCGGTTGTAACTGAGCAAAAATATATTTTATGTACATGCATGTTACACTTCCTTTATTTGTTTTGTTTAAAATACCAATATGTAAAACTTTAATTTTATAATTTTACACCACACATATTTTAATATATATATAATTTTATCAATTTATACAAAGCGATAAATACTGTTATTTAATACAGAGCATACATTAGAATATACCCACTGTGCAATGGATGTTACATAACAATGATGCTATGTTGAATTTAGGTTTCAGAAAAACATTACCAATTAACATCAGCACAATATTCTATAACTGTTATATAAAAATAATGTTTCTCTTGTTAATAACTAATATTCTATACATGTTTATAATCCATCATTAAAACGATATTACAATAAAACATGTATACAATATTATATAATTGTTCCGAAAAAATAATATTAATTTTCTCCGTACCTAATGCCATCAAAATCTGTTGTTTAGCCGTGAAAACGTAACAGCAGCTGTTACAAGTAGACAAAGTTAATTTTGCATTTATAATAGATATTTGTATATGGATTATAAATCAATAAATGTATTAATAATTATTGAAAAAAGTTATAATATATGTTACGATTTAATCATTTACATTTTAATCATTCTATTGATTATTGAATGAAAAGTAGCGGAGGCATAAATACGGGAATGCAGAAAATGCGGCTGTCTAGGGGGCCTTTCTGAATACTGTTTTTTTTTGTTATTTACAAAAAAATATTTGTATTTAAATTTAGAAATAATAATAATTATAAATTTAGAAAAATATAAATTATATAGTAATATATAATATTCACTAATATCAAATAAAACGTGTCAACACTCAACAGTCGTTATTACTTGTTTCGTGCATCGTGCGATAGCAGCCTGTCGATACGCGTAGTCAACAACCCGCATGTCTTATCACAGTACACCTATAGGTACATGCTGCAGATTTATATTTGTTTTTGACCATCTAAATAGATTTTAACTATTTATTGTAAGTTTGTAACTTGTAAATTTGAAATCAATGTGTTATTCATGTTTGGCGTGTGTAATGTACAGTGAAACCTCTATATAGTGGACAGCCACGGGGAATTAAAAATTGTCCACTATAGAGAGTTGTCCACTATTGAGAAAACCTATTATGCGCATACATTTTTGCCGGGAATTTAGAAGTGTCCACTATTGGGAAGGGTCCACTATTGAGAGGTGTCCATTAATAGAGGTTTCACTGTAATGTAATGTGATTATGTTGGTAACTAAATCTGATAGGTACCTACCTGTGTTATTTGTTTATACGATTATGACAACAAATATAGTTATTATGGATCACATGTTAAGTATCTAGGTAGGTTCTACCTAATTAGTAGTTATGTTCACATAATGTAGATAAATCTAATTTTCTGTAAAGTATTAGAAAAAAAGAAATGTGCTTTGAATTATGTTATTTTACTAAGAAAAAATTATTACTACATGTTATGTTATTTCAACATAATAGTATTGAGTATCTATACTGTTTATTCTATTTTATAACTTTTCATTACAACAATACTGACGCCTGACGGACTCGAAACAGTTTTTAATCTTTGCTGTCAAAACTTGACTGTGAAAATACTACGTGTTAAATACTCCAATTATACTCAATCGACTCGAACTCATGTCACGATCGACCTGTCGGTCACCCTTGATGTATACTATATACGTGAGGTATTTTTATGACAATTAACATATAAAAGTGGTACGTATTTAATAAAGCATGTATGTAGTAGCAGTAATATTTAATAATATAACTAATGCGATGATAGTAATTATGACACGGTTAAATTGTTTATTTTACAAACACAAAACAAATGCTTAAAGTTTAAATATTTCACCAAAAACGAAAACAATTTGTGGTTGTCTTGTATACACGCAGTGATGCCTACACTTTGTATCCGTATACTGGAATTTGATAGTAATCTCGTTCAAGTATACGCACACAGTGTTTCGATTTCCTAAATAACTTTTAAAAGAAAGTTTGACGAACGGTACGGAATGAAGGATAACTAAAATGTTGGCGACAACTCAAAGGTCCGCAGCTGATGGACACGCATGATCATGACGTTTGATTGTAATCGATGGACCGACATTTAGTAATATTTAATAATAAGTGTGGGTGTATATTATTATAATAGTAAAACGTAGCCTAAAATGATTTGGGAACAAAATATCTCGTGTTAATGTTTTTTTTTTTTTTATATGTATAACAAACATATTATATAAACGATAGTACGATACCGACAAAGCGATTGCGTACCTATGTATACACTGCAGGCGGATCAATTCCATTATAATATATAGTATACCGACGAGAATTTAGGGGAAAATAAATATCTCCACGTATTATGAACATAAATACTCGAACCTCTAAATGGGTAAAATATTTAAATTTATATTGTTATCCGCGTGGACACGTAAAAAAAAAAAAATGTAATTCTTCGGAAATATATATTGTTCTGTTATTCGCTTTTCGAGGACACATTGTTTGACTCCGAACGGGGAGGGAGCCTGGGGTGGGATGCGTCTTATGGCGTATCGTGCAGGTTCGTTTCTACAATAACGCGGACGCTGTTGTGTAATGATTATAACTCCATTAACCGCAACGATCAAAAAATAAATATATATATATTTCTGCATGGGACACACTTCGCGTAAATGCATAATATATTATACATGCATTGACTGTTTAAGATAAATAATGATTTATCGTCGTGTCTAATCGCGGTTGACCCGAAGAAGAACGTTTTAAAGAAAAAATTGTAGCTCTTTTCAAATACCATTGGACGGTTCGAATTTAAATATTTTAGTGAGGTTTCATTCAGACACACAATTACTCACATGTTTCGACTTGATCGTATATTGTTCTACACTTATATATTGTGATATAATATCAATTAGTTAACTAAAATCATTTTTTGCAGTTGTACGCGCTTACGTATAACATTAGTAATCAATAAATGTGTATCATATTAATGTTTCAAATTCGAATGCTCTGACAAAACGATATTCTTAGAAAAATATTGAAAAATAATGCAAAGATCACATAATAATATCAACAAATATTTAAGTAAATCATATGAAGAAAAACTAATAAAATATATGTACACGCGGGGGTATTTATGTGTGTTCCGTGATTAAAAGTAGGTACCTACATCATACGAACATGATGTGCTCATGATTATGGATGTATATGAAATTGCATATTTTTGCATATTTTTATGATTTCACGAATATAAATAAATGTATCAGTTCATTTACGAACGATTTAAATTTACGGATAGATAAACGACAAATTGGCGACCCAAATCATTTTAAACCAAAGTTTGACAAAGTTAAAAAAAAAAAAGAAAAAGAACATTGTATCATAATGAAACGCTCATATCGTGAATGAGTATACAATATTAATAAAAAAAATATATAAAATACCAGAATAACAATCAATAAAAAAGTACTACATATGAGTTATAGTACATTTTTAACGTTAAAGGTAATATACATTTTACCCCGCATATTTCGGTTGTTGTTGTTTTTTTTTTTTTTTTTATTCGTAATACATATTTTATGTTTTTCTACGCATTTCACGCGGATAAACATCCGAGCCCTACTCGTAACAATGAACAGTATGATTATACACTTCGCGGCCTTGTCATTTCCGTCCAAGTCCGAATCGTGTCGGCCACGGGTACGTGTTACGTGATGGTTTATCATTGGACCACCGTTGATAAAATATTGTTGCGACGGATGTACGCGCGCTGCAGTAGGTACGCGCCCGGCCCCGGGGGTTAGTGTATTTCGAGATGGAAACAAAACACGAAACCACCGAGTAACGTTCGAACCGTGTGCTTTCGCGGTTCGTACAATTCCTATATCTGCTATGCGTGCGCGCGCGCGTATATAATACATCCGTGTACGAACGTGTGATCGCGCGCATGTGTGCGTGTGTCGGGTAGCGAATCGATTGGACGGTGCTCCGGCTGTGCACACCCACGTGCAGTCTGGCAGTCGGCGGCACGGGACACTCCTTCCGGTCGTTTTGTGAACCGATCGCAGTAAATCGCCGCATAACGCCCACCTCGACCGAGATTGCCGCCTGCCCGTTGTACGTGCGTGTTACGTCGGGCGCGATCGCGACGCGTAACACTGTTTGGACAACGCGCGCGTGCGACCATAGATTGGTATATCGTTGCAAACGCCGTTGACGACGGCCGGTGTGTGACCGATAACCGCGGACGGTGGAATGTTTCGAATTTCTTCGTGTGGAACGGAGCGGGAGGGAGGGGTAAAGGTTTTTCTAAGAAACAAGCGGTCCTCATATTTTATCACGAAAAACGCGCGAAACGTACGAATCGACAATCGTTACCGATATAAATACACGTTACGAGTCGTTTACAATCGCGTGATGTGAACCAATTGGTTTCTCTTTCTTTGCACCTCCGTACCAAGTCGTTTACGACTTTCGAACTTTTTTTCTTTTGCGGGCAACCGACGCCCGAAAATCCTCCCCCGAAAACACGCTACTCGCTGCGGACCATGCGATTAAGTAGAAAGAAAAAAAACCCCGTAAGAAAGTGGTAAATACTTAGTTTTTTTCATATAATATTTTCGCGTTGTGTCATAATGTACGATCGTGGTCAAACAGAAATGCATTATCTGATACTGCAGCATACGCGGAGCATTCATATTTTCGGCGTACGACACTGTTTGATAAAATAAGAAAATTAAACTAACTCGAGTGCGTTAAATGTTTGGTCGTAGTTGACAAAAATAACACATATTGTTATCTAACTTTTAAAGTTTTTAAAAATAAAAATACGAACTTTGTAAAAAAAATGTATATTTTATTATTTCCACAAATAACGATTGTGCTACTATATAATACATGATTTACAAGAATCCACGTTTGCAAAAGTTATACATATATATTTACTATACTATTACAAATGTGACAAAATAAAATAAAAACATTTTTATCAAATTTAATATTTTAAAATGGAAAAAACCAAATTAATTCAATAACCATTTGAATTAGATTATCAAAAATTAATTAATCATTTATGGAAGTATCTATAAACTTATAAACTAATTATTTCTACAACTTATATAAGTTATATTGATATATTTCGAAAAAATTATCTTTATTTTTAGGCCATTAACTAATACAAGTGTTTTCAATTTTTTTAAATAAATGCCCCATTTTATACTATTTTATAGAGTCACTCACCTCCCTCTTCGTCCCCGTAGTAAGATTTAATTTTATATAGGTATACATAATTAAATCTTACTATACATATTCATGAATATATTTTCTTTTCTTGTATTCAATCCTATGGTTGGTTTCGCAGTCGAACACGTGCTATTGACTCTTCCCTGCTTCCAGTTAACCTCTATTGTTTCATGTAGCTTGATAATCTAGCTTTGGAAATCATTTATTCGACAAATGTAGTTATTGAACGTCCTTGGTCTTTTTTACCTTCAATTTTCTCTTCTAATATTCTATAAACTAGTTTCTATTTATGCCTCAATATGTGACCAATTATGTTCCATCGTCTTTAATGGTTTTGAGTTAATTAATTCTTTGCGTTCATTAATTTCACTAATTGTGCTTCCGTTTTATCCAACTTACTCGCAGCATTCTTCTCCAACACCATATTTCAAAGCTATTGAGGATTAATTTTTGTGCTTTATTTAGCGTCTAGGTGTTGTAGCCGTATAGCACTACATCCCATACATATAATTTTATGAAGCATTTCCTCGCTCAAATACTCATATTATTGGGACATAAAATGTTTTTTTCATTCGTGAATATTGACTTTTTCTGTGCGATTCTGTATTTTATTTCCATGGTGCAGCCGTCTTGGTTAATTAAGTTGCCTAAATATTTGAAATGCTCTACTTTTTCAAGCAGCCGATTTCCTGCTTGGATATTAAGTTTACAGATTTGGTCTAATTTTTAGCAATCTAAATCATACTTTCATTGTTGGTTATTAGATACATATGACAATATAAAAATAAATAAAGTTGTTTTAAATATTTAATGAATTTATTTGTTAAGAAAAAAATGTTATTATTATTTAAAATTATTAAAACAAATTATATTGTGTAATATTGACTTATTGATATTGATGATTTATGTTGATTTAGATATTGCATTTTAATTGTATTATTATTGAGTAGATACGAATTAATGAGAAGGTTGGCACTGGTTAGTTCTAATTAATTGTGACCTAATAATGTCTCAATAAAATTTAAATAATCAAAAATAACGTTTTCATGTTTCATTGCTTTTAAAAAATGTTCACACCTTCCTTAAAATTGAAAATGCCCCTTAGATTGAGAACCACTGAACTAATGCATGATGATAATAAATAGTATATTAACAATACGAAAATTATAAAATGAAATTTTGTGAATTCGAAAAATATAATGTTGATATATCTATACGTACATGTGTTTTAAAGAAATTAAAGACGATTAGTTATAGGCTATAGCAGTATAATATTTAACTGCACGTCACTGATTTTTGAGTTTAACATAAATAACGTATTATTTTATTAAAATGGATGATGGTTTGAAAATGAATTTATACTTAACTTCTGCATGAGTGCCAAATAATACAATATTCAAACTTTGTTGTTGTAATAAATTTATGTGATCAAGAGAAATAAATGTTATGCGTCACGAAATATTGAGTTATCTTTTTGAAAATAATGCGTTTCTTACGTAAGTACGTCGTCTAAATACATCAGACAAAATGTTTTCATACATTTTATGTTTATCACAACTCATGAATTCGCAACAAACATTTTATAATCGGCCTTACATACATAATTGAATAACTGGCAAGTTATATATATACAATTTAAGAAACGTTAATAGTATACTTCGAATAAGTTTAATTTGTAAATATATGAAAACTATCATGTTTACAAAGATTGAGTATAGATAAAATAATATCATAGTACATATTTTATACATAAATATATATGTATTTATGTATGTACGTATGTATATATAAAAGTAGGTATACTTTTGTAACTATTTTTTTTAGATCAAACCATAAAAGTCGTTAACATGTCAATAGAATAGAAAATATGACATACAAAATTACTTGTATATACGCACATGGTCGTAATAGAAAATTCAATACGTCCGTTTTAAAACGATCAACAAGTAACAGCTGCGGGGGGAAGGTAAACATGCGCGCGTACATAATACATATCATACATAAATAATGAAGAGTGACAATAACGATGATGGCCGACCGTGCAGCGTGCACGGGATCACTGCGAAAACGGGAAAACAAAACAGCGTCAACAAGGGTGGATCTTAGACCCCCTACGCACGTGGGAGAGTAAAATAATAATAAAATGCATATAAGTATACATATATGTATGATGAAAATCGATTAACGACGATAAGACACCTGTTGTGTTTAACGTGCGTGCTTATGCCACGTCACCCCTCTACAGTATTATTTATATATTTAACGCGGTAACATATCTTGTACGTAATATTTTAGAATACACTACGTGTAACTAACCAAATCAATAAGACTAAAAAAATAAAAAAATAATATTGGTTTATTATTTCACACACACGGCTGGTACGTCACTCTCGTACACGATATTCGAGTGTATATGGGCTTGCGTGTCCTGTCCACGGCTAGATGCAACGATGACCCGAATTTGACCAAAACTGTAGGTGTCCGCAAAGGAATTCCATCGCCGTTGTCGCACGATACCAAAATATTTTTAAATATATATGTACGTGTAAAATATACTACGTGCCAGAGGATAGCTAGTGATATCGCACACACGCGAGTTGTTAAATTAATTTTATATTATATTTGACCCGAGAGAGCAACGTGTATGCGTGTTTGTACGACATTACTAATATATATGTATATATCTGTGTGTGTGTGTGTAATAAATCGACGACGGTTTTAATACCACGAGCAAAGATCAACGCGGTACATATAGACGCGTGTGTCTGTCGCGCGGAAATCGTTGATGGAGATCTTTGCAACACGTCGTAAAATATACATAAGATTTAACACATTTTAACAGTACAATATATTATTTTCTACAGTAATTTATACATATATACAACATAAATATAAATATATAGCCATTTAGATTAGAGCGGAGTACGTATAGTTATAATATATGTTCTTCTTTACTTAGAGATATTCATAATCTTTTACGGTTATCGTTGAGCTAATAATTTTATAGAGAGCGATGGATCGTTCAGATACGAAGAGCCGTATGTTTCGAGTAGATGCAACTAGTAATATAGTGCACGTGCATTCCACGGCGGAGACCACGGGATCACGGATATAATATAATATTATACGTGCTATGGACTTGAAACAATTTTTTATTTTTTTTATGTAAATGTGTGTCGCCGCGTTGCATTAAATACACGAAAGTTATTGGTCATACTATCGTAAACGCACGCAATTTTCTTAACACGAAAATTATTACCGTGCAGTGTAGGCACATATTGTTAGTGTGTTACAACATACGATAAAATTAAATTATCTAGTTCAATGATAATAATAATCAAACATTTGTATATCATTAGGATTAGATCGAAGGTAAATCCGCTAATTACGTCTCTCCGCAGGTGCGATACGATTTTAACTCGGCACTGATTTACCGTGCGCAGGGCCACACTCGCCCAGGTATATTATGCTCCGAAGTCGAGCGTACGCTGTTAATACACTCTTAATCGCAAGTCACAGTATCCATTTGATAAATCCTTGAGTCTCAATTTGAATGGCTTATTTTATTATTTTCATTTAACACGGCAAATCCGTTTCAAATTTTCACTACGCAAACAAACAAAACGGACATGTGCTGTGCCCACATGACCCGCGGGTATGGATTGGACGCCACACGGGTGTGTTGTTTCCGCGAGCGATATGATGTAGACATGATATAATATATTATGGTAAATGAAATGTTAATACGTCAATATCATGTTGCGCAAGAAAATGTTATTGGCAGTGATTTCTGTATGTCACGGGTACATTGTGTTGCATCAACGAATACAGTCATTGATATAGAAAAACTAATGATCTTCATAATTACATTAATGAGTTTTAATCATATTATTTTATTATTGCGATGGATTTCGCTTAATGTGACCAATTTAGTACCAAACGCATTTGCCCATATTAAGTAGTTAACCATATAAACCAAAATTGGTACGAAAATACTAAACATTTTAAATATCGAAAAGCATTATTTTGCAAGTGTAAGTCATAAAATAGGAAAAAAAAATGTTAAATTAAGTCAATAAATAAGTAAACAAACAATATATATATACATGGATAATATGATCTCGTGGAGCGTATTGAGTTATATTAGCTAGTAAATATAAACATAAATATAGAATGATTAAAAATGTTTGCATTTTATGTGTACTTTAAAACAAAATATCTTTTTTTAAATTTTGCAACTCATGTAATAGATTCAAATCAGAAACATCTTTCCGTTTATTAAATTTAAACTCTTTTTTACTAATAAAATATACTTAATAAAAAGTTTTCAACCGACGTATTTAAATAAATGAAAACGATGGTTTTTAACAATTAAATTTATCAAATATTATAATTAGAAATAATTTTTGTCAAAAATGTTCATTCAATCGATGGCTTTGTCAACATTTGTTATCAAACGAAATAATATATAAAAACAATATTATGTATAAGTTATAATTATAGGAGGTAAACTCATGAATAAAAATAATAGAATTATAAATATCAAAATATCAAAATTAAAATCTAGTAGAAAATAAATTGTAGCGATTTGTCATAATATTATGTTATCATTTTATTGGAAGTCGAAGCGAAAAATTTTGATTATTATTAGTTAACTATTAAAACGTTTTATGACTGTATAAATTCGGTATATAGAAAATCAACGATTAATTTATGATATTTTTAAGTTAGACGAGTGTTATCTTATTGTCTTGATGCTCTCCAAAGACAAGGTATCGCAAAACTATTTCTAAATCATATTTTTCGGCCCAAACTAAAAAATGTTTTATTAATATACATCTATATAATATATATTAATATATTAATGATTAGAATTTAATTTTAAATTTTAGTTTGAATAAATTAATTTTAGAAAGAACAAATATAAATTTTATACATTATAAAAATTATAAAAATGCATTTTCAAAAGTATTTCATCCACCTCTGTACATAAATTATTTATTAATCGGTATTGTATTGAATTTTTATTTTATTTATTTACTTGTATTTATTGTATTAAAATCTGTACAGATAGAGAAGTATAATTATGTGCACATGGGTGGATTTTAATTTAGACATAGATATCGATAGTTCGATAGAAGACAGAACACAGAGTACATACATCAATACACATCGAATACTTAACATACGATGGTTATCTTTAATATATATATATAATATACTTAGGAACAAACGCGCGCGGTATTAATTAAAATATGTAAATAACAACACTCGATTTGATTTCCGACCACGGTTCCCACATAAAGTTAAATATTTATTTATAAAAAAAACATCAATAATTATATAAACCTAATTATTTTATTACATATATTATATTAATTTATAGGTATACCAAACTTTTTTTCCATTGCTCTTATATGAAAATTAACTTTAACAAATTATAATAATTATAAGAACATATTATGCAAAGTATCTAAATCCTACAGACCTATATTTACTCATATTTTAATATTAGATCATTTTTTTTAATGATATTTTTACAAAAATAACATTAATATTGCGGAAATCCTTTCTGGAATTATGTATTTGTATTTTTAGGCACACAAGCACTAAGAAAAAAATAATATTTATTTATTTTAATTTATAATACACATGTATAGGTATTAAGTATAGTAGATTGGAACCTTATTTATGTTTAATATTTTACGTATAACTTTTAAAAATGCAATCTGTAAGTACAATTGAATATCTATTACTTTAAATTAATTAATTATGAAAATGCTGTTTATTTAAATTTCATTTTTATTCATTATTATTGCACTAAAATGTTTATTTTATTTTAATGAATTGAAAATACTTCTTTTAAAATTTTTTATTATTTATTTTTTATAAGTTTAAAAGTTAACTTAATGCTTATTTTCTGATTATTAAAACCTGAGCAATTAATATCTAAGTAATGAAAAACATCACCATAAATATAAAATACGTTGAAAGCCAAAAAATTCAAAATTGTATGTGGATTTTAATATGTAATAAATAAACGTCCATTAAAAGAATATTCAATAACATTATAAGATGCACGGAAACCTTATACGTAGGATAATTTATTAACTAATCTTTGTCAAATGTATATTATACAACTTGTTACTGACCTATTAAATACTGATGACATTTTTTTGATTTCAAAAACTTTATATTGTATAATATACCAAACAACAATTATTCGTTAACTTTTAAATTGAATCAATCAAGACTAAAATTTAATTTAATCTTTTTTTTATTCAAGTTTGCCATTTTAAAAAAAATTTAATTAATTTAGGAAATAATTTCACGTGAAAAAATAATCGGGTCCACAGAAAATACAGTAAATGTTTTTGTGTATAAATATTTTGATTTTATTTATTATAATTAGTAATATATGATATACTCGTAAATTCACTATTAAATCTCATTTAAAATACAGATCGATAATGGTAAAAACTTATAAATATTAATTATGTTTCTATTACAAGTTTTATAATAAATAAATTCAAAACATAATTACTATACATTTTTTGTATCCCGATGAAATTGCATAATACCGTTAATGTTGCTGTAAAATTGTCATTTTTAAAATAAAATAAATAAAGATAAAAAGTTTCATCAATAAACTAATGAAATACGTCATTTTTTAATGAAATGAAATAACTAAAACCATATTCAATATTCAATAGTTGATGTATGACTGTTGATAGACATTTCAGGATCAAACCTAAGCTTGAACTCCTTGAATGTAATACAGCATATGTAAGAAATGTTACTGTACACCAAGTTTAAGTTCGGTCTGTGAATTTCTAAGTCGCTGTGTAATTATAAACCTAACACGTTGTTCAGTTAATTATACCTGCCTACTCGAACAAAACATAGATCAAAATGAACTATGAGTGTTCAAAACGATCAGCAAGGACAGTTGTAATAACACCTATGTATAATCAACAAGTTATGTGGTTATGACAACTATATTCTATTGACAACTAATTACATTTATTTTCTAATTCATAAACGATTTAAGCGAGTACTTTTTGAACCCATTAACTCAACTAATTACCAATATACTATTTAAAAATTAAATAAATTCTATTCAACAGCAATATTTTTAACATTTAAATTAACCGGTGCTAATAACAATATAACCTGTAAAATGGTTTTTTCTAAGTCAGTCGTAACAAAATTTAATTTCAAAATATGTCCAATAAAAATATTATATAAATTATTAACATAATACTTCATAATACAAATACTAATAATACAGGGAATTAATAGAAACTGTGAAAGGCCTTAATGACACACGAAGAAAAAAATTATGATGCTCCATCGGCTATGAATGAGCATTCGAATGACATTGTTTTTTTTTTTAAAAAAAAGCAAAAATGGACAAACTGTACAGAAACTTGTTGTAGCACTCTGTAGTCTGTTAGTAAATTTTTACCGAGTTTAAGCATCGTATAACGATCTTATTTCACGGAAACAAATTAATGTGGTATGACACTGTGTTCACAAATTATACAATTAAAAAATTTTCGCTGAATTATAAAAATCCGACAACAAAATACCATAAATATTCTTATAGTTCAAATGTAAGATACACGGATAACTCTATGCTTATCAGTGGCGGATCCAAGGGGGGGGGCAATGGGGGCATTTGCCACCCCCCCCCCAAATGCCCAAATTGTCTTATATTTTATGTCATCATAGATATTCATATTTCTTGAGTTACAGTTAGTTAGGTACATTGACCGCTTCGCCAATAAAAAACAGCGACGTTTAGACTTTGTTTTATAAAATATAAATTTGTAAGAAATTGTGTATATGTTGTAAATGATATGGGACTTTTGCCCCCTGCACAACTAAGCCCTGGATCCGCCACTGATTCTTATTGTAGGTGTCACTGTGTTTGAAATGCAGAAGTATATTATTACTTGATGTAACTTAACCTCATATAATCCAAAATCTCTGTTAAGACGAAACACATATGGAGATGAAATATGTGTTATTGATAAGACACAGGCACACAGGCACCCGCCATAAGCAAAAACTGTTATAATAACAGTATAGGTTGTGAGGGGATTTAAAATAGCATCGATTTACCTCTTAGTAGAATCCTTAGTAGGAATTAGTAGAATTCTTAGCAGAAGTCCTTGTTGATCTAGATAATTGGTTAATTTAAATTATTATTAGCCTCCCTTAAAAATAATTTTTTGTACAAACTCTATTGTTTTTCCTTAAGTGTAACATACGTGTATAATAAGCTCTATAATTTCTATAACTTTGTTATATATTTTTATGTCATTTTTTTTTCTATTTAAATATTTAACACTTATATCTATGCATATAATCTTTTGTAAATTATAATGATATATTGTAAACTATAATGCTGTACTCATTACCCATTTGGGGTGATATAATTTAAAACAAATATTTATTTATTTGATATATCGCATTAGCGAAATCAATTGTTTTAAATAAAATAAAATTATACACGTGCATTACTTTACTTTATATAAATAAATACAATGTAGTTTTCTAAATTATTTATTTACTATTAAAATTAGTAATTTTGATTTTAAAATAAATATGATTACTATTTTAGTACACAAATTACAGAAATAATGAATGCACTGCGGATTTAAGTTTCCTGAGCTTAATTATTTACATAGTACAAATTAAGTATCATGTTGGCTCTTAGCCATTTAACCTAACATAAAATATGCATTTACTTTTAAATGCAAATAGTTATATAGTTCACTTATAATTTTCCATGCATTTACTCAACTTTGGTATTCATAATCACGTTGCATAATTAAAAATATAACGAAAGTCTGATAATTTACATTTTAAACTTATTTTATAATTTTATTTCGTAATAATTAGAACAGTCAACACATTTTTAAATGTTGCATGTATATCTTATGATAATTGTATTATAATTTAATACTTTTTAAAGAATAATACATACGTTTAATCAAGTTCGTACACAAAGGGGTAAAGGTTTAACCTCCTCTCCGAAATTCAGTAAAATTATTAAATATGTTTTTATGGAGTTAAGATATTCTGTAGATTATATAAATATGAAAATGTATAACCTAAGACTCCACAAAATAATTTTTATAAGTAGGCGCTTGCGTTTAATTAATTATTATGATGTAAAGCCCGCATAATATTAATCGCAAATATAGTTACATACCTATTCTAATTCATAAGTATTCTTACAAAAAAATTGTAGATAACCTTAAAAATATGTTGAAATTAGTATAATATTATTTTATAATACAGTGGATAAGAGTTTTTTAACACCAGTCATTATCGAAAAAATACTACTAAACAAATAATTATAGTTAAAATATTCTGTTGATATGTCACGCCATGGTGATATTAAAATCAATTTGTTTGTTAACTCAAGAACAAGAAAAATTAATTGAAAAGAAAAAATCAGCGTGTTCATATAGACCACGATTAATATATGATAAAAAAAAAATAAGAATAGGTATTGTATTTCAAACAATTTATTATTTTTTCGCCGTATAGTTATAATTTTGATTATAATCGTCCTCATATTATTCCGAGCGCTCGGTTGTAATTTAATATGTTGATGACCCTCAGCGCGTATTAAAATAAACTTTTAAAAAATGTTGTACTCACCAATGATTCGAATACATAACCATCGCTATTTGAACTCATCCGCGAGACTAGATGTGTCGCATTAATAATATAGTATATAAATAATTGTACAATAATAATAATAATAATACTTTAATATTTTGGTTAAAAATACGTCGGTTAATTCACCATCACCAATATAACAGTCTAATAGGCATATACTTATATAACAACACAATATTTGTCTACAAAACATTTTACTCAGTGATTTGTTCAATCAATTGCTTAACTAGTGTCTTAATTTCAAAATGAAATAATAACGCGTCCATAGTCTGTCACCGGCAATAAATATAAATGCATATAGATGTAGAAAATACATAAAAATCCCAACACTGACATTGATACCATATAATTATTATTCTACATAATTTTCATTCAAACCTTATTTGTCGGGTACGACTAGATAGTAAAGTGCATACATAGTAAATATTTATTCCGGGGTAGAAAGAAAGAAAGAAAGAAAAAGCCGTCATACGCGGTTCTGTCCCTCCACTATTCTTGCCATCACCTTAACTGACATGACTTGTGTTTACTAGTGGCAGCCGTATATGTGCATATATATAAATGCTTAATGACACGATCGTGCGCAAACGAATATAATTACTCATTATTAGCTCTGACCTGTAATTACGGATAATTCATCGTCATCGATACAGATGAGAATGGCAACATACTACACACACACACACATATACAAAAGGGTAGACAGGGAGTGTACAAGGGATATTTTCTAGGCGGAGAATGTTTTACCCCTCCGTATCTTTCTTCGATACTGCAACTTGCCGTTAAAGGTAAAACGAGCACTGTATAAGTGCGTTTCTCTCGGTAAAACAACTACAAAGACATCCGATAGAAAATGTGTAACCTAACATATACAAATATAAATATTTGTATGTGTGTATTATGTAAACTACACGTGTACGTATGATGTACGATTATTGTAGAAGCGATAAGTACTGTGGATTATGAACTATAATATAGTAATGTAGATAGCAGGGGTGGAAAACCTTTTTCGGATCAAGTGCTAACATTTAAAATCAAATTTTATGAAATATGCTCGCGGTCCAAAAAAAAAAAAAAAAAAATAATAATAATAATAAAGAGAAAATATGCAATAATTATATAAATTTTATTAGGTCTAACGTTTATTTGTAAGCATAAAAAATTGATTATCCAAATATCTCACACTAAAAATTTAAAGTAGATACCTATAGTTAATAATTTTTTTTAAGATAAACATTTTATTAAATTTTAATATTTGACGTGCCATTAAAATTTCGCCAACGTGCCATAGGTTCGCCACCCCTCATATATAGTAATGGAGATCATATGATATGGTATTGTATGACTACTATTAACAAAGTAATTATAAATGGTATCATTTGATAGTTTATATCATTTATAATAATAATGAACAATAAATGATTTTTTAATTTTTTATTTAATTTTTTAACTCTAAGAAAATATTAATTGTATAGTTTATAAATTTGAATAAATAGCTTAAAAAATTCAACTATGCTGCTAGTAAATAAACGTTTCCGGTCCATCTTGGTGTGTCTTATAGCTTAATATGCATTTATACATCATACAACCGCTACTAATTATATTTTTATAAACCATTATTTTAACGGAAAATATATTCCTCAATATTTTGTAATAGCTTATAGGAATATGGTTCACGTTTAATCAAAATATTTTCAGATTTTTATTGCACAACGTTCAATACATATTCGAACAATATATGTGATTAACCTTGTATCTATTTCACTTTCAGACATACAAAACTGTATTGCCAATTATAAAAATAAATAAATAAGGATGAAAATTAATCTGAACGAACACGATAGTTGATAAGTTCTGGGATAGTGTACATTATTTATGACTCTTAAATAAAATAAAATTAATAATAATGGCATATTACGTATTCAGATAATATTACGAACCATTTTCGTATTTCCTATTAAATTTGAAGAAGCATGGAAAAAAGGAATGTTTTTTTGTTAGTATGACGATATTTCCAATTATTTTATTAATTTAATAACTCACTAGCAATCAAGAGTTGGCCAATTACCAACAACTTCTAGCATAATAATGTAACTAATAAAAATATTCGAGTACTATTATATTTAGATTTTTATTAGGTATCATTATTACTATTTTGTATATTCATACACGTTTATTAAAAAGTGTCATCGTATATTACAATTAAAACTATTGAAAAATGTATAATTCGCTTGACTCTTATTTAATAATTTCGTTTATATAGCTATTTTACATAAAAAGTATACTATTACTTAAACATTTTAAACTTAAAATATTTAAATATTTGATGAACTGTACAATTTATTAACTGTATAATATGTTATGAATATAAAAAACCAACGTTATACGACATGAATATTATTACAACTTAAAATTGTTTTTATTCATATTTTTACACGAATATTGAAAACAATGAATGATTTTCATATAAATGGAACCGAATTCCGCTACGTGAAATACAATTTTACAAAAACTATGAAACTTTTATTTATGTTTCTTATTTATAATACTGCTTGTGTACCCGTGGTTTCTATATTGTTTGCCCTATGGGTTTCAATAATTGATGGCCAGAGCCCGTCATAAATTATGTTCTCGTGCCTTTTTCGAGATGACTTATTATACTTTACACATACTATAATAATACTATGACTTCCACCGTCAACAATTTTGTAAGAATCGCATATTTTATTAATTATTTGCGTACAGAGGTACCAGTGTTGATATCAAAGCACGTAGATTGAAATTTCACACATAATTATAGAAAATAAACAAAGTATTTAATTGATTGATTCACAGACCGTTTATTTTTTAGACGCAACATTTTTTTTTTTTTGATTCGCAACATCACATTATTATAATATTGGTGACTAGTTATAATTGGGTAAACGATCATCGTCGTTTGAAACAAATCTAATTGATTGCATTACATTCGGCGATTCATTTCGAATAATAAAAACCCGAGCACACATGATTAGTTTAAAACCTTACACTTCAGTCGACCGAAACAATGCATCTCGTAACGCGTGGGCAGTCGACGGTCGAAAGTAGAGGAAGGACTACGTACCCCCATTGTTATAATTGCATACCACGCGCAGTCGCCGACGCGTCCCTGATCATTATAGCGCAGCAAGCGCTCGGAAATAACGAACGCAAAGTAATTTTGGTCGGCCACTGAGTGTGTGTGTTATTATTATATAGCCGTTCCCCGTTCGTTAATGATTTCGAGGTAAATGGGATTAGCCTGAGATATTGTTTTCGTCTCTTTAATATATTATAAACCCTAAGATTTCATCCCCAAAGTATTCGTACACGTATATGACGTATACCTGTACGGAAATGTACCCATTTCGAACCCTTTGGAACACCTGTTCTACGTTGACCGATGCCATCAATTTTAACAAAAAATAACATCATGATGACTTAACCGCTGAGAACCGAAATACGACAACATAATAAAACAAGACATCTATTTTATCGACACTGTACAGATTAAACAAATACATATTTTTATTTTAACTTAATCCAATCACCAAAATAATAAATATACACTTCTATAATGTACTTATGTGTGTATAAATATACACGTATTAATATATGTTAATGTAGTAAAATTTGATAAATATTTTCACACGCTTAAAAATGTAGTATAACTTATTTTATTTACTCGATAGGTAATATGGATTAATTTTTATTGGTTTTATAACATTATATTTTTTAATTTTTATAATTTGAATTTTAACTATGGAATTTTTATAGTGAATAACTAGTGAACAATCAGTAATGACAAATCGGTTGGTTATTTTAATTTTTCTGAGAAGTATAACTAATCAAATTACAGTATTCGGATACTTGGCAATTATCCAATAATAAATGTGTTAAAATCAAACATAAATACAAATTATTAAAAGGGATAGAAAATCTATATATATAAAAATAAGTGTACATTTTGAATACATTTTATAATTCGAGATCCACCAAACCGATTTCGATGAAAATAACAGGGCATATTAAGATTGATATTTAGATGGTTTCTGTGAAGTTTGTACGCTGTGCGATAAGTGATTCCGAAGTTATGGTCTCTTAAGTGCACACCTGTTGACATGGTCGAAATGAACAACAAAATGTATGATAAACAAAAAAACGTACTTTAAATTATTTATGAAATTAAATAGCATTTAAGGCTTATAGAACATAACGATATAGTACTATAATTTATTTTTTAAACCTAATAATAATACTCCAAAATATTCTTAAATGTAAATTAAATTCATAGTTCAGGCAATACTTAATAATAAGTACAATAAAACTAAAAAATAAAACAGGAAATAATTATTTTATGTGTTCATTATGATAAAAAACATAATATATGGGATAGTATGAAGATTTTGTCAAATATGATACGCTTTATAATAATGAACTCGAGTTCTGAGTTTAGGTGCTGTAAATCTAGATGTTTAATGACATTATCATTTGGGTACATTCAACATAAAAAGTTATCTCAAAGAACGTGAATATTTTAAAGTACAATATAAACGATTGAAGATTGACGAACTACGAGGTAAAATCAAATGAATACATTTTAAAGATAATTTACATAAGAAGTTTGCATAGACAGTTACAAGAAACATAATATAAATTAATGGAATCGAAGTATAGAGTAACGTTTTAGAATAACAGATCATGGTGGACGACGGGAACACATTTTAAGAACGTAATCGAAACAGCCAGTGAGAAAATACAGTACAAACGAATAATAATTAAAAGAAATGAGAGAAAGGATTGACACTGTCGATATACAGCGAAAACGAATAAGAGAGGAAAGGGGGTGTCTCGTATAGTACCTACATCGCATTATCATGAGTAAAATGTTCAAAGATGGATGAGTCATCCGGAGAGAGTCAGAAATAATGAGAGATGAGTAATCAGAGGAGGTGGGAAAAAGTGACGATATTTTTCCCAGAAAGGTCAACGCACATAAACCGAAGATCATTACAACACTGAGTAAAGATGATACAACGCAACCAAATAACGGGGGAAGTCAAAGCTTTATCCCCCGGCGAACGTGTAAACAAGCTAAATATTCGCCATAAACCATCGTAAATCGATCGTTGGTTCTCATATCCATTACCAGACGCAATGGACGTGACGTGTTAGCTGCTACCGCCGGGGAATACAATACGACCAATGCGACCAGACCGATAAATCGCTATGCGCAGTTATCGCACGTTCGATGCGAGCGTATCGCAGATGATGTACATCGCGCGGTACCGTACGAAATTGTGTTCTCGAAGTTCTCGACTTTCAGTTGTGGACAAAAGAACGGGGGGAAAAAATGTTAAAAACGTATCGATATAACCGCCGTTGCCGACAACCGCATGGAAAACGGATTCGTGTGTACTACTGCGTGGATACAACGCGCACGTAGGTGTACCTATACGTTTCGCCTCGCACACGTCGTTCGCGAGGAAAAAAAATTAAATGTCCACTGGCGCAGCAATCAACTTGGCAACGGACCGTACCGGCGTCGACAAATTTATCGCGCGCGGACCGGACGTGTACGCGTCACGTGAACTACGGTTGTAATGATTACGTGCGGCGGTGCACCGCGTCTTGAAACCAATACCTGCCGCACGTTCAATTGTCGTCTTGAGTGTCGTTGTTATTGTAACGCGCGGAAAAAATAACGTTTATCGGCCCGAGTTATATTTCTTCTGCGTATGATCCGCCGCAATAACGTGTAACCAGGTACGTACATGCGTGCGCATCGGGGGTACATCGGGCAACAGCAGGTCACGTCGTTGTTTCGAAAAAAAAAAAACTCATCTCGAAAACGTTTACGGTTGCTTTGCGTCGTGCACGTAATGTGTAATGTGTTATGCGAACGCGGTCAGTAAACATCAAATGGAAAATACCTGCCTGTGTACATGGTGAAATGCGTAGTGAAACATGCGATTACGAATAAATCGGTGTAATTTACATAGTTTGAACACCGATTTTGTAAAAAAAAACAAATGACTTTGGCAGTATTGTATTATAGCACACGTCGTTATTGTTATGTCGTTTCTCGAACAAATCTGACCGGACTGCTCGCTAAAAATTAGCAACAGATTGTATTATTTATTTATTTTTATTTACTTGCAAGCAATCCCACTCGTTTCCTGCTGAGATCGAACGGATCCTGGTGTTACAGTTGACATGCTCGTATATTTACTACTAAACCCAATTTCAGACAATAAATTTATTGATTTATAATGACTAAAAGTACGGATTTTAAAGCAATAAATATCTAAAGGAAAGCACTCGAAAAAAATATAAATCTTTCAAAGTATCTTGAAATGGGTTGAAAAAAAAACACAAGAAAGCAAAATAAAATGTCGAGCATTTCACTCTAGTTAGTATAAATCAAATTTGTAGCCGATATAGTTTCGTTTTAGAGCAATAGAAACAAAAAAGGAAACTCCTTCAAAATCCGTGTTCTAATTATAACATAAGGTATTAATTTTTCACTTTGTATTCACAAACAACCGATTTGTAACTACTGTAACACGTGACCCGTATAGCTAGAGAGTTGGACATTGGTTTATTTAAATTAAAACGAATCTTACTAATAGATTTCGATTTTCACATTTGTTATATTATTTAATAAAAATGAATTATTATTTGTATTATATTTATATAGATTTGTAAGTTATCAAAAACGGTTTCTTAACAAATCTAAAACGCATTAAATTGCTTCTAAAACACGCTGTACCAAATTATTTATTATAATAAATTATTCCCGAAAATTCAGGCAGTATATAGAAAGTGGATTTACGGTATAAGGAGCTCATCTCGTTTCGATCACTTCGCCACACCTTGGTAATCTGTCTTATTACTTGTATATTATGTGTAATATTAAGTCTGGAGCAATGATGAATCGTTGCATTCGAAAAGGGTTTTAAGAGTCAAATTAAACCATGCATCGTTTTCAAACTAATAAATATGTAAACATTTTTGAAATGCATTTTAATTTTATTCGTGCAATGTACACAAGTAATTTGGTATTAAAAGATTTCCTGCGAGACGAAATTATGCGCTTACATAACAAAATTAATTTTCAATGTAGCAGTTCTACCAACAAAATATTTAATGAAAAAACCTTACTATGAATCCATTTTTTGTACAAAAAACTACAATATTTAGATGTAGCTGTATTTGCAGTCTTGTATGACTGTCTTAATAAATTTGTGTATACGTACATAATTTGGCAAGTGAAATTAATATGATGATATTAACTTAAGAATGGTGCTAATACCACTGCATTTTTTCTTTTGGTAACATTATATTTTAACAATATTTTAACATGACAATAAAAGTAAAATAGTTAAAGTAATCTATTATTCTGAAAAGTAGGTATGATCGTATTAATATTAATGATATAATTATGTATAATAAATATATTTATCGTTGAATTGCTCAAGTACAATCACAATTCTATATAATTCATATCTGATAACTTATTTCCCCTTAGTTTAAACCTCTGGTGCGTAGCAGGTTATAAAATATTTTACTCTTTCAATGTATCAAATAAAAACATATAAATCTAAAAATGCATTCTCAAAATATGTTATGATATTTACTAGGTACGTACCAATAAATGTAATTTTTTTGTTGTGAATTGAGAAAAAATTGTATATATTTACAGAAATTAGTTAATACGAAATGAGGATGAACTCGACCAAAATCTTGTGATTTTTCCGATACACTATAAGTCTCTATTTATTTGAAACCACAATAAGTTATAAGCAGGGCTCGGGACTTATAGCACTTAAAATTATTAAAATAAACACTTTAAAAAGCACTTAAAAACATAATTATAAGCACTCAAAATAATTATGAGCATTTAAAGAACTTAAATTTAAACAAAAATATTTAATTAAAAAAAAAAAAAAGGTCTAAAATAGGAAAAATAAGCGAAAATTTCTATATTTTCTTTTTACATTACACAATAAAGTACTAAACATATTTTAAAACTGTGTTGAACATAAAATTAAAGATTACAAACAATATTAAAACAAAAAAATGTAATCTATATTATAATTTTTTAATTGCATTATCAAAAAAAAAAAATAATAAATAAATCTTTATATTATAAAAAAAAATTAAGTTTTACTTTCGAGACATTTTGCCTTATTGCTAATGGATTTTCAAAGTATTTTGTGAAAAATAAAATGTAAATGATATTTATAAATATTTAAAAAATATTTGGGAGAAGTCAGTGGCCTACGTCATCGTTTATAATTAAGCAGAGATATGCGAAAAAAGCAAAATAAAACACATTCAGATTTTCTAATTGAACGTGTTATAGCATGACATATACATCCATAACTCTCGGCTACATTTTACGTCAAACAATAAAAATAAGCAAATAGATACTATAAGTTCCGAGCCCTGGTTATAAGTTTATGACATAATTATTCAATGCAAACTGTCGGTAATTTAAAAACTGCTCACTTGAGAAGATTCAACGTTGTGCAATGTACTTTTTCAGTTTCTCTTATTTTCCGTGCCCGAAAATCTGAAGTATGAATAAACGGTGTACAGTATTGGCCTAAGGTCAATTATGTGGATGCGTTGTTTGTTGACCGACATGGTAGGTGGATATTGAATAAAACCTTCGCACCACCACTGCGCAACCTATCCTTACCTAACCTCACCTTACCCGAATACACAGCACGTAACAAAATAAAAGACTCCACGGACGGGAGACGACAATGTGCGTTCGTGTTTGCATTATCTCTAATTAAACAGAGAGGTAACCAAGGGCCGCCATTTTCACCGGCAGCCGACCAACACCGGTAGACTCGAGAGTGAGCACGCGGAGATAACATTGTTTTGTCAACTCGCGGCGAGATAGCCGATCTCCGGCGACGGCGGCGGACCGAACACGTGACCCCGTGGAAAAAGAGATATGCAGGGAAACGTTACGCAAACGAGAGAGCTCGGTGTTTATAATTGTGGCGAGTAAAAATGAAAAAATAGTATTAACAAAAACGACTACGGCCGACGACAACGATGCCCCAAACCTGGTCGATGTTTTATATATTATAGTAACAAATATAATAGCGACCACTCGCATCTTTCTATATTTTGAATACATATAATGTATGTACTTTTATGTATAAACACGCGCACTAGATGCGCATCTGAGTAACAATGGTTCAAATATCGTATATATATATATATATATATATATATATATATATATATATACACACGTGTAAACACACAAAATCTATAACTATACCAGTTACCATATTATAATAACTATACCGTGAATACAGTATACACCTGACGCACACACGAGCGAGTATAATATAAACCGCAGCAGTGCGTAATATTTAACTGCTCGGCATTATCCAATAATTTATAATTAAGCTCCGACCTAATCATGTTCTTCGGGTTTTGAATTGCAGATGAAATAAAAATAAAAACAATTATTTGCAGTTTCATTAAACGTATATTCGTCGTACACCCGCGTACAAAATACGTAGGTATGGTATAAAAAGCTATATTTACACAGTGGCGCAACTTGATAATAAGGGGCCCATGTGAAAATTTCAGGACCGGGGCCCTTACCTATTAGTAAAAATAAGTCATCCATTGTTACCTTTTAATATATTTTTAGAAAATATCGTTTTCTTTTATGTCATGGTTAATATAATTTATTGTAATTAATGTATTTAATATTATAGGAATAATATAGTAGGAATATCGTATATGAGATTTTTAATCTAGGGGCCCTCAAGACTGGGGGCCCTTGTGAATTGCACACCCAACACTCCCGATAATTGCGCCACTGTATATACAACAGAAATCGTAAACGATTTAATAATTACATTTTAGTCCCCCCCCTCCTTTCCCTCAATATATAATAGACTAAAGTACATTGATAAATCATCCGCGAATTTGTATTTGTAAATAGAAAATAATGTTTGATTTGCATATTTAAAAGTATATTTTGGTAATTTTAAATGTACTAGTGCAAAGCTTTTGCATTCATAACTCAAGCTTTATCAGCGCAAATAGTTCTTAGTCATTACTTATTAGTTATATACTTCTTATTTAATCTATTACTGTGCACTACGCATTATAACAATGACCGTAGCGAATGTCCGTAAAAACTGTGTAATAGTTCTTTTGTATGTGTATGTGTGTGTGTGACTAAGTATGTGTTATGCCTATGTTCGTGCAGTAATTGAAATGATCGCGTGTCCAAAGTGTATATTGTTGATCGCTCTTTAGATTTACGTCGTGGTCACTCAACGTCTTTATTCCGATCGATACTAACGATACGAAAAGTACATAAATGCATGGGAAGTTTAAACCTCGGTGATTTAGTCGTTCGTTAAGTCATAAATCTCTACCGTGGTTAAGCCATGGTTCTGTTCAAATCCTCTTGAACTATATGTCAAAAGTGATTTGTAATATTCTTTTTTTTTATATATGCAATGAATGTTTAAATTTCAAATGTTTTTGTTTAAATTTTAAAACATAAAGTCTTAAATAAAAATTTAACACGGTTATAAATTCAAAATAATTCTGATGTGGCTTATTTATATTTACTACTTAAAATGTTTAAGATTAACATTTCAACTCTCAGTATCATTCTATATTACGTACATTTTTTTTTATAGTTAAAAAAAATTGGGCGGGTCAATTTTCCTCCAAAAAAAAATAAAATAATTCTTGACCATTTTCCTCCACTTTCTATTTTCCTCCAAAAAATGAAATAATGAAATCGTCAATCGTTGTCGAATGATAAATTGGGAATAAAAGAAAAAATTATTTTAAGTATAATTAGAATATAATAATACACCGTACGCACCGAACTTGATAGATGACTAAAAAAAGAATGAATATAATAAACAAGTACGCACGTCGATAAAGATGCATCAATCAATAAATAAAATAATAATAAAGTATTAGATAATAATAAGTGGTTAGTTAACGCAACCAGACAATATGTAATATATAACATATAAAATATAAAATATAGTAAAATCACTACAGTTCATAATATTATATTTTTTATAATTATAGGAAATTTCAGCAAAAAATTAATACCTGTTTAAAGAAAATAAATATAACAAAATATTGGGAGAGAATAGACCAAATTTTAGTTAAAAATAATGTAGAGAAAAATGAAAACCAACATTTTTTTTTTTTAAGGAAAATGTACAGTAGAGGAAAACGGTATCTCGTTATTGGAGGAAAATGGCTAAGTCCAAAAAATTGCATAAATATTTTAATTTTACTTATAGATTAAGAAATGAAATACAAATGCGTACATTTCAATTTAAGATTTATAGGAATTATATGAATTTTATTTTTATATTAATATGCACTTTTCAAGATTCAACTCTCCTTGTATTCAACCCTATAGTTGGTTTCGCAGACGGACACACGCTCTCCATTCTGCTCTATTTCCAGTTAACCTGAAATTAAAGAATTAATTCAATCCAGATACGTAATATCTAATCAGTTAATTTAAAATTAAAATTTGAAAATATTCTTTCCTTACTCGTATTTTAACACACTTGATAAGTAAAAAAAAATATATAGACTACGTGAAAAAAATAAAATTTGGTGAGCGCAAACGAAAAAAATCTTTTTTTTAATCACATTTTTGTCGTTAATAATTGGAACTTCAAGTTCATTACGAAATCGTATTCCGGATACAGTAACTTGTAAATTAATTAAAATTAAAAATAACCAAAATATTCTACTTCATTCCAATATATGTAAAGAATCTTTTGAAAGTTTCTGGGTCTTAAAAATATTAAATTATAAAATGTATAAAATAAACATTTTTAAATACAGCTGAAAATAAAAAAAATTCTTACTGGTCCCCACTTCAATGTCATAGTTACACGATTATACACTTATAATAAGAGTATATTCGTGTAACTAAACCAATATTTTTAGTACATGTGTAGAAAATTCAGGAACACTAAATGTATAGATGCGACATTGATGAAACATACGTTTAATCAATGGATGCGATAAAAAATCTCACATATGAACATACAATGATTAAATACGACAATAACCGATAAGATCAAAGAGTTGGCCAATAGTACACTATAAATAGTAAACTAAAATATTATGATACCATTATACGAGTAGTAACCATTTTAACTGTAATCTTTATTCGTCGCATTTTTTCATAATATATGTCCTCCATTATTTACAATTTAGAATTTCCATTTTTTTTTTTTTTAGGCACCCTATAGTCAACTACACTTTAATATAGCGTTAGTGGTATTATGTATAAGCCAATTATATACTATTATATAATACGAAACGTTTAAGTCTTTTCTGCGCATCCGCTATTCTATCTAATCGATTGAAAAATAGGACGTGCATGTGCTTAAGATATGAATCAAAAATATATTTTTATACTTCTTATTATGTAGTCCACAGATACTATGCACACGGATGATGGGTAAGATATTTAAAATGAGATAAGAATATATTATATTCATTGTATAATATACGACCCAAGACAACGTGGAATGAGTTAAACGTATTGCTATGGGCATCGGTTAAACGTTTCGTTTTTAATTTTTTACGCATTTAGGGAGTTTTCAGCATTTTTAATGTCACATCTGTGTTTATTCATGTTAACTAAATTCGGTTGAGTAGTACTGACTAACTAGCTAACTAAACACCAAAAAAATATATGCAGTGAGACAAAAGTTCTACAAGATAAAATTCATAAAATCAACAGGGTTATAACAAAGCGATATATTTAGTAACAGGACGTATTGTTCGTTCTTTCAAAAATAAAATCAGATTTTACTCTTCCATGTTTAAATTGTTGTTTATTAATCACAGTACGTAGATAATATACGTACGTCTCACCAGCCCACCCCATATGTAATATTGATGGTTTTTCATATGCAACCTTTAGTACGCCATTTGTATGAATTTGTATGGCCATTTTCCCAATTTGTATGACCTTGGTTTTTAAGTTATAAATAAAATAAAGGGGTGGGCTGGGGTGACGTCACGCCAGCCCACCCCTAAACAGAATATGGATTTGCGCACCGTCATTCTTTTGTACGCCATTTGTATGAATTTGTATGACAACTTTCAACCCTCAATTTTGAAATCTACCCTTGGGTGGGCTGGGGTGACGTCACGCCAGCCCACCCCTTAACGGAATATGGATTTTCTCACCGTCATTCTTTTGTACGCCATTTGTATGAATTTGTATGACAACTTTCAACCCTCAATTTTGAAATCTACCCTTGGGTGGGCTGGGGTGACGTCACGCCAGCCCACCCCTTAACGGAATATGGATTTTCTCACCGTCATTTTTTTGTACGCCATTTGTATGAATTTGTATGACAACTTTCAACCCTTAATTTTTAAATCTACCTTTATCGGGTCGTAGTTTGACGTCATGTCTGTCATTCTTTAACGGAATTCGGAATTGCTCACCGTCATTCTTTTGTATGAATTTGTATGACACCTTTAATTTTAGGCCCCTGTCGTGCACCCAAAGGGGATTACGACGGGTAGTGAAGGTGAAGAAGAAGACAACACTTTGAAGATTAAATATATAACAAGTTTAACTGACTTGCTTTATTAAACTAGACAAACACACTGTTAAGTTGTAAATAGATATAAAGTAAACTGTACATAATAAGTGTAATAAGAGTCAACCTCGAGTCCAGTGAGCAGGTGCCTTATATAGCAGCTCACTTGCGTCATATCCCAAAGTTCGGAAGTGGCGTGATGATATCGTTGCCTATCGTCCACGCCATATGGTGTAATGCTGACGTCCGGTGGTGTGATGTGTTATGATTACATAAGGATTACGTAATTAGGGCCTGCTCATTACACCCCTCAAGTATCACAATAATAAACGTAGGTATTTCTTATTAATCTGAACTTTAAGGTAAGATTTTCTAACCTTTAAATTTTTTTGGACTAGAACCTGGAGTTAAATGGTCCCGTTGCCTACTTTTCTGGACAGCCCTGGGTAGAATAGACAATTTAAAATAAATATTAAAATCTAAGCGTGACGATGATTTTACAATGTTGTGTGTGTGTATTTTTTTTTATGTCTATGTAAATACATGATAACTAATTATTATTCCAAGTAATACTCAAATTTCACGGGAATACGTCAATAAATAATACAGTGGTCGCCGCTTATTGGACTCACGGTTAATTGACTCATTCGCCTAGTAGACTCAAAACGGCTGGTCCCGATTCGCACTTATACTAACACACAGCAAAAATTTCGTCTATTCGACTCACACACCGGTTAATGGGGTCACTTGAAAATTAGATAAATAAAGAAAATATTTACATTTTATCATCTGACCTATCAACTGAACTTTATAATGAATGGATAAATATTGACGAAGTAGTCCTAACTACCGAATTCGTTACCGAGGAAGATATATGTGATGAAATACAGTCAAAACGGCTTAAAGAGAATGTGGCTGGTGATAACGACGAAAAGGAACCTGATGAAAAACCACCATCAACTAAACAAATGCTAGAAGCACTTCAAATTTTACGTAGACGATTCAGCAGAGAAGCGATTTTGACGTATTCGAGAAACATAAATCTTATGAAGATATGATTATGAAGTTGGCCGATGAAGGGAAAATCCAATCAACATTAGATGGATTTTTATCAAAAAATTAATTTATTTTATTAATTTTATTTTATTTTTAATTTCGTATGGCTAGATTTTTATTTTTATACATACCTTGAATCTCAATATGTAGATACTTTTAAGTTTTTTAAGTTTTTGAATTTAAGTATTTTTAAAAGTTTTTTGTGTCATTCGCCTTATTGACTCATTCGGTTAATCGACTCAAATTGTCGGGTCCCAAAGTGAGTCCAATAAGCGGCGACTAATGTATATGTCATAATCATCGATATATAAGTATCGCGTACTTACGTAAATAAATTCTGATTATTTTATATCTGTACAAAGATTGTTATTTAATTTATATCTTATTTTTAAAAATATAAATAAAAAATAATTATATTGTAATATTTTATTGCTTTATTATTTAAAATAAATGTATTTAACGGTGCATTTTGGATCGTTCTATTTTTAGTCATTAGTGGTACATGACTGATTAATAATACATTGTTATCTGTATGAAAAATAAGGTCTAACAGAAAATAATTCTAGTTTAATGGTTTATTTTAACTATTGTTATTATTATTGAAGGGTATTTATAGTCTGTACAATTTGTACATTATTTTATCGTCAAATAATAGTTTAATTTTAACTTTTTGTGGTTTATCATTTTCTCTTATTATCACGGTTGTTAATCGATACAGCCAATAGGTAATTTTATTAACATATTGTAATATACACATTATGAGTTTTATACAAAATACTGCATTAAATTGTTTGAATTTACAATTTCAATTTCAATTCAATTGAAATTACAATTGAAATTCGCATTTTAATTTATTTTAATTGATCCTGGATTTGGACAAAATGGTTGGACGAAAACCAGCAGTGGCGCCGTCAAAAATAATTGATAATATGGGAAATTTATGACGATCTCAAGTCTAAATCATCAAGAGTCAATGAAGAAACTGAAGTAGCCTGTGAGCTTATCGTTTATACCATATAATGAAAAAGATGTACTTTTATTTATTAAAATTGTTTGTGTAATAACCTTTTTATCTTTAATTTTTATTATTAATTTTAATTTTTTATTATAACGTACTTATTAGTAAGAAAATAAATACGAGAAAATATAAATGTATACAAGTAATATACAAGTGTAAATCAGATATATAAATATATTAATTTTATTCACATAACAAATAGATACGTTATCAATTATAACTTATAGCATGTATCGTATATTTAATTATATGTAATCGTCATGTAAGTACGTCTAAATACTTTATTAGATACTCTTAGTAAAGTTACTAAGAACCATTAGTTGTAAGCAACAATGAGAAAATCATAGAAGTTTAGAGTTTAGACCTTTGTGAAAACTTAACCTTTGGAAATTATTAATTTGTAGCACTGAGATTATTTGGATGGATTCAATTCATCACATACAATAACATAAATTTCAAAATCAGGATTAAAACGACATAAAAAAAATGCATGAGACCCAACATTTAATAGTTGAAACCTGAAATATAATATTATGCATACGAATGGCGGTGAAAAGTTGAAAACTTCGTAAGGTAATTCTTGGTGAGCAATTCCGAATTCCGTTAAAGAATGGGCAGGCATGACGTCAAACTACGACCCGATAAAGGTAGATTTAAAAATTAAGGGTTGAAAGTTGTCATACAAATTCATACAAATAGCGTACAAAAGAATGACGGTGAGCAAATCCATATTCCGTTAAGGGGTGGGCTGGCGTGACGTCACCCCAGCCCACCCAAGGGTAGATTTCAAAATTGAGGGTTGAAAGTTGTCATACAAATTCATACAAATGGCGTACAAAAGAATGACGGTGAGAAAATCCATATTCCGTTAAGGGGTGGGCTGGCGTGACGTCACCCCAGCCCACCCAAGGGTAGATTTCAAAATTGAGGGTTGAAAGTTGTCATACAAATTCATACAAATGGCGTACAAAAGAATGACGGTGCGTAAATCCATATTCCGTTTAGGGGTGGGCTGGCGTGACGTCACCCCAGCCCACTCAAGGGTAGATTTCAAAATTGAGGGTTGAAAGTTGTCATACAAATTCATACAAATGGCGTACAAAAGAATGACGGTGAGAAAATCCATATTCCGTTAAGGGGTGGGCTGGCGTGACGTCACCCCAGCCCACCCCTTTATTTTATTTATAACTTAAAAACCAAGGTCATACAAATTGGGAAAATGGCCATACAAATTCATACAAATGGCGTACTAAAGGTTGCATATGAAAAACCATCAATATTACATATGGGGTGGGCTGGTGAGACGTACGTAGATAATATTCTTATCACGACAAATAATAAGAATTGTAATTCCAAAAATTGTATGGTGTCGTTATTGTATATAATTAAATCAATAGAAAAACCTCTACATTATTAATTGTATTCTTCCATTACTTAAACTGCGTTTTTCAAACCTATTCATAATCATCGGTCTCTATTAAACGACCAATGTATACGCATTGGTATACATTTATAAATATATATATAATAAATACGATGATATTTAATAACTCATAAGTCACGGAATAAATAAAATACTATTGATTGTCACCAAATGTAAGTTTTTAAATATGAAAATAAATAATAAGTTATATAGGTACATTGTATATTATATAGTGTAGTTTATACATAAATCTATAAAAATGGTGTTGCATAAATTATTTTTCATAAAATGTTTGTGTTAACACAACTATATTCATAAATGAAATACTTGTGATAATAATAAAATATAATAGTATACTACATTATTTTTATAACTTGACCTCACCACACAGTTGAATAGATTCTTAAGAAAACTAGTTTAGTTTGAATTATGTATCTCATCTGGAAGATACTTAACTGCAGAAATATGAACTCATACCCCGAAATGTATAGAGAAGAATATTTTTTTAGATATGAGATACTTATTTTTAGAACAACGGTTGGCAAAAAAGTTGCAGAAATGTTAGTCTTAGACCTAAAAAATAATAATATACAAATAACTCCTTTATCAGTCGATGTTATAAAATCTCTCATTAAATTTCATGATAAGGTTTGGAGGGAGGCGAAGAATATTTCAGTATTGATACTATTATACCTCGATAATTAATAATATATATCGAGATATAATAATAACACAATGTAATTTATAAATCTTAATAATAAGACTAAGCAATTATAATTCTAGGAGAAGGGGCGGGTTCCGTCTCTCGAGGCGATCGTCTTGCCCTAATAACAAATTCACCGCCAGTATAGATGGGTTCGGACCAATGACCGTGCGTAAAGACAAAGCCACTTAACCCCATTTAGCTACCATTTTACAATAATTATAAAGAGAACACATTTTAAAATATAATTTTGTTCTTTTACTAAAATAAAAAATACAATACGTTTCAATGCGATAATCGTGCCACATTACACGGTTATCAAGATAGTTAATGTTGTCGGTATCATAAGTATAGTCGAATAAAAAACAATTAATCATATTCGAGCATTCTAATTCACTTAATAAAATCATAACTGAAGTAGACAGATTACTGTGATTTAGTTCCCAAGGCTTCCAGTTCAGTGAGTTGTTTTTATTATTGGTCCAGAAGAAACACGGAAGTAGTTTAAAAGTAATAGATGCAGTGAATAATTAAATATTTATATATAATTAAATAAATAAAGTTTCTAATATAATGCTAATAATTGAAATTAAAAAATAGTTTTCGAAAATCTATATTTTACTAAACTAGTATTTCAATTGTAATTTTCATCGAACTACGATGTTTTGAAGTGTTCAGTTAATGATGACATTTGTGTATCTAGTAATGTACCTGTATACCTGCCTACGTACCAACAGTTCTACTTTCTGTAACAATACATATTATTTCTTAACTTGACCTATTTTAACTACATGTATTTATACAACAAGTCATGTCATGTCAATTACTTTCATCGGCCTATGTCAACTATATCATTTAAACTTAAAGAAATAATGAATACGGTTGTAACCAACAACATCACTAATTTTATTTTGAATGTTTATATAATAATTTAAGTAAAACACCCGACCTGTATTTTGTAAATTTACCGTTTATTACAAAACGTTATGAACACGTTTTGTTTGTTTGTATTGATGTTTTGTAAATTGTACGTTAGAGAATGAATTTAACTCTTTACATTATTTGAGAAAAATAAATGCGTTAAAACGTCTGCATGAATAAAAGATTTCTTGTGAAATATTTAGTGCGGTTGAATATAAAGAGGAACTAGACCGTCAATAAAGTGAACAAGTTACGATTCCATCGGGTTACAGAATAATTTGGTAAATAATATTAGCGGTCATAAAAATAATGTTTTTATGACGAGATAATAATATTATACAATTTGTATCTAAAATACCGTAGATGCTTTTATATTTTAATCACCAAAAAATCGAAAAAAAAAAATAAAACTTAGTTACACAGATAATACGTTGGTATCTACTATAATACCTACAAACGATGCATAATTTCTGATGAATTAATACTGGTAAAGGGTTAACGATAGCAATCTTTATATTTACATTTTGAAATGTAAAAATGTATTTCATTTTACAATGGAGAACCCATACAGGGTGGATTCATATTAATTTTACAAACATAGGTAATAGGTAAGTTAATTTTTAATTAATATTCAAAAATAATTCAGCTGCTTTTTAGTACAATTCAACCATGTCAAGAATATATTTATGTACACACACACACACACACACCACAGATTATATTTTCCCCTTCATAGACATTCATGTTGAAGAAATTATAACTTCAACATTGACATTTTCTGCTGAATAATACTTTTAAAATAAGATATTTCAATTTAAAAAAAATAATAATTACATTTATTTTTTCTTGGAAATCAGACACTATTTATACTGAATTTTCATATTATTTGAAATATTTCTCCACTTAAAGAGATTTTATATGGATAAGAAATAGTTTCATATTCCATTATTAGACCCTTTATAAAGTGTAAAAAACACAGTAACTTGATCACAAACTATAGAAATACATTTAATTCTGCTCCCTTGAGTAGACGAACAAAGTTATTAAAAAAAACATAAATCTTTTGTTATACTTTATATTTTTTGTATAAAAATATGTCATTATATCAAGATTATGGTATTATTTATTTTAAAGATAAAATGGATTAAACCCTACTCATACTATCTAGTTTTTTTACATTTTTTTTTGTTTTGTTTTATTAATCATTAATTCAATTCGGGAACAAAGGCTATTTTTTAAATTATAGTTCATTGCAAACTTAACATTTATTAAAGTTAAAATAAAATAATTTATTAATGATACATTATTTAATGAATTAAATTTATTTCGTATAAATATCTTTTTTTAATTTCATCCTTGTACATTATACAGTAGTACTTACTTTTCATAAACATATTCAATTAAGCAAACTAATACTTATTATAGCTATGGTTATGGATAAAATATGTAAATTATATCACTTGTTTGTTATAAAGAATCATGAACCATCGAATAAATATGGCTTTTAAAATCATAATGTACTCGTACTATTAAAGCATAATAAAAACTAAATTTACGTTTACCGGAAAACGTATCGATTTTTTTTAGATTCTGAACGGAGTGAAGAATGTATTGATTTTACAATGATGTGTGTTTTTTTTTTTTTTTTTTTTTTTTTTTTTTGTGTCTGTCGACACGATTTGGGGCAGTAAAAATGCTTCGATTGCCTTATGTAGCAACTTTTCTGAAAGGAAAGTGAATCTATTTGGTACTTTGGGGGGTCAAAAGTTAAAAATTTCCAATATTTTTTAAATGCGACGGGAAAAACCATAAAAAAATTTGGGAAAAACGGGAGTTTTTACGCAAAACCAGTTTTCGACATAATCAAATTTTTTATTTTACTATAACTCAAAAACTAATCCATGTAAATACTTGAAATTTTCACCAAATGTTTAGATTAGCGTTCTCTATACACCATTAAATTTTGACTTTTATTAAGCTATTTATAGACGATTGAAATTTTCAATTTTTTTAAGTATTTTTTTTTTAAATAACGATAAAATTTTTTTGGCTGCCCAGAAAATCTTGAAAATTTAATACAAGGTTTCTTATAAGTTGTTCCTTAACTGATAAAAAAAAATCTAAAATCGTAAGTCACAATTTTTTTTTATAAGTGCTCAAAGTTCCAATTTATACGAAATATGTAAAAATCACTATAATTTGCAAGTTATTTCGTAGATAAAAATTCATAAAATTTTTTCTGTTCATACTTAAGGTTCAAAATTTTAACACTAGGTTATCTATAAGCTACTCTTCAAAAATCTATAAAAAAATTTCTACCGGAATTAGAGGAAAAAATTTTATGACTGTTTGAAATTTAAATATTTACGAAATTGCATAAAATAGCGATTTATTTTCAAACGATTTTAAATATTTTTTATAATTCAAAAAGTATAAGTCGCAGATTTTTGAAATTTCTACCAGCTGTTAAGATTGGTATTTCCTTTATGTCATATTTTTTTCAAAATATTATATTGATTTTTAAGCCACTTATAGGCATTTAAAATATTCGATTTTTTTACATTTTTTTTTTATAATCGGTGATAAAAAAAATTTGGCCACTACAAAATACTTGAAAATTTAATCGAAGATTCCACAGAAGTAGTTCTTAATGTCATTCAAAAATTATTAAAATCCAAAGTACAATTTTTTTTTATAAGCGTTTGAACAGCGAATTTTGACATAAAATTACATGTTAAATATAATATAATGTATAATATTCTAGACTGACAAACTATATCGCTGTATGCAACTGCCTACCTATCCTAATTGAAAAATATATTTATCGTTTCAAAATAAAATATACTTTTTACAATGTTTATAAATAACAATGTATTATATCCTAGACAAACATATGAACTCCGTTCAGAATCGTTATTCGTATAAAATGATATCTATCATTGCATTCAAATTTAACAAATCCATTATAATAATGACCTATCCTATAAGCGAGGTGCACTCCACCCCTAACTGTACAGCAGAGCGAGGCCCATCCGGTTCTTTTTTTTAATTTAAAATCATTGTAAAAATTAACAGCTGATAGAAAGAAAAAAAAAAAGAGTTTAACTAAATGATTCAAGTCAGCAATTATATTTAAATCTCAAACCAATAAAATTATATATTTTAATAAATTAAGCTATTTATTTTATAATTGAATAATAATTTTTAGAACGATAATAACAGCTTTAGAGGAACAAAAGAGTTCAACAAGTCGTTTATACGAGGAGTTAACTATCAAGTCCGAGAAGTAAAGATGATATAGCAGTAAGATTTTCGAAATAATTCATGTTAAAAATAACAATTTATGGTATATTTTGCATTGATTTTACGATTTTTAAATTAGTACAACTTTTCTAGGGAATCTACTCGAAAAAAGTTTATAATAATAAATACGTAATTAAGAATTTAATAATTGTGTTAAATATTTTAACAAAAAATTTACTCAAAACACAAAATAAATTTTTCCGACTAGTAGAGCAATATAAAAATTCCCACACTGGAAGGCATTTATTGTTAACCCATCGACTGCGATTATTATTAACGAATATAACATAATTTGTTTTAAAGTAGAAGTTTCTATTCTTGAGCCTATTCCTATAGACAGGTCGATTTTTTTTTAACCGTGTTTACTTTTTTTTTTTTTTTTTAACAAATATTTATTATAAATTACAATTCGTATACGAGTACATGTAGTTTTATATCGATAAAAATGTTCATCTCGGAGAAAATTGTTTAATATATAGAAACATGATAATGTAAAAGTGTTTTATATAAATAATTGGTCGAAATTATCGTTAAGATTGCTGTAAAATATTTCTTTCGTCCCATTATGGAGATATTTCGTTAAAGAAAACATGCAACAAATAATGGCTTTAGTAATGTGTATAATATACGGTTAGCCATTGCCATATAAATGTACCGTATACACTATGACCATTTCTACAATATACGTATACTCATATTTTGTACTTTAACAGATATTAATGACAAAATACATTCATATATAATGTAAAAGTAATAAAAATGAGAAAAAAAAATTGTAACTCTAACGAATAAAAATTTAACAATTTTAATTAGAACAAAAGTTAAAAAAGTGTTTAATTTAAAGTATTAATTGTTCTTACAAAACAATAACATTATTATAACTTCTTAGTTAACTAGAATAATAGTAACTATATGAATTTATTTGTATTTAAGTCGTATCACGGGTTTCATCATCAAATGATTTCAAGGTTTTAAATAATCAAATTTTTTACAGTTGTACCAACTGTACATTTTTAATTTGATCCAGTGGTAACTCGTCTATCATCCGAAATATATTTTATATTAAATTAACTTAATTAGATTATATCAATATAATTACATAGTATTATTACATTTTATATTAAATTAAAATATATTAAGTCAGTCATATAACAGAGGTATATAACTAAAGCTCCCCTCCTCAATAAAATATATAAACCTTAAATTATATTATTTCGTAAAGGTATAGGAAACAAACTAATCGTTTTGTTTCCTATACAGAAGTATAATTATTTATATTTATTTCTTACATAAGTAACTAAAAAGTGCAAAATGCTTAATAAATTATACTCATAATTTACTAAAATGTTCATCGTGTCACGATCGAAGACAGTTTATTGTTTTTTACGAAAATCAGATATTACTCGTTTTTAATATTTTTAATATATATTTGAAAAATATTATATTTATATATATATATATATATATATATATATATATATTATATATAAATATTTTCACTTCAGCAGGTTGAAAAATGATGTGGTGTAGGCATTAAAAAAAAAAAATTTAAATGACAAGACTTATGAAGTAAAATAAAAATGTTATTTGTTTTTCTATCACATGAATAATATTATATTCCCCTTCCCAGCGAAAAAGTAATAAATAGTCTCAGAATTAATAAAAAATAATAATTTTTTATGATATTATATAGTCGTACAGTCCAGATATTGTTCTGGCGTTCCCGTGGCTTATTTATCGTGAAGTTCTGCGAATAAAATAAATTTAGCGATTGTAAAATAATATATTTTAAATAGAGCTTAGTAATTAGTAGATACATAATAACAGTAATTGAATTTGATCTAACCACGTTAAATAATAAAACAATGTTTACATTCTAGCAACTAATAAATTACAACAATTATCTATTATTTTGTAACAATATAACAACTTGCAATTATTGTATTTAAAATATTAAGTATCATAAGATATGTGTTACAATATAATGTTACGATTCACTCATCAAGTAAAAACTAATTCTAGAATAATAAATGGAACGGTTACTAACTAAACTATTTTACATTATATTACGATACTATTTTTTTTTTTAACGTAAGTCTTATACTACAATATTTTAGGTATAAATTATAATTTTTAAATTAACAAAGGTTATCTGATCAGGTACTGATTATTTTCGATACGGATTATAATTAGGTACTCATAAAACAATAATGTTGTACTCCTTCAATCCACGCATAATATAATTATTTCTGTAGCGCTGTCATCTGTGTATGAAGAACTAGTACAGAATATATATAGGAAAAATATTTACGAGAGAAAGTCCTGTGTAATTTATTACCGAAATGTTTTTTCTACACATAAAATCGGTAACTTCATATTATTATATTCTGGATTTTCTCATACAGTTGCTCTTTAGAATATGTCACTAATTTAACATACATTTAAACAAGTTTTGTGGATTTTATGCAAAATACGTAGCACAGTCGGCGCATGGATATCGCTATAAAGAAATTCTTTTAATGCCTAGAAATAAAAAAAAAAAAATCATTCCCACCGAGAATCGAAGCCAATGTGTACATTTTACAGCAAATATGCATTGTAATACCGCATCATAGTGCCACTAGGTTAGCAAGATGTATCACACGTATAATATCTAAATATCCTGTTCTAGTCTGACTAGTTTCACCGATAAACTTTAATTGAATAAGTCAATGTTTTTTATGTAAATCGTCAACCACCATGCATTATCTAACGAATGGATGATCATTTTCAATTCGTTCGTAATAACTTGTGAATAAGCTTGATCAACATCAAGGTTTATCAACTTCTTATTATAAACCACTATATTATAATTTAAATAAATCATAATCAACATATTTTATAAACACAAGTATTATGAATTATAATAAACATAACAATTTATTATATTATATTGTATGAAAATGCTTAACAGTTGAAAGAATAATAACTTTACATATTTTATATTATGTTAAAAGTATTATTTATAGGTACATATTGATAAATTAATATTTTAATTCTCTAAACATTCATATTTTTATGGCATTTTTATAGTTTTAAAATACTTACATAAAATAATTTGTAAATATAATTTTATTTAGGTACCTTATGGTAGGTACCTACTTATTTCTTTTTTGTAAATTTCAGAAGTTTAAAATTTATTATTAACAAAATAGGTTTTTGAAATTAAAATAATTTGACTGAATTTTGACACAAAACAATAAAAATAGATCCAACCCTTTTTATATTTTCAACTCTACTTATTTAGATAATTTTAACTGCTATACGAGTATGCAGTGTTATTACCATCAATTTTATTGAGAATATACTACGTCGACGAATACTTGAATATTCTTAATGGTGATGGTGGGAAAGGATTGTAAATTTTAACAAAGATTAAAATGTATACATTATTATTTTGTACAGAAATATAAATTTAAATTATTTAAATAAATTTATATTATGGTAAGTATAGTATATTTAAATAATTACTGATCTGAGAGCAAACTGGATGTCTATTACAAAATAAGTCCAAAATCAAAACCTGTAAACTTATTACATTTAATACTTCTTTGCAAAGTGCTTGAGACTTGAGTGTATACTTAGTACTTAGGGAGCACCACTGGTCATATGTGTATTTTAACTGTCAGTTATAGTTTTATATTGTTTATATTTTGAGTTTTTCTACGCAGTAATCAAAAATGGTAATTTAAAATTATAAATTATAACACATTATAACTTATTTATGTATAAATAAATCTCTTGCCTATCGGTAATCGCTTAACACTATAGTTCTTAATTATATTTTTAAAGTAACATTATCTATATATTTTTCCAAATACTATGTAATTAGTTATATAATGCCCACTGATTTAAATGGGAATCATCAATTGCATCATGTTGCGTATTAGATTATTAAAGAAGAAACATTTTGATTAATAAAAAACCTGAACTAACTGTAAAACGAATAGATTTAAGAAAAAAATCTGTTGTAACATATATATATTCCTGACGTATTATACGTAAATATTTTCAATAAATAAAATTAAAATGTAATGTTTAGTGGGAGCCAGTAGATACATACAATTCGTATTATTATATAAATAGTTTTATTTAAAAAAACATCCCTAAAATACCATCTTGTTAGACTAAATCTTACATTTAGATTTTTTATGTGAAAGAAACCATTTGGTAAATAAAAATTTGTTTTTATTTGTTTATTTCCCTTCCCTCGAAAAAAAAGTAGATAAATGAAAATTATAAATTAAATAATAAATTTTATATATTTAAAGTTATTTATAATCCTATTTATTTAATTTATTCAATTAGGTTATATTATTCTGTTAAAAAGTTAATTAATTATTATTATGGTAATAGACTCTGAGAATACCAAAACCATTTAAGCCGAAGAAAGTTTAAATAAGTATTAAAAAGGAAAAATTCTGAGTACAACGATTATACATACAAATGTTGAAATGCATACAATTATATTAAATGAAATAATTATAGTAAATTTATCCCAACAAATATTGTAATTCACACTATTCTATTAAAAATTATTCTAAAACTTATCATTAATGGATCTTAAGTACAAAGTCAGTCAATATTAAAACAGTCTATATCAAAACGCTTAGGGTTAATTATTTATGAGTTCTGTTCATTGACCGAATCCAAATGGATATCTGATTCGTGGTTGTCACACATTTTATTGGTAAGAGATGAATCCTTGTCGGTCGCAATAATCATACTCGATTGATTCGACCCCACGCCAGCATCCATCTTGTTGTTTTTTCATGGTAACAACGACGGTTAGTGGTTGTTACAGACGGTTTGTGGTTTTTTTTTCTACTCAAACGTATATAATGTAATAGTATTTTATTTTTTTTTTAGATTAAAATCGGGACTCCCCCCTTTCCTACTTCTTCTGTATACCTTACACCACGGTCCATGTCCAAACCCATCGTCCATTCTTTACCCGGGATTGATTTCTTATAAATTATCATCATCATCGTCGTCGTCGTTCGGATGATAGTGTCTGTACACTAACACATGCACACACGCACGCACGAGTACGCACACAAAGAAGCATATTTTTAAGTCATCGAGATCTCGGCGTACACGCACACGCATTAATCGGCCGGTGCCTTGTACTGGGCGGGTGGAAGTACGGGGCGCAAGAGACCGCCTGCCGGTGGTTTTTAAGAGGCGACAGAGACAGACGCGCAACCCAGGTAGAGGACGAGGAGAACGATTGTAAAAAGGTTTTGAGAGAAGAAAAAAACATACAAGTATATATATATATATATATATATATATATATATATATATATACGATGTGCCGGTCGGCAATAAAACGAATAAGTATATATATATATATATGTGTGTGTGTGTGTACAGCATATATACGCTCAGACGATATATAAGGCTGGACTCACACCAGACGAACCGTAAGGTAATTTTTGAATTATTCGCGTCACGACGTGTTACACACTAGATATGTATATTGGTAAAACATTAAACACGTATTAATATTAATTTAGTAAACAGTCGTGAGTTTTAAAGGAACAAATATAATAGTATATACGTATGTCGGACACACTGTGTCTAAATACCATTCAAAACGTATACACGTCGCGGCAATTGTCGTTAAATAAGAGTTAATTGATTATGTTTTTTTTTTAATTTTATTTTATTGTAAACACATACCTAAAATTGTTCATTTACTCTTGAAATTTGAATAGTTATACTTGTTACTCATTCACTGCAAGACATATCCCAGTGAAAAATATTAAATTAATATTAATGTTTCATAGATGAATACCTTCTAATTTTTAAAATAATACATATTATGTGCAAATCTTATTAATCCTTATGTACTGCAGGTACCTGTCTTCATGGTGTAAACTATAATAAAATTAAACTTTTTTACGGTATTCGCTACATGATGAAACATTCTTCTATAATTATATTTCTTGGCTTTGTGAACGATACGACCACATAAAATTTAATTTTAAAATCATATATAAATATATCTCATTAACAATAAGGTATTAGTGTTATAATAGCCATGAAATTAATCGCTGGTATTTCGCCCACACATGTGTCTAGTCAATAGGTATACCTACTCCATGTCAATTTTAATTTAAAAACAAACAGTTAAATTAACTTTTATATCATTTGACAAACTTGCTTAAAATGCAAATCGTGTGGATTTGTTATTATTAATGTATGTAAGTTGACCTTTCCCTAGTCATAAACTCTCTAAATGTAGATTGCCAAATATTTATGACTAGACAATTTAGTAATACCCATCGATTAAGATTATACATACACGTGAATTGGCTCATTACGCTCTAAAAGCAATATTTGTAACTATTATTTGTAAAAAATGATAAATAGTTTTTCGTCTTATATATAATACGCACATTTATGTTAATTAATGAACACTTATTTTATTTTATAATTATTAGATATAAAATACATTTAATATTTAACTATGATTTTAATTGCGTGTATTTAATTTAGTTTACAATTATGACTCATAATTAAAAATGTCCTAGACATCAACACAAACAACTAATAAGGATATTTATATTAGGTATAAAGTAAAATGTATTATATTCGTACGTAAATTATGAAGGACACTTAATAATAAATAATGTGTGTAAACTCGCACAATTGTAAACCAACAAATGTTATACTTTACTGTACCAATTTTTATTTTATCAAATATTTTTGTCGTGGAAATCTATTAGTTTAAATAACTGCTGGAATAAAAGTTAATAGACATTAACACTAAATTAAAAAGATTTCAAATTCATAACTCAATCGAATAAAATCAATGTATCACGTTTCATTTAGTATACTCCTATCGATAGTACGTTGAAAAATTATAGGTATTCATACTAAGTATGAAGTATGAAGTCTTCATCTATCAAAGTAGATTATCTTCTAAGTTATTTGTATTCTAATAATCAGTAATAATTAATTTTACCGCAGGTAACGTCATATTTTAAACATTTAAAATAATTATTCCCCCGTGAGCCACCACCAAGTATTGATGATTTTTATTGATTCATGTTCATTAATTCTTTTACGTATCGACAAAAGTTTTTTGGAAATTAATACACTTGTGAAATTAAAAAAGTACCAGTGATCAGTTGTGATAAAAATGTGAACATATATATTTCTTACCGTGAACCGCTTATCTTCACACTGTATCGTGTAGTACCGTAACACATATTGTACGTGTATAGTAAGTTACATTATAGATGGATATTATATCCATATCTAAATGAAACGAATGGGTTGTGTCACTGTGCACATACGTTTAGCTATCTATATTATAATGTATTAGAATTACGTAATATTTCATCGAGCAGTTGTATTTTTTTCGGTAAATAGTGAAGATATAAAAAGTGATTTGAAACATTCGATCCATTAGTTAGGGTCGGCTTTTAGCGCCTTTTTAATATGCAAATGCGTTTATCGGTCGTTACACATCTGATTTATTGCCGAGCCGTCTCGTAATTTTCAACGCGGTTCGTCACCATATCATTTAACTCGCCCGATCTGATATCAAAACTGCGGCCGCGTTGCCACAAGCACACGTAGAGTATATAGTAATGAAATTCGTTTTTTTGTTATACCATATATTTATTTATAAAGCAACTGCTTGTGTATACATATTACATGGGAGAGTGTGTGTTTTCGAACTGACGTTTAAAACCAAAATAATAAATCGTTGAACACTATCTTGTTCCCACTCGCTGTGACTTTGACATCATACCTAAATATTATTATTTTATCAAATCTGTTGTTCGATAAGTACATATGTATCCCCACGTGTTGTATCGCTATATTGGTTTATTGAGTATGCCGTAGGTTGGCTGCAATAATTAACAACCCCGAGTAAATCGAAACGTTATGGTGACTGATTGTAATAAATAAATAAGAGGGGAAAAAAACATTATTGGTCTGAGCTAACGATGTGATAAAGTCTGATGACCATCATTAGGAATGTTATTCTATTCGTCGTTATTTCTGAGAACCCATACACACTAACGGACATTATTGCGAATTTAAAAGATAAAAAGCTATTTATCTTCAGAAACATGCACATGATTTAAGCTCCAATATTCTTAACTCAACTAATCCCAATCATATAACTGATTTTGATTTTTCGTTCAAATCTCCTTTCGTTTTTAATAATAATACAGTTGGTTCCTCGGGCGACCTTAAGATATAGGCTGTCAAGTGACAGCCAAATACCCGTAATTTTTTTATCTATAATCGTTACACGTCACCCGTTGTGGCCCACACGGAATTTTTGAAACTCCTCACAAAGTTATTAAACCCTTCAGGCATTTAAGAACCTATTTCTCTTCGTTCAATATATTTATTTATTTGTTAATTAAATGTCCGGCGAACATTGTCTTACCAAAAACAAAATATTTGTTAATGGTTTTTATTGCATGTAAAAATTATCAATAATAAACATGTGTATTGTATCATGTATATTATTACCGAAAATTTTCACTATATTTGATTTTATTCTCTCTTTCCTTAAAATTGTACTACTAAGAATTTAAATTTTAAATTGCTTAATATTAATCATTGTTTTCTTTATTTTATTATGCCATAACTCCATTATTACAATGGTATTTCAATATTTAAATTATCAATTATTTTCTTTTTGTTTGTCATGGTGAATAAACAAATACTTCCTACCAATTATCGTTGATCTAGTACAGGTGCATATAATATTGGAGGTCAAAGTTTTCAATTATTTATTTATACCTACTTACAAATTAATTTGGGTGATCCTGAATGCATTATAATACAATTAATGTATACAATATTTTATACTGAATTTATAATATTTTAAGGAAGTTATGTAAGAAGTTACATTAAAAAAAATTAAAAAAATACTTGAGGACAGATGACTGTGGATAAATAATAATAGCGAATATAAATTATAAATATATTATTATATACAACGATGCGTAGAATTTATAGTGGCATAACAAATAACAGTAGACTAAAAAAACCGAGATAGAGTAAGATTTAAAGGGTGAAAGTAAGAAGAAAAACGTCACGTTTGTTTTATGTACCTTCTTGAATTAAATTTTATACTTGCTTCTTATTATTTTTCAAATATCTAAATAGTTTTATTAACTTATGCTTATAGATAATAATAATTACATTTGGATCTTTACAACATTTAAATATAAATATTTTGATATTTAGTTTCTGATATTAGCAAATATTTTACAAAAATTACTACGGTTACTTATATCGGGTATAAACTTATTGGTAATTAAACAATAATATTTATTACTTTATTATATATTAAAATAATGTTGTCATTAAAAGTTAAAAAAAAAAAAAAATCGCTAGAGACCTGTTTAGATTAATATAGATTACATCTATTACACGCTCAATGATATGGCTACATATGAGTCTCGTTATTCACTGAATAATGAAAATTAGTCAACACAATAATTTGTTTATTATACATAATTATTTTAAAATTAAAGAGAAAAACGACTGTAGAATCACTTATATTTGAAAAATCATCAAAATCCAGTCAAAAGTGCCATAAACGAATTTATACAGTCATTTAACAAACGTTGTTCTTATTGAGCATTATTCGACGTAATTTTGAACACAAGTTTAAGTGAAAACAATAATTCGAGTGTTTTAAACAAGAATTCGCATTCAAAGTACTTTATAACCACATCATTTTATATTTCATAGGAGCTACTAATTATGTAGGTATACTCATGTAACATACACTCACTAATGTATTTTCTTTGTTGTTGGACATGGGTGAAATAATCAAAGAGCATAATATGTGTTTCTCTATGGTAATGTAATCTCTATGACGGTAATGTTTTTGACACAAAAACAGTTTATTATTCTATCAACAGTATATTATTCACCTGTATATCTAATGACATAGATTATAGTCAAATGGTATCGTGAAGTGTTGAGTGAGGGATATAATAATTTTGAAACAATTATTTTTATAAGATACTTAATAATGTCAATATCATAATTAATAGTCAACATTTTCAATCTCGATATAATAACGTTTTTCAATTATAACTAGTTGATCATTTTTTTTTTTTTTTGTTAATAATTTAATATTATTGTAAATGTTATTTTATCCTAGTAATTAAATTGATTACCCAACTTATTACTTTATATTATGGTTACAATGTCATTCATCGACTTCTTAGCTCTTTTTTTTTTTAAAAGTATGGCCATAGGACTACTTTAACGATGTGATAATAATAATTTACATATTTATATATATACACGCACATAAAATGGTCAAATATTTAAAATGTAATTTTATTTATTTTTGACGTCATTAAAACAACTGTTCCGTATAATGCACAGCATTGAGATTAATTTTTGCTGGTAAATTATTCACGAAAAAAAAAGAGAAATCTGACACAAGACGTGATTGTGCTGCAGTCGTGGACACGTATAGGCCCGAACGTTCTAAACGTATATCGCTACTGTACATGGATAACACAAAGAGAACACAATTAATATTAACATTTAATGTACATTTATATGGTATAAGCTTAATAAATATTTTAACACGTTGTTAATCACAAGAACCGCCATCGGTACACAGTATTTACCTGCGCCGTAACCTTCGCATAGTTTTCCGTTGCAATATAAATCATAATATAACTACTTGGTTTACGAGAACACAGGAATACAATTGTACCTATATTATTCGTCGGCAATAAAAACAAAACATTGCGACGCGCTTTTCGAATGAAAAAAAATATTAACAATAATAAATTGTTTAGCACGTCTGTTGCCGACGAATGGAACTATTTCCCTCTAGGTGCGCGTGACGAGTAGCTCGAGGTTTTTTCGGTGAGCGTGCCCGCGGTTTCCCTGCGAAACTGCAGCCGGTTCGCGCGTACGATCGCGTTCCCGACAAACCGTGTAGTTGCGCACGTGCGTAATTCGTCGCGAGAGATCGGACACATATTAAACCGTGCGCAGTTGTTCGATGGCACCGTTGACCCGGGCGCGGCGGTACCGAACGAAAAACCGTGTAGCAGTGTCTCAATTGTCTCGATCACCCTCGTCCGGGAAGGGTACGTGTTTCGGGTAAGAGCGGATGACCACGGGGAGGGGTAGAGCGACGCGAACGGTGTTATTACAATATTACGCGCGCGGCGGTCATCCTGCGTACGCCGGCTGCGGCTGCGAGGAATCCGACACGGAGCGGCCGCCGCGCACCTATCGGGGCAACAACATTGGGTCCGCCGCGACGGTTAGTCTTGACCCCCTGGCCGCCGCCCGCGCGGTATCCCGACGACCATCTACGCAGCCGCGCCGACCGCGGTGTACCCCTCCGCCGCGACCGCGTAGGAGTGTCCGAGCTACACGCACGGTACGCGTCGCCGTCGCGGCCGCCATCGAACGCGCGGCGCGCGCGCACGCGAGTAAACGTACGACGCGCACGCACGCAACACGCCGTCGAAGCAACAGCAGCAGCAGCAGCAGCAGCAGCAGAAGCGGCGGCGGCAGCAACAGCGCAGAGTCCGAGACAACGGTCGAAGGAGGCGGCGGCGGCGGCGGCGGCGTCGTCGAGTGTTGTGGCTCAGGTGCTCGGCAGTGGTGGGGGTGGAGGTAAGGGCAGAGAGTGCGCCAACGCACACACACACACACACACAGACGCACGTACGCGGAACGCGCGCACGTATTCTCTCGTACACACACGCACGCACGCGCGCACGCGCACCGAAGCGCAGACGTACACGGTCGCATAGGCACACATGAGAGCTGCGCGCGCGCACGCACCAACACAAACGCACTAGCCGGCAACGTCTGTACGGTTTTATTGTGCGCGTGTGTGCGCGTGTGCGTGTGCGTGTGTATGCGCGTGTACGTGTGTACGTATGCGCGCGCGATTCCTAAATAAGAAATCCGACCAGTGCCATACGGACGTAGAATGCACCACACGTATTCGGCCGCCGCTGCCTGTTGCTCCGTGGTTACCGTGTAAACAACCAAAACCGATTCTCCGTCGCATATCATCGCGATACTGAACAACACAATACACGCGTACGTACACGGGCGTACGTTACAGATAACACGGTTGGACATGCGTAACACGATTGGTTTGTAACGTTCCGTCGTCGTGTTCGATAATAATTCGCCGAGTTCATAGCAGCATTCCGTCGAGAAAAATCGAATATCAGCGAAACGAAAACAAAAAAAAAAATCAAAAAATTCTCTCTCCGAGTGCGCGTTCGCGGCCCGTAGTCGTCCAGCGATTTCGTCCGTCCGATCCGTTGGCCCGACGTGAAAAAAACGGATAACATCGCTCCGAGAGCCGAGGTAAGACGAATCCAACGGCAGGTATTATTATTATCATTATTATTATTATTATTATTATTATTGTTGTTGTTAATATTTAATGTTATAATTATATCGACGACAATTAATCGTTGTTCCGTACACGACGGTCACGACGGTCTCGTGGTAGTATCGCGTAGTAGTAACAGCACGTATCCAGCGGCGGTGTCTTCGGCGGACGACTGACACGGCCGAGCATTCGTTGGGCACACCAACTGTTCACGGATGACCGTCGCCGACGCGAGTAACTATGCGCGCACACGACCGCTACGACTACTGTGCGGCACGCGCGTGCCGCGTACGTCCGTTACGACTTATTAATTGAAAACTGTGCACTGACGGCGACGGCGACCGGCCGCGGCGGCCCCCGACAAATCCGCCGAAACCTGTTGTGTTTCGGGTGACGCGGAGGAACCTGCTGCTGCGGAGACCGGCCCTGCGCGCCGCCGCGTATACCTGTTGGCGGACACGGGGAACTGGTTCCGCGTAACAATCGTGCGCAACAACACCGGACTCCGTGACAGCGCGAAGGGGTCGCGTCGCACGTGGCGGACAACCCGGACCGGAACCGGAACGCGGTCCGGTCGTGGCCGGCGACCGGTCGATGAAGGCGCCCCGGGTCGGTGGGGGGGGGAGGGCCCGTCGGTGGGGGTGTCCGGTAACAACACGGTGCGTAGCGCGCACATCTGTGCTGCTGCGGCGGCGGCCGGGGCTGCGCAGATTTCGTTTTTATTCGGGTTTACGTGTTCTCCTCTCCTCGTCATCACCCCCGCGCGTTGCATAACCCGTCGCGAGACCTCCGCGCCCGTCCGCCCGTCCTGCTTTCTCGGTGACGTTGTGGTGGCGAACGTTTTTTTTTCGGTTTTTTTTTTTTTCCTCGTCTATACTTGCCGTTTTTTCCCCTGTCGCGGCGGCGGGTACATCGTTTGAACGGTCGTTACGCGATCATAATATTCGTTGTTACTCAATGTAACCCGTGCGAAATGTGTGCCGCGAACTCGCGCGCCGCCGTTTATCCATTGTTTGTTGGCTCCACTGGTGCTGGGTGCCGAGTCACTTCCGACACCGGCGGTGATGACCTTGAGCGCTCGGTCCGTAGACGCCGCCGCGCACAACAATGCGTCGACGTGATGATCGTGTTTTCCGGACCGTCTCCGTTCGGACAACGGGAAATTAGATTGGCACAAGACGCGTGACGCCGGCGCGGAGCGAAGAACTCCCGGTCCTCGTGGGGAAGTCCGGTCCGAATGGCCGTGGTCGGTAATCGGGACCCGTACGCGTTATACCTGGCCGAAACGGGTTTTTTTCGGACTGGCCACCCCGAACACGTGACCGTGTATTTATTTTCGTCGTCGCGCGTCCCGCCACCGCATCAATATTATCACCGTTTATTATTACCATTACTACGATGTACCGCGATAAAACGTCACGTGTAATTGCCGTTTAATTACACCTCGGCGCTCACAGGTATATTTATATAATGCACTTAGGTATACCCGCGGGCAGTTGTTTTCGCGTTATATTTACGTTATATTCTCGACAATTGATCGTCAACCAATGTTTACGTTCGCTCGTGTGCTACAGTACTACGATGTTATTATTATTTTTGCAATTAAAGTATTTTACCATACGTTCTTATGCCGTACAGTTATTATATTTATTAGCCCGTGACGGACTCGTACGTTGCAGCAGTTCGAACACGGGCTACCTGTTATGAAAATATTATGCACCACGGCGTATGACGCACGTCGATGGACGATACCCGGGCTAGCGCAAATCCCGTCGGTCACGCGTGGCTTTCAGATCCGCATGCTCAGCACACCGGTCGTTTTATTTTCCGTCGAACACGGATTTTCGAGGGATTTCGTGCGCGAATTCTTCTACACCCGTATCTCACTTTAGGACTTACGTGTATCTAACAGCACGCCGGTTACCTTATGTTCGTCTTACGGTTGTGTACCAACGTTTTCTGTCGCAGGGACGCACGTCGCGTACTCGTGCCGACAATCATAAAATCCACGATGCAACGCAATATGTGCAACACACACTCGTATACGAATGTGTATATTATTCATCTACCCGGTGGTTGTTTTTCGAAAAATTCTCCTCCCCTGGTCGCACCGCTCACGCACGTGTACCGTAGCACGTGATGATGGCACATGTGTGCCGATGGCGGTGTGTTATACGGGCGTTCTACATTTTATCTCGCATGTCCATTTCTTTTGTTACCAAAAAAACGTTCGTGATCCGATCGATCGCAATTAACATGTTTTAAACATACGGTACGGGCACACGAAACGCATGTTGTTTTTCGTTTACTTTCTCTCGCGTGTTATCGCCGACAATTTTTGGACCAGGGTGTAATTCGGACGAAGGTCGTCGGTTCGTTTTTTAGACGGTTGGCGCCGTGCCCGTGTACAGAGCTTTTACAGACAACATTACATTACGTAATAGCATTAAATATTATTATTATTATTATTCAAAACCTAGTTGAAAATCCCGTCAACTTTTCGACAGTCATCAATTGGTAAGTGTACGCGCACGTGCGCAGCTACGACGGATTACTGCCGAGAGTAAAGTAGTTTCACTCCAAAACGGGTGTAATAGGTGTAAACGAAATATAATATTACCGTAAGTAGTGGTACGGATTGTACAGCAGTTTTTGGCATCGTATCTACACTTTCATATGTGTACAAATTATGTACCGGGGTTTCACAGTCCCCTTTGAAAGGATCTAAGCAGTGAACGATTAAAAACCAATTGTTTTAATAACGTCGCCCCATAACTACTGTAGAGTTTAATTTTGTTTTTTACTGATTAATTGGTTTATTAAACTAACTGTATTTCTGTATTATGACCATTAATGTTGATGATTCTTTATTTAAAATTATGAGTGTTGACTTTAACGGTCGGCAATGAAATTACTATTTTTTATTTTTTTATTTTATGATTGAAAAATAATTATTAATAACGTAATTTGATATTTTTTCATTCTACAAATACGTACGTGTACATTTTAGGTATATATATATATTTATATATATATGTGTGTGTGTGTGTGTGTGTGTGTATATTTAATTAATAGCTTATCAACGTTTTGAAATCAACATGACGAACTTTACATTTAGTTTATAGTGAGTTATTTTAGATGTAACCTTTTACTATATGAGTCATTAAGCTACGAAACAGAAACAAATAAACATTTTTACGATCGTTCCTTAACACTTTTTTTTTAGTATTAATTCAATAATAAAACAGTAACGGAACGATGAAATCACGAGATTCTTTGTTTTAACAAGATTTGTAAACATAAAATTGGCTACGTTCGCGATTGTGTTTGTAAATAATATGATACCTACTTGTGAGTGAAAACTTGCTATATCTAATTAGATAAAAAGTAAATAATCGGTATTTTATTAATTTTCTTTATGGTCAAGTATGGGGCTTTACATTTTTTTGAATACCGTTCGAGCACCCAAGTAGATTTGTTATTTCGATAGATATCTTCGCATTATTGGTTAAGCATTCTAAAGCAGCAATCAAATCATCTGATATTATTGCCTATATTTTCTCAAATTTCAAAAGTATTTTTCAGGTATGAAGTATGTCATAAAAATAAATCATCTTAACCTATTGTTGGCATGTTTTAAAGTAAAACATTAGTATTAGGTATTTTAATTGAATATTCTGAATGATTTATATTTTTATGATTACAGTAACTGACTTGACTTATTAACGTTTCGGCAAACACTTTTGTTTTTCAATCGTTATGCGAAGGTAATTTGCGCCGAGGTTCTATGTGCACTTGACCCATGGGTCGTAAAAATATAAATCTACTCGCCTATGTTATTTATTTCAAACCCACTTTGGTCTCTTAAGTCGCTCCACGCATTACAAAGCCAAATCACTACATTGTTTATTATACCGTGCAACAAGTGTATAATAAAAGTATGTTGTTGGCGTAGAATGTGAGTTTTGATATCTTAAATTGGTCCCAGTTTTATTGTCGTCTTTGTACCATATACCAAATATTAATTAATCTGTCTACAACAGAATCATTTGATTTAAAATTACTTTTACGGCATGACCATCGACTATATGAAATATACGTCAATAATGTTGAATGTTTTAATTTTGTTAAAAACGTATACTTTATTTATTATATTTTGGCAGAAACCTTTTGGAATTTATTGTATACTATTTTTTTTGTTGCCATTTTTATTTGCCCTTTAAGTGAATTAATACAGTTTCATTACTTAATGTTTATTTAACTTCTAAACTTCTAAATCACGTTAATCCCAAAATATTGAATGCTGTATTATGTTTTTTGTTTAGTAGGTTTGTTTGGAGTAGACTTACACGTTTACTCTGTAGTCTTTCAAATTCTGAACTGCAGACATTTTATATGTTAACTATTTTCTTACTCTTTAACTTACACGGCAGGTACTTATCTATGTATTTATATATTGTACGTAGACGAGACATTTGAAATGTAGGTGTAATTTATACTCATGTATCGGGGTAGAGTTCAATGTCGATCCCATATAATAATCGATTAAAAATACGTTTGTTGTATAAGAAAATGTCAATGCACAATAGTAAGAAGAAAAAAATGATTTACGATAAAACATAAACCGACCAATGTTGCAAGAAAAAATGTATTATTATTCCATTGGAAGTACGTTTTTATTTGTGAGTAATTACTCATTTAAATGATGTAATGTGTATACGGTATATGCCCAATAAGTAGGTTCTTTTGTTTAAATATTATTTCGGACTTTACATTTTTTTAATTAAGTATTAATTTACGTACACATTGTTTTCTAGCTGTGTTTTTAGCGATGCAACACGTTTAGTGTTGAGTCTTCGGATGACGAATGATCTTCGCATTACAATATTTTGTAGCATAAATTGTCCATTTCGAGCCGGTTAAATTGTCGAAGGATACCAAAACTGCAAATGTTTTTGTAGTGCGCACCTTGAAAATTTGTTCAACCCTCGTCATTATTATTTTATTGTACACGGCACCTGTAGATGTTTCGATGGAATCAGTCGGTGGTGGCGTCGTCGGCGGCGGCCGTTGTAGCAGCGGTGGCGGTGGCGGTGACGGCGGGGTCATAAACTTGGCAACGTACTACCTGTGTGTATATTTTTTCATACCGAAGAGGAGGAGAACAACAAAGACGTATATATCATATGTATATAAATAAAAATGTGAGAGCGTATGATCGAAAAACCGCCAAATCTACCGATGAAAAATTTTCTGCGCGCACATTTCTACGTAAACATATGACATATGTGCCCATACGTATTATTTATAGTATTTATACACACACACAATATATATATATATATATATAATAAGTATAATATAATTCTTATACATTTATTTCTCACGCCGCCGTTGCATTGGTTTTTCTTCTCTTTTTTCGTCGTCTTCTTTATATGAGTTTTGTAACATCGCTATCATGTATACATATGTACTATAAACATTATTTTAAGTGATTTTTTCCCTCTTTCTTTTATATCATTTTCTATAAATCCTTCCACGTATAATATACACCTCCTAATCTAGTCGGTTATGGTAATATTCTTCGGATTCCTTTTGTGCGGGTCATTAAATTTACATATTATTATTATAACTATTATTATTATTATTATTATTATTATTATTATTATTATTATTATCGTTATTATTATTACTATTACTATTATTAGTGCTCGGCCGGTCGGTCGTTTTACCGCTGCCAATCGTTTCAACCGTCGTCGTCGCCATAGCCATTCTTGCGTATGTTTTTGCGTTTATGTATACGCATCAGAGAAAGAGAGAGAGAAGACTTCTTCACCTGTACGTGTGTACATATACTCTCGAGTGGATACATTATTGACGATGAAGGCGGCGGTGGCAGTGCTGCTTAAGACCGTTATATTAAACGCGATCGACCTTGGCCCCCGCAAGTGTGTGTGTGTATGTTAGTGTTTTCGTTAATGCCGATGGTTTTTTCTTTTCGGGTATAAAATCGGACAGTGTTTGATTCGACATTTTTGTTGTACCTACCATTCCATAATCACAATTACATTAAATAATAATAAAAAAAAACAATCCAACGCATTGGATGGTATGATTTGTTCTATGTCGATTGACGTCTATGGTGAAAAGTGTTTTTCATAATCGCGTCTGCGAATTATAATACTTCATAAATACGGTTTTTGTTCCTTTCCTTTTACCTTTTATTGTCCATTTAGGACCTTTGCTGCTTCAACTATTTCCTACCACCTTCCTCTATCTTCACTTTCCTCTAATCTTGATCCTGTTGCAAACATTTGTAGATCTGACTTGATTGTATCCATTCACCTTTGTCTAAATCATCCTCTAGCTCTTTTCCCGTTAATTGTTTCCGTCACTACTTTTTTTTTCATATTCCATTGGATCTACAGATATTTTTTGTTTTTAGATAGTAAGTATATAAATGTATAAAATATTTTATACAAGCATAGTGTTCTTTTATTACGTAAATTATAATTTCTTAATATGGGGTCGTCAATAACAATATACCATGTAAATAATTACTCGAAAAAAACGAAAACGTTTGGCCGAAATTGTGTAACAGCGAAAGAGCTTCGCTATTAGAATTTCGCTGTAAGATCTTTGTATAAATCGTCGTTCATTTGCCAAATATTTATAACCTTTTATGATTTGAACACACGAATACTAACAATGATAATTGAACTAATGATATCTAATTTCTTAATAATATTTCTTACAGACCACTCGACAATTAAAATTCATATTTTATGTTTATATTTTTATTTCTTCCGAGATACATCCGTAGTAGTTACGAGAACCAATTCAAAACTAAAAAAAAATGTTTTGTTCCGTATCCGAGAAATAACGAACGTAATTTTGTAATTATATCACACGAGCACGGATCACGTTATTGACGCGGTCAATCAGTTTAACGAATAGACTTCATGTCGACGACCAATTGTGTACTTACGATTACGATCTGAACAATGATATACGTGTCTCTGTAATATAATATTACCTTTAATGATGTTTAATTGATTTTGCCGTATGAATGTTATTAATCGCAGACAGTTGAAATTGTATGACGTTGCTCTATTAACTATTGCCGTAAACCGTCATCAACTAAGTACGCTGCGCGCTGCGTATGTTCATAGGTATTTATTGTATTCTATAAAATGTATTATACTTATTGTTATGAAAAAGTAATATGAATGTGCTTGTTGCTGTTCAGCGAGTACAAACTTCCATTTTGAACTTGTAAGTCGTAAAATATGCATGTTTTGAGAAATAAGACGATGCGCACAAAAGAAAAAAAAAAGTACTTTGCTAGTCGTCCTGGCGCCTATCACATTTTGAAACTGTTCCGGTCTATTGACCATAGATGCTTCGAGGCAATAAAAAAACGAATGGCTAGTAAAAAAAAAAATCCTAATTCTATTGTATGAAAAAAAATAACAATAAATAAATAACAACCGCAAGTAATTGTCCCGACCTAATATATTTCTTATTGCCTGAACCGAATTTTTATTTTTAAATTGTCGCACTGATGTACTTTGTAATGCTATTATATTCCTCAGGCAATTCCGTAATCTTATTGAAGAATTGCTAATTAATTGAGTAAATGCGTATATAGTTCTGCAGTTGATTAATAATCTTTTTAGTGGCGCTAAATGGGTTGTTTTCCAATCAAAACATTATAAAAATACAGTAATTTGTAGGTATTTATCATGCGATGTTCTATCGATTTTGATCGAAGTGTCCACGTTTGATGATCGACTGATCACTGATGTATCGCTTTCGATTTCAACCACGTGTTATTGAAAATCTTATATAAATATTTTCGCTGAAGATATATTTTTTCTATATTTATGGTAACATTATTTCATGTGGTTGTACGAAAAATGACATTCAAAATTAAAAATATCATTAGATTGAAAAAAAAAAAAAAATGTCCGCAGTATAATAATACAACACATTAACCAGTCTATAATTTTATTACGTTTGTTGCACAACACGAGCACAGTTCATTTAACAGATCACTTGTCATTTTACTTTTAATTTTTTTTTTTTTTACGCCCGCTGTTGGTTGGTAGTTAGTTTTATGACGAATGTCGTAAAAAAAAAAAAAAATGTATATACACCTTTACAGATACATGTATAGGTTTATACAATGGATTAATGTATACATTCGTATATATACGAGCAGTATTAAATAGTGGTTCGGAGGGAAACGCCGGCGATTGTCTCGCATATCGAAATCGCTATTCGTTTTGACCATTCGGTTGTGCACGCACGGTAACTGCTATTTCCACGACCGTCTGCTGAATAAAATCATAACGAACTGTTGTCATCGCTGCGACTACGGCCTTTTATGGCGGTTTTCTCGGTCCTAGAATGAGATTTATTGCCGCGCACGCAACATACGAACATATTACGGTTTATACGTGTAATTAAATGTATAGCGTAATGATTGTCTATGAAATATGTATATATATGTGTATTGTGTATAGAAAACCGATGTTTTATTATATCGCGTTTTCTTTTGTTTGTTGCGTTTGAACGGAATTATAATGTTTTTTCTTCTTTTTTTTTTTTCATACCGTTCAGATATGACATTTACCGAATCGTAATCCATATATAAACTTTCAGTTTGCAACAAATAACAAAAAGTCAATAATAATTATAATAATAATAATAATAATAATAATAATAATAATAATAATAATAATAATAATATATCAATTCCTGTTTCAGACAATATGTGGATCGAAGCGGGTGGTCGCGTAGGCAGCGGATACGCGGTTCAGTGAAATAGTTACGTGTACCGTAAGGAGAGTTAGCGAGGAAACCCGTCGTCTGCACCGGCACGGACGAGGCAACCGCGGGACGTAGCAACGGCGAGACGGTGTTGCGTGCTACTGCTAACTGCGTGGTACGGCGGACAGCGATAACCGTTGGCTCAGAAACTCTGCGTAGCGTTTGGTATAACGCCGCGAACATGTCGTCCGCGGTGGACGGACAACAGCAACGACAACCGTTGGCCGGCGGCTCGCCGCCAATGGCGACCGTGTTAGTGCACCAGTGCAAAGAGGAATCGCCGGACTTGTCACCGCCACCGCATCCTCAGACCGTGATGTCGCCGACGGCCGTGCAGGACATGCCGCCGGAGAGGACGTCCCCCGTGATGCTGGCCACCATGCAACCGGTGAGCGTGGACGAATTCCCGACGGCCGATTACCATCATCACCACCACCAGCAACAACAACAACAACAACAACAACACCATCATCACCAACAACAACATCAACAACAACAACAAACACACCATCATCAACAGCAGCAGCATCCTGATGATCCACTGGACCAGAAGACCGTGATCTACATACCGGGTACCGATCCGCAGCAGACCATCATCTACGACCCTCAGAATCCCGGGGGATCGTTGCCGCCCGGAATCACCATCCAACAGGATCCGGTCAACGGTTCAGCCGTGTCCGTGCTGGTCCAGGGACAGTCAGCGCATCAGTACTTGGAATCGTCGGGTACCACGGTGCTGGTAATGCAGGAACTGGTCGATGACATGGGACACATATTGCACAGGTTAGTGTCCATTGTTGTTTATTGTCATAGCGTAAACGTATAACGTAAATATATCTCACATGTGCATGTATACGACTCGATGGTTCGTACCACTCAATTATTTGCTTGTTTCGCTACAAACGAACTGCATCGATCGGTTCAAAAATTGATACGCGTCATTTTGAAACCTAATCGGACCTGTTCGCCCGTGCACTGAACAACTCGGTGACGTATTCGCGTACGGAACGTACCACCGCACCGACGCTATGGCAACCGGTGCGTTGCATTCGTGCGTCCGTGAACGTTCCGTATTTTTTACTCGTTGCACTGCCTCTCCACCTCGGGCCCTGGTCGATGATCGATGCGCGCTACTTCCATTCGTCCCGCAACCGTCAACACGTGCCCGGGGATCGCTCGGTTACGAGACCGTCTCGTGTGCACCGCTCGTAACCGTGCGTCGTGCCCGACGGGGGTTACGTCGTAGCCGTTCGGTGTTGAACGTTCATCGCGGTGATGACGCGCAACAGCGGTCGTGTCCCCGAGTCCGCGGCGGGGGGACGCACGCGTTCAGCTCTGTGCGTTTTCCAAAGGGATAGCGCGCGACCCGCCTGCACTCGGAGAACCCGTTCAGCACCAGCTGGACGATATCGCTTCGCCCAGCTCCTCCGGTAAGAGGGTGCACGTGCACCGTTCGGTTTCTGACGGTATTGTTGTTGTCGGGAATCGCGTACGAACCGCGCGTTGACAGAAATCAACGGCTTCAGCGTCCACCGCCGTCGCGCCGCCGCCGCCGCGAGGTCATTGAACGCGTGACGCGCGCGCACGTTTGCTAAATTCGCGAGTGTGTTGAACCGCCGCGGCCCCGTCGTCGAACGCGAACTCATCCGACGGACGCGCGTCGATCACTCGAAAGTTTTGCCCGCACGTCCGTCCGGTATATTTCTCATTGAATCTGCAGGGATGCGACACGATGTTCTGGTAACATTTCGCATTAGTTGCTTTTATTTTTACTGGGAACATTTTGTTTAATCCTTTTACACTTTGTCGAAACCCGTTCGGTCGATTGCTATTGTTAACTCTGTGTATAATTTAAACGTATAACGAGTATATTGATTTGATGATAGTAGGGTTTGTAATTTTTCCATCTGAATCGAGTCAGATAAATAATTATGTCATTTGTTGTGAATGAATGTATTTCGAAAAACTTTCGTTTACTTTTCATTCGTGCGATTGATATAATCATGTGTTCGAATTGGTAGGAATCGGTAGTTGACAATCGAAACCGGTGTAGGGCACGCTTAAACGCGTTTCGCTTGAATTGACAAAATTATTCGTGTCTATTATGCTGATAAACGTACGCAAACGAGCCTATTGACTTTGTCAAAATTATTAACCAAACGTGCATTCAGATTTCTGGTGGAAAGTTATCGATGATTTTACCCAAATGGGTTGTAACCACTTGGCCGTCAAAGTACCAAAGTACGCGTTACATACGACGCGTAATAATAAATTATTTTATTTACGAATAGGTACGTATTATATTGTCCAACCGTAGTTCGCGTTCCACGATATAATATATTATACATAATCGTGTGCTAGTGTATTTTTCATTATGTTTTCCCATGGCACCACACTCATCGTATATAAACTCTATAATAAGTGTATGTGTGTGTGTGTGTGTAACATGGAAGAAATAAACCTAATCATTCCCAAGGTCGTTGCCGCCGTCGCTCAAGAAAGTTCTCCTTAATATACGCATGGCAATAAGACGGCAACAATGTGTGGATATATTTATGTATGTATAATATATTATAAACTTATTATAAAGACGAGATGCTAGTTACAGTGCGTATATATATATATATATATATATATATATATATATATATATATATATATATATATATATATATAATATATATATATATATATGAATAAATGTATTAATACGCGTTTATCGGTCAGTCTTATCCCTCCCCCCGCTACTAAAAGCACTTCTAGCCAAGCTACCATACGACAGCGATTTTTTTTTTTAAGATAAAAAATTTAATTAACGCTTCGGATTAACCATTAAGAGTTGTTAATAAAAGTCTTGTTGGAAAAAAACATATATATTATACTTATAATACGAGTCTCCGGCACAAATTTCACTTTAATTCTGAGTGTTTATGCGTATAAATAATACTTATATACGTGTATAATATAATACCCGGGGAAATCGAGTGTTTCGTTAAATGCACGCGGTCGATACGACAATTGAAGTGTATGTAAGCCAACACAATGGCTTGTATTTCCACCGTTGACAATATACCGAAGATTCCCAGCGGCGATTATCATTTAAATACAAAACGCGCCGCCGCGGCCGCTGTTATTGTTGCTGCTGCAGGAGTCTAGCGGAAGGCGGGCGATAGAATGTTTTTTAAACGTTATTCGGTAATCGTACATTAAAAAACGAACGCGGTTTCGCTGCCAAACTATTGTCGCACAAAAATAAAATGCATATACGTTTCATTATTAGTTTCAATAGTAGTGCGCGTGCGTGTACAACAACCCGATGCACACGTTATATTACTGATATATAGGTACTTGTATTAAATACATGTATTTAATACATTTATTAGAGGTGATGGTGGCAGAGTAGTATACATTAAATCGAAACAAATATAATTTGATATTGTTAATCAGATAACGTATTTTTATTTTTTTATCGTGACTTGACTATTGATAACAGCGTGGGTTGCATCGTTTAGATTTGTGTTGTTATTGAGTATAAAGTGCACCTGCCACGTCGTCTTTACTACTTTTTAGCTCCCTATACATGAGTATATAAATATATGGGTACACCAAAGTAGTTATGTATATATACATATAATATATTGCAGCAACTGTCAATTTTTGACAAATATAATATTTACTCCCTCTGATAACGACTTACTGATAAACCTGTTCAAATAAATATCGATTATCATCCTGTAGAAGCTGTCATGACTTGCTGAATTATTTTTTCTGATTCTTATTGTATCAGGTGCATTCATTTTAAATGGGCAATTTTCTGAAAGACATTTATTTCATGATAATATCTGTTAATTGAAAAATAAAATGATCCGTAATTTTCTTAGGATTTTTTATTTATTTATTTTTTTTGCGAATTTATAATATTTAATAATTCTGGACTATAGACAACTATTCTAGATAATAATAATAATCACAAACAAACAATATACAATATTATAACCATTAATACATTCTATAATTGACTCAAATTACCGCATTATATACTCATTTGTTCTGAGAAATTGTCTTGGAGTTAAATCTTGATGTAATTTTGATGACAAGTGGCTTAGTACAAAATATTTAATGATGCACATAGTAACTGTCGGATGTTCAACAGATCATTTTTACTTTAGTAGACTCAAGAATTATGCACTAAAACGGCTGCAAACGCTTCGTCAAATAAAATGGTTGATTTTTGTTATTACATGAATTTTGATAATTTTCCTCGTACTAATAAATTATTTAAAGTATAAATATTTTTTCGATGTAGTTGCATAATTAAAATTATATACCCTGTATATAATATATACACATTACATATCATTAATACAATAATGTATTTATATAGTGCAGATACATTATAATTTGTGGATTTAAGATAATAGCTTCAAGGTTTTTTCGATAATATATACTATTATACAAGAAGTATCAAAGCGGTCGCCAGATGAAGATAAAAACATTAGTGGAGGAGATGGGTCTCTGTTGCTGCTCACATTTTTAAACGAGAACCAAACCAGAATAATAGTGTTATTACGGTCGACCTCAATTATGGTAAATTTAAAACGACATTGATCCTTCGTAGGCAACAGTCTATTTATTTTATATGCAGAAATCTTTGATGAGTATATATACATATATTATAATAGTATATATATGTGTGTGCGTGTGCGTGCGTATGCGTGTGTGTGTGTGCGTGTGTGTGTGTAAATATGAATGTATGTGTGTGATAGAGATAGCAAGGTTACTTAATTGATACTCGAAATTTAGTAGCGGGGGCTTAACCTCTTCCGACAACGACCAATTCCGCTAAAACGTACATTAGATTTTCGTGTACACCGGCTAATTGTCGAGAGTAAGACTGCTATATTATATCTACATCTATATACATACAGGATAATATTGTAATAGCATATGTATTCTATTGTTTGAATGTTCGAGCGTTGAAGTCTCTTGCAGTAGACAACGGAGGTGCAGCAGCAGCAGCAGCAGCACGATAGCGCACAACTATAAAAAACGTTTTCACACCACCTCGTGTTATTTTATTATCCTATTGTACACATTTATGTATGTATCTAACCGTTATCTCATCAACCCTCGCTTGAAATTATCTTTTGTTTTTTTTTTTTTTTGTTTTTTGTTCGCCTCCCGTAGAGGGTGAATTGCGCTCGTCAATACGATTAATATATCGCGTTTACGTGGGTTTTGTTTCGTTACGTATCCGGTCGTGTTCAATTGCTACACCGAGCCCACGTCGAATGATATGACCGGTGCAGCGCGTCCGTCGCCCATAAGTTACACAAATCGGAAGCGCGTACCTCAGTACACGTATGCATAATAAACGTCGCGCCCGTGACCGGCAAGATGGTCACAACGGTTGCACATGTCTTTGTAACGTATTTCACACGGTTCGATTTATCCGTTTTCGGCAATCGCGTTTGTTTTTCGCGCTTCGCGTCGCGATTTAGGCACTACCGAACCTTTCTTGTTGCACGCGGGCGGTTACCGGTCCGTTGCGATTCGGTGGCTTTCAGGGAAGTGTTTTCTGTTCCGGACCGCCACCGATCTTGCAGCAAGTGCACGTCTGCCGTTTGAACGACACGTTCAGTACGTTTTCCGCGCACGTTCAGGTCGTCCCCTTCGGTACAGCTGTTCGCATCAGTGCATTCGTGCGCACTTGTAATTGTCACGTTTCCGACACGAAAACCGTGTTTGGCCAATCGATATACTATTATGTATGCAAGCGGTCGTACATCACAGCTGGCGTTCGTCTACGATATAGTATTCATTGCGAATCTCCGTACTAGTCTCGAGACTTAAAGGTCGACGCTTGTCGTATGTAACACGTTTAAGTACGCGCGCGTGCACTGCGCGACATCGAATTTTCGCGGTTTTTACGACAGTCGTTGCGATCGATGCGGATCGACGAGGAGAACGGATTACCCCCCACCTCACCGCTCCATCCACGGCCGTAATTCACAAGTGGGTTCCCGTGAGGTGTGCTGGTGACGATTGAAACGTAATGTTATATCGGCTCGGCGGATCCGCGCGTCACGATCGATTCGGCAACGTTAATCGAACACGTTTTCGCTGTGTTCGCCGCCTCTACGGAGACGAAGGGGACGCCGCGCGTGCATATTCCACCTTGACATTGACAAATCGAATTTCGAAACGTTACAACGTACGCGTCATGCGAAGCCGTATCTCAGAGCCCCTGGGACACGGCCGTCCTCCCTGCACGCCCAGTACCTGTTGTGTGCGTAGAGGCAACGATTTCAGACGCGTTGTTCAAGTACGCGTGTACACGAAGTTCGTGCGTTCGATAATGTACGTTCAACGTACTCGATGTACGCGTGTAATTGATTCGTGTAATTAATACTTCACGTGCATTGTATACGCACGTGTACGCGTTACGCGTTTACCGATTAAATTGTCAAAACGATTTCGTCCGAAAGAGCGATTGTTTAACTTTACATCGAAATCTTTTTATTGAATTATCGTGACAACGAATAAATCATTAATGTCGGAACTTCAAACGGAACGTATTTCAAACATGCACAACGTATCGCGTCTTCTATAACCGTATAGAAGTGTATAAACCTTGAATAAAGTACACGTTTACTCGTGGTAGTGCACGAACCTATACACGTCGCTTGTGCCGAAAACGCGCGAATGTCATCGTTACGATACCCGTCGCGTAGGCGATCCGCGGACGCGGCGCTCAAATCGATGTACACGGTTTACCATTTGGACGGATTTCGCGCTAAGCGATTGATGAAAACGCGTCGCGATCTTCAAACCGAGGGCACCGCCGCGTCAGACTCGCGGTCGAGAAATCGCGGTACGTGTGATGCCGGTGTGCCGCGGTTCGGTGCCGGTCGCTTGATTGCAGCCGTTCGATGGCGCGCGCACGCGGAAACGGCGTGTGCACGTTTCATCATCGCCGCGCACCACGGGACCACGGGACGGTTTGTGGTACCAGGCGCACATCGCTGCCGCGGGCTCGTCTCGTTGTCGGTCGCGCACCGCGTCCGGCTTTTCAACCGGCGTCTAATCGCTGCGCGTTTGCCGATCCGTGTCGTAACGATATCGCGTAACCGTTGCAGTACGTGTGCGGTGTGACTCAGCCGGTTCGAAGACGCGCGCACGCGCACAATGGAAACGTGATTGTTAGGGCCGGAGAACGCGTTGTTGAGAACCCGTTCGCCGCCAGTGCGCCTCAAAATCCGCAGCGACGGGCAATTAATAAATCCCCCTGCCCCCTGCCGTAGCCGTCCGTCCGCCGCCCACTCGGAGGTTCTCCGCTGTTGTCGACGAACACATCCGTGACCGCTGCCAGAAAGATTCCGTGTACAAGGTCGTCGACGAGAAACGCCGCTGATGCACGCGTGCGTTATGTTTTAATAAGCGCGAAAATAAAAAACGTTTTGTTCTCACATTTCCATACGCGCGTATCTTGTGATTTTACTCGTACCGGCTGTCCGGAAAGTCGTCAAGACGGAACATTCGCCAACTATATTGACCGTACGTTTAGCATCGCTACCATGCGATTGATCGATAAATCGAATTTTAATCACTTAAATTTAACGTTTGCCGCAGACGCTCCATATAGGTATACCTACAAAAAAAAAAATAATAATCGCGTGGACTACAAAAAAGGTCAAATGAATGTTCCATATATATATATATTAACTTAATGCACATATATCGCGTGCATTCCGATTACATTTTTAATAAATAATAACTAGCTATACTTCCCTTAAAAAAAAAAAAAAAATCGACTAGTCATCAGCATCATCGAATCATTTCTATCGTGTACAACATCATCATCATCATCATCACTGCCATCATAATCATCCGAAGTGTGTGTTTAATATGGGGAATCGTTATTACGATATATGTATGTATCGTGTGTATTAATCACCTCACTAGTACGCACGGCCCATTGCTGTCGCATAGACCACACGCTGTAGTATAGATACATGTTACAATATTTATTACTTGTCTCGAACGATTCGTTTTGAAACAGAAAATATCATCTAGTCGTCGATGTTGACTGCAGCGGCTTTCTTGTAATTTTTTTTTATCCGGAGTCATTGACTGTAACGTCTGCAGTATTACGTTCATTTTTTTTTATTACATTACAAAAGTCATCAAGATAAAAAAAACCCATGTGTGTCGTTACCTATTCAACTCAAATGCATCATGTTATTAGTGAGATACCAAAAATAGTAATAATAATCTTAAAATTGCGCTATTTCCGTAATTTTATTTTTTGTTCAATCGATATCTATATAATTTTGTTGATTGTAAGTCAAATTTTACCATTATTTTTTTGTTAAATTTTTTGTTATTGAAATTACAAAGAAAAAATTAGCATCCTTTATAGGATACTGTGCTATTTTTTAGTTTCTAGTGCTTTTGTAGTGAGTGCGTAATATTGTTAAGTGCACTTGTTCTATGCACAATTTTAGACTGATTGAGATTGTTTTTCAAAACCTATGCAGATTACGATGTTAACAAAAGAGTTCAGAATTTTCTATTATGTTACGGATATATGTGCACAATATACATAATAATATGAAACAAATTTGAAGAATTTTGGAAATGATCTGACGATTACAATAATCTATAACCGCAACACAATCACGTGCCATGTGCATTATTACAACATGTATACATAATATATTAGTTAAGTCGTGGCGAATTCGGCGAAATGTACGAAAATACACGGGTCGTCGGTGCAAACAATTTTGTTTTACAACCTATTGTAAAACGATTTGTTGTTGCGTACAAATGGGTAGGTGCTATACACATTTTGCATTTTCTTTTTTACGCTGCACGCGCGGGGCGGCCGTTCGTCACGACTATTGTTGGCCGAATCGATCCGAATACGTGAGACATTATAGCATGTTCCATGTCTCGAAGGCCTTCCGATATACCACTATGGAATTATTGCGTGCACAGAGGACAGAGATTTACTGCAATGATTTTACTACTTCAAAGTATCTTTATTTTAAGGATTAATGTTATTTTCATTAAACCGTTTCGCGCCTACACCATCGAGATGTAAATTTTTAACACATACTTGGTCCGTTATATGTAACTAGCGGTTGGACAAATAATGGAAGGGGTTACGGGACCACGCCTGGTTAAAAGTATGTGCTCGGTTTTTCATTTGCAGCGGTCATACTATATCGATTGTTCCGCAAATCGCATAGTGCATACTTGTACAATTTGGTGGTCGGCGGTCGCGTAGAGACGGACAAAAATACATACACATATACATAATAATATTATGCGAGTGTTACAGAAATATTTCGTTATTCTTTTTAATTTATAGTTCTGATAATTTTTCTGTTTTGTGAAAGTGGCGTTGCTATTTTTTTCCTTCTCGACGCGCATATGGAAATGTAGACACACTGATTTAGTTCATGGAGATATATCCGCCGCCAACCCGATATAATATATACCTACGATCGAAATACTTTCTCTGTGTATAATACGTTATAGAGCATTAGGGAATATAACGACGACAACGCTCACAGTTTATATGCAAAACACCTCATTTCCCCCGAGTAGTTTCTTGTACCTATGTATCGAGTCCCCCCGCGCCACGTCTCGTTTAATTTATATTTGCGCGCGATGTATACTAGTGTGTGTGTGTGTGTATCGTAAAAATGTTTGTGTATAATATGTACGGCAGAAAATGAGGTGGTCGTCCATAAATTGTCCGTGCTTCTGTCACGAATGTAACGATCCCGAGACGTGTGTGTGTGTGTGTGTGTGTGTATGTTTGCGTGCGTAAATACACACGAAGGTACTCATACATACGCAAGTGTACACAAGAATATTTATACAGTATACCAACTTGTGTACGCGTATAAAATAATAATAAATAACAATATAATAATCCATGACATCCAAACCGCGTGTTTCGTAGTCCGAGAAATTTTCGGTTCGTCATCGGTAACGCGATCCCAAAACCGCAATATGCGTGTATCCGTCATCGAAATTTTATAGATATTTTATATATTATATCATTTACGTAACCCCGTTGGGTTTTATAATTAGTTTCGCGTATTTGACCGCTGACCGACCTATATGTATTCAATTACGACCGCGCGTCGACTGTTGTTGTAGGCATTATATTATTCTTATTATTTTTATTAATATTTATATTATTGTTATTATTATTATTATTGTATTCTAGATTTAGTTATCTTTGTCGCCGTCTAGTGTAGTGTTGTACATCGCCGCGTGCGTAATGCGAATTATAAAATTATTAACGTTAGAGGTCACGTCACTGCACTGCTGCAGTATATTGTTATTAAAGTTACAATTACTTCACTTATCGGACTGCATAAGAGGATCGTTCGAAACGTTAAGTGTATACATTTAATAATGAATATTAGTGATGGTCTAGTGCGCGAGTGCGACGAATGACGTTTAAAAATTGGTTTCAAAAATCGTCCAGCACAGATAAACGAAAGTTCAGACTTCGATAAAAATCGGAAACAGCCCGATATTACGTTGAAGTGGTAAACGTTTTTCATTCGTTGTCTAGCATTTAGTGTAGCCGTGTCATTCGATACGTTAAAATGGAAAAATATGGAGTGTTATGTCGAGCTGTTAATTCGTTCTCGCCAAAAATGTCATTTACCACACCTGTGCGCGCTGGACCGAATCTAGATACGTACACGATAATCTTGCCGAGCAACCCATTTAGTGTGTGCGGTGTATAATGCGTGGACATAATACACGGTCGAAGGCAGTGTTTAAGCCCACGTCGGTAGTGTACGCAGCGGCGGTCGGTTGCTGCTGCTTATTATGATCATGTGATCCGCACGTTGTGTACTCACTGTACGACGGTGGTGTACGCGAGAGTTTATCGGTCGAATACGATGACGTTGTTCTCGATTCGCCTAGGTCCGACGCCGCCCCCACCGCGTGTCCCGGGCGAATCGGTCGAACGATAACGTTGCGAAGAACAACGACACCGTGCCCTCGTCGGTCTTCTGTACCTATCTCGTTGATAACATAACAACAGCAACAACAGTAATAATTATAACGGTGGTAATAACACGATACCTGGGGACACGGACGGAAAGGAATCGGGCGTTAAAAAATTAAAGGGTTATAGACGGAGAATAGCCGGCCGTGGAATAAAGAGAGATAGATAGATAGAGAGAGAGAGAGAGAGAGAGAGAGAGAGAGAGAGAGAGAGAGAGAGAGAGAGAGAGAGAGAGAGAGATGTTCGAAACAATAATAATAATTGTCGGTTACGACAGGACCGTACGCGTAGATTTCGGGATAGTGATCGGAAAGCCGGGCCGGATGACGGAACCCCGAGGGCTCCCGTGCAACACGGTTTCACGAGACGACGTAACGCTGCCCAAGCCGGAGGGGTGATCGGAACGTCGACGACGGACATTATATATTACAAATCTAATGGACGACAGAAAAAAAAAACAACAATGAACGCACCTATATGCATCTATAGTTTTGGGTTATTATTCTATTTTTGTTTTTAGTTATCGTGTATAAACGTTACTCGCGTGCGGCGGCGCATAAAACAATGGATATTATCAGATGGTGGTGAAAAAAAAAAAAAAATAAATTAACGAGTGAAAAATGAATGATAAACGAGTTATTAATTCGCGACGGAATCGCTGTGCTCACGGTTAGATACGCCTCGCTCCGGTGGGTGTATATGCGATTGATACGTATTGTCTTGTCGTGTCCTGCAGTGGACACATGGCACGGGCGGCCCGGCGGTGACGACCTACTTTCGGATAGCGATCGCGGTAGTTCTCGCGCGTTCGACCGTAGCCGTACATGGGCAAAACGGGCCGACGACAGACCGCGTGTGTCCATTATGCACGCCGTGGGACACGTAGGGTTATAGTCGATAATACGTGGTCGAAGTGCTTCAAATGAAAATGGAGGAAGGGGACGCGGGGACTTTCGACGCAAATTCTTTTTCAAAACTACATTGTATATACTAATATACTAATGTACTCTTCGGTATTATTTTGATGTATCAGTTATCTCCTTCATCCACGTGCATTTCGATGTTTCGTGAAAAGTGTAAAACGACAAAATTATTTATTTAAAGAGCCGGGAAGCGCATCCCTCGTATAACACGTGGTTGACCACAGGGTTGTGACCCGGTAAGTGTGTGTACGTAATCGTGGGTTTTGTGACGTTCAGTAAACCGCACGATATTTTCGTCAAACATTTTATCGTCGCGTTCTTATTTGTGTGCGGCATTTTAAAAGAAAACACGTAAAATCTAAAATATATGAAATATAACTTATTCTGTTGGTCATAATATTTTTACTATAATTTACATCCAATCCATACGATGGAATAGAAGTTTTTTTTTTTTTTTTTTGTTCACCAATAGATTTCTATCGTAAATATTCAAATTGAAAGTAGTTTTTTAGCTCACGCACTGCGTGTGTATTTTGTATTACACTTGTAATTTCTACCGAAATTTAGAATTGCATCCTGAAATTAATTTCCATGACGTATCTAAGTCGAGACCGCTTTAATTCTTACGTTTGAAAAATCGTAAACGTATTTATCGTACGATACCGTCAACACTTTGGCGTGGTCATAAAATATTTTATGTTCGTCATGGTTTTCCTGTTGTACTTCTTTTTAAAACTAATCGATTGGTTTTTTTTCGATTTATATGTTAAAATATGCTGTAATGACCATATACTATATAATATATACGCTCTGATCCCAGTACAGCGGTTCGAATAATCAAAGTATGTTTTTCATACTGTCGATTAAATCAACAATGGAATACTGATTGTATGTGTTGTCTTGTTTTTAATTCTATTTCGAACGACAATTATTACTCATATCATGCAGTCTCCAACACCGGCCAAGTGACAACTGAGCATTGTTGGGCAATATTCACTCAATAACAATAATAAAAATTACCCATTTTTTTCACCTCATGTGTATTTATAATTTATGAGTGGATTTTTTTTTTTTTATACCTGTGTGCAATAGTATGTCATCTTACACGTGTAAACTGTTTTTTCCTGCAAAAAACATGCGTGCTTGTATTTTATATACATTATATATTTATTGTATATCTACTACGCTCGTATGCACTACGAATAGTTTTCGGACACGACTTTGTTTTCTACGAGGACCAACAAAACACATTATATGTTATATATTACGTATTATATTTATATCCATACAATATATATACATCATATACGTATATATATAAATTACTTGAGTACACGATATAGCAACCGGTTTTCCACCGGGCGCATTGTTGTAAATTCTCGTGCAACAGATAAAGTCGTCTTTTTCCGAATGGAATAAAAAAATTGTCCTCGTCGACTTTTTTGACGTCCGCATTGGACACGGGCAGTACATTATATTTGAGCAGATTTTTTTTTCCTTTCCAAAGTTTTTTCCTCTCTTTCCCTTTTCAAATGTATACAACACGCATACGCATACATACCTACATACACACAATCCTATCCGAGTCTCGGTAGCTTAGCCCATAACTCATGCCATTTTTTTCCACTACAATAAATTATGATCTCAGCATACACGGATTTATATAAATAATGATAGTGAAAAAATCTTTCTCCCCGTAGATAATATATAATATATATATATATATAATAGATGAACATCTGCATTCTTATATTTATATTTTGTATTTTTCTTATATTAAATTATTTCTACCTGCCCGTTTCTTATGCTGTAATAATATATAAATATATATGTATGTACGTATGTGGAATACATTAATATTTCTTATTATTATTATTAATTATATTTATATATACTGGTACAATAATTTTAGATTGGAGCGAAACATATATCACCTGCTGTTCGTCGCGTGGAACTTATGGTCGAGGCTATCATCGTGCACTCTGTTTAATTAACACTAGTCGTTTTCATATTAATATTACGTGTACCTATGTGTATATGTATACATTGTATGTTATACACACGCACACGTTTGAGTTTATTAACATTATCTTTGGCATTACCGAAAATTATACTTACTCTCAACTCCTTCGAATATATCGCCTTCACCACCTGTAGGCCTTGCTTCCAATTTTATTGGGCGGCCCTAATGAAGAAGTTTTTCGCCTTATACGTGGGACGCAAAGGGAATGCCATCGATGATCTCATTATACATATATCGACCGTCCCACGGTTTGTAATTATTGACTCTCACTATCGTTTTATTTTCATACCACGCTGCATACAGATATAAGTGATTTATTTCCGTGTCCTAAATTTTAGTGTGTATAAAATATAGGCACCAGCATAAACAAAAGTATTCAACATTATAACTCTTTGTAATCAAGAGTTTTGATCGAATAAAGGAATAAAAAACACCACTTCTGTAAGATGTTTATCGTTTATTTCTTTTCACATGTTTTACTCGGTACCATAACAAAAAAATACAATATTATGCAGTAGTTAATGTAAAAGGCCACGATAACTATAAACGTAGATCTTTTGCTCCGTATTTTCATCGCGTGACGTAATTATTTACTTTTTAACAAACCAACTGAGATTCTGCTTCAACGTTAATACATACAACAACAATTATAATTATAATATCTACATTGTAAACCTTACATGCATTATTTCCTTATTGTTTAAAACTACTTTTATATCATATTTTACAGTCATTTTGTATGCATTATCATGTTTAAAAAACTATTTAAATTAATTTCGAAAAAAAGTGTTTAGACCGTACTATAAATATGATTATCAAATGTGTAAGTAACAATTATCTTAACAAATCAAATTATACCTATATAAAAATACACTTGACTATACATCAATTGTGTGTAAAAATGTGTAAATAATTATAGTGTTATTGCGGAATGTAAAAATCGTTAACATATTTACCTAACTTTTATAATTAATATTTATGAGTTTAGTTTCTTTATAAATGTACACGTTTATAAAGGTTTTTGTGTTTAATCTAGCTTTGTCGATAAATTAAACAAATTAAAACATTTATTTCCTTTTTCTGTTATATCCATGTATTTTTATTTTTGGTATGTAATTTTTGGATCCAATTATACTTGTAAGTTCCATGTTTAGAGCCGTTTTCATTGTTATTGTGAATATATTATGTAAATGTACCACAAAATTAAGCGTACTATCGAAGATCTATCTGAAAATGTATCTGAAAATATAAATATTATTTTATCAATTAATCAAAACTTTATCCATGTTCGAAATTATAGTGTATTTAATTGTATGGTTAATGTTTGATACGCATTCAGTGCATGTACCTTCAAATTATATATGTATATATATGTGTGTGTGTGTGTGTCTAGGTATGTAAATATATACCTATTTTAATGTAGTTACGTTAAGTTATAATTTATAGTTATTGATCGGTATTGCCTTTGGCAGTAATGTATTTTAAAAACGTTTAATTTGGACGAATTGGTATGGATTATACATCATTTGTATTAGTGTTATAAAAAATGAATGTTAGATTTAGGTGAATTTGGAATTGACAACCAGTGATATTCCCATCAATTTCGTTAAGAGTATGTGGATGAATATCTGAATATTTATGTTTATCTTTATACTTATCTGGATGTCTATTATAAAACAAGGCTAAAATTAAAACTTGTAGAACTTATTACATTTAATACTTCTTCGCAAAGTGTTTGAGACTTGAGGATATACGTATATACCCGTGACTTTTCAAAATAATGTTGAGAGTATATGGCGTATATGTAGTACCCACAGGTGATGACAGCTTAACAAGCGCGTACACTGTCAGGTGCTTGTATATAAGTGCCAGTGTCTTCTCACCGTGCATCGTTATATAAGTACTAATGATGGGCGATTTTGGTCGATTATGAAGATCGATCTTTTTCATGCGATTAATCGATATTCATGATTCGATCCTTTATAAGATCGATTTATTACTAATTATTTATCCTATTTCTGATTTTTTCGTAGTGCTGACACTACCATTTGTTCTAATCGCAAACTTTTCATTCCGATTTAAATCGATTACTTTCAAGAATCGTCCATCAATAAAAGGCATTACTTATATACGTTTGATATCTATGAACATGTATCATAAATTTAATTTTGAATTTTTTTGTAACACATTAAATCTGTACCAAAAATTATATTTGTAGTATATTTGAAATCTATATTCTGTACGACTGGCATCGTTTTGCGAAATCAAGGTATTCGATTTGCTACGAGACTGGATTTTAGTGGTAAGTGAGTGTGTTTGTATTGCGTCTGTCATTACTTTAAAATCCGACAAATTAAATGAAATTAAGTCTTCTGAGATTGTTATTGCCTACAATATTTTGTATGTACGGAGAAGGAACCTGAATAACATAATATTGAAAAATAAGTCAAATAAAAATGAATGTACACAAAACTAATAGCCGGTGAAACGATTAACTGTATATATTTTAAGTACATACGTAACTAATGCCCGGAATTACATAATACATTAAATGCGATTACTGACGTTGTCCAGTGGGCATTTTGTTTTAAAAATGATAATTTATTACTAGGATGATGTATTATGTGTACACAACGATCACATCTACCTCGATATTCGATGGAAATGTTTATTGTTTCTTGCTAATTACATTATTATTTTAAATCCGTTCGGAAAACTTAAATCATATCTTCATAATTTTTTTATTTTATCGATATTCCTCTTCATATTTTAAAATTACGTATTTGAAGGATTTTTTAATTTTTTGGCGCGCGTACACATACACGGATACACACGCATGTATAAATATATATATATATATATATATATATATATTATTTATTAACATAAATGTATATGTGCGTGAGGTGTATCGAAGACTCAAAGTGTGTTATAAGTTGCGCAAGGTAAGATGTAATCATTTAGACGATTCTCTACCTACGCCAAATGCATTAACCGAAAAACACATTAGTTGTTCCAATACTTTAAAGGTGTATGAAATATACATAATATACATATATATAGTGTTATAAATTAATGTTATAACATTCGTATATAATACGTAGTATGGTGGTGTTTGACAACGGTGACAGCCAATGTATGTATATATTTAACAATGTGTGTGTGTGTATGTGTATTTAGATTTTATTATTATACGTGTTTGTACGTAAAGAAATCAATGTGTTGATGACGATTGAAAGTAGTACTTCGGGTGCAGCGTTTTATATATATATATATATATATTTCTCATTACTGTCCCAAATACATTACACGATGGACGATATGTTGTAAATTTCTGCTGATCAAACGACGAAATGCGTTTACGTCATGACGTGTGTAGTGATGCTGTTTTCGTGAGCTGAAAACGTTTCGATAATATTATTAGTAAATATTGCTTTGGTGGGTGTCGTAGTCGCATTTACTGAGTTTTTTTAAACTAAATTGTTAGAAAAAAAAACCTTAATTCCAAACGTTTTAGTTTAAAGTATGTGAATTCAACATCTTCAATGATATCAGTTTTACTCTTTTTTTTTTTTTTTTCTGTTGAAACTATGTTATGTATGAAGGCCATTTAAGTATTAAAAATTAAGCATTCAAAAACATAAAGTGGAGTACAATTTGGAGTTGTCTAAGTATTTGTATACAGCGAAATGATTAATTGCTTATATGTTGGTTCTATTTATGTAATCTGAACACTCATTTAATCTCATCATTCCGTATTGAATCGGCGGAACCGGAACATTTTTGCGTCTAATAATTATGGTTCAATATCTCTTTCATGTTCGATCGCGTTTTGCCACTCAATCACTCGTTGTCAGAAATTCAATATTAGTTTAGTATTATTCATATATTATTATTATTATTATTCGCTTTAATATAATAATAATAGACAACCGGTCGTGTGCTTGTATATTTTATCCACAATATACATATACACACACACACTCGCCACTTGTACTCTTTTGATGTATGACGATAATGAAATTCGTCGTTGTCGCGTGGGCGGGTTGTCCTACCTCAATCGACTTTGTTCGCTCACCGGTTTGTATTATTAGAGTGTGTTTTTTATTTTTCTGAGATAATTTCGTGTTGACTCTTATGCGCGCCCTTCGATTATACAAAACTAGGAAGAGAAAGATAGAAGGGAAATCTTGCAGTCAAATGACCACCTCGTATATATTTTGTGAAGCATACAAATCATATTCAATTACAATAATATCCTAAACATAATTAGTAATAATTAACATTAATTTGTGTTTGGTTTAACAAAGGTATTTAGAAAAAAAATACATTATTTAAGTAATACCATTGATAATATTATATATATTAGACGAGATGTGAGATAGTTGATCATAATTTATAGTAAATACCGACTCCTAACATTGAAATAGGTTTGAGTTATTCCTATTCTGTTGATCAGTTTAATGGGTTTATCTAATATTAAATATTAGTAAATTTTACTATGTTTCACATGTTCCTAATTTATAAATAAAATGTGTTTATGACGGTTTCTCTTGCCCACAAAGTTGTGCCACTGTAAATCATTGCAATTTAGAATGTTAGTTTCGTACGCCTCCCTTGATATGATAGTATTTTTGTTCAGAGAACATCATGTATCATTTTAAAGTTATCTATTCATTTTCGCTTAAAGTTAATTGATGAAATATATTGTTTCATTGAGATCATGTTATTTTGTATTTTTAGTGTTAATTTATTTTTCTTCAAACGTCCAGATGCGTTTCTACATAATTAAATGCACATTTTACGGTCGTATACAGGATTTAAAAGAATTTGATCCCACTAATTGGAATTGTTCGGTTAACGATGAACGAATAAGCATAAATGGTTCACCAAAACTACTTAGGGTAACTTTTTGATAAAAAACCAACCAATAGCGCCCGCCTAAGTATGTAAATGAATATTGAATTTCTATTTTTTTTCTTCTTAATTGACGTAATTAATAGCAGCCGGTAAATTAAGCAGTTTCTTAAAACAAAATAGAAGTTAACTGAGGGCTTTCTAAATATTGTAAATAAGTCCCAAACAATCGCGTATCACGAAGATAAGGAGTGGACTGAGAGAGAAATATTGGCGGATGGGGGTGTCCGGTTCTAAGAAAATCATTTCGATGAACATATTAGCGATGCCTGCGACTACCAATTGTTTCGCGGTATGTGATAAGATCGTGCCTATGTCAACCTACGGGTCGCAAAATACTGGGTCGTAAACTAATGATAAGAGAAATATCTCGGTTATGAAAATACATACATATCAGAATTCAAATAAAATCATTAATAATGTTGTTATATTTAAGCGTATCGGGTATTTTTTATATTCTGGACGGTCGTCTACCCGACGAAGGACGTTTATGGCGTTTACGGCTTAACGTGAACACTGGAAAACACTGACGCGTGTGACGTGCGACCAGAGCCCGGTGCCGCGGCGGACGCGGACGTCTCGACACGACGGGTAGTTACGTAATCGCGTGAAAACCGTTGGCTTTCGGCGGCGCGGCGTCTGCCGAACACGTGTACCGCGACGGGACGGATGTTCTTGTACGACGGGTTACGATCACGACGCGTACGCCGTTTTGGCGCGCGCACCGCACACTTTCGCAACACCGAGGGCACGCCGCGGCCGATGTCGTTCGTCGATTCCTCCCGCGACCGATGCGAACCCACCGTGTACGTGCCAAACACTCGTGACGATTATTTTCCCGGCGGTGCGCGCGAAAACGGAACGTTCGACTTCAACTCGTGAACTCGTTCGCCCGCCCGGTGAAAACGAAACCGTCCAACGAACGGTTAAGCGAGAGTAGTGCGTCCAACGTGCTCGGGTTACCGTTCGATAATCCGCGGTGTAAAGTTTCCGCGTAGCCGACCGTACACGGTCGAATTGTTATCGATCTGTACTGCTGCGGTTACGTACAACGTACGCAGCGAGTAGGATTTCGGTCGGACAGATCGATCATTCGGCAGAGGTGTTATGGTACCACGCCCTGCGGCCGTAAGAGTTTCACGAATTCCTTTTCGGTCTTCCATGTACAACGTGTTACGAAGTTTCTCCGTCCGTTGCGCCGGTCCGTGCAAATACGTACGTACGTACGTCCGGAGAACCGTTTCGTATTAATAACCGATTTGTCGAAATGACTGTTAGAGGATCCGAACGCGAATGTTACGCGTGCGATTGTCGTTACTAATAACGATGTATTATGCTCGAACGGTTTCGAAATGAAAACAAACGGCGGTTTTGCGGGTATAATATGTGTTAACTAACACAGCCGTTCACAATTATACGCGTGAATAATAACATTAATTATTTGTAGAGCGTGTGTGCGTGTTCGATTAAATGTACGGTCAATGCAATCGTATTGTTTTGCTCGCGACCGTTTGGACAAACGAAAAGACCACCATGCGTTAGATGTTAGTAAAAATAAATGAACACAACAAGCCCCCACTCGTGAACGATGGCAACAGAGTCCGGAAAAAGTTCAGCGACCAATGATGTCCTCGTCTACCTGACGGGTGAACAGGAATCGATGAAAACCTAATTCAACAATCACGTCGCGTGCAACGGAAACGACGATCTGGGTGTCGACCCGACATCAGCGTTCAAGATTTCGAAAAAATCGAAAAAATCCTATCCGGTGACATTCGTTTGCTGCCGCCTGTAGCGTATTGGGTTGCCGGACCAAACGAGTCGCTCGACCGTTCGCGTCAACCGGTAGTCGGGAGCGATACGGACGTCGCGGACAACTTGCCCGTTACGCGTCCTACGGAAACGTTGAACGCCTCACGCGCGCGCACAGGAGTCGGCGGTTTCGTGCCGACGATATTTTCCGTACCACGTGCACGTGACGGTGCCCGTTTGCGCCGCGCACGTGTTCTTCGGTCGTCGCGGAAAACGTGTCCGCGCGTGTGCGTTACGATTACAACATTGTGGTGCGGCCGCGGCGCCCGCACACGAGAGAGTGCCTTGTGAAGGTAAACTTGTTGCGCGCGCGCGTACGCCGGCGGGGGCGGCCTCAGGAACAGCGCAGTAGTAGCGGAGCAGTGCACGCGCACTCGCCGCCCGACACTTGTCATCGGATCGCGCCCTTGTGGCCGGACGCGCCGCCGCCGCCGTGGTGCGCGGGTGGCTGACCCGGTAAGCGCGCGCCGCCGACGAAACGCGACCTGACCCCGCGACGGCCGACGAAAACAGGTGCCACCAAACCGGCTCGGCCGCCTACTCGTCGTCACGAGACCCGCTCTCGTTATGATCATCATATAACATTGCACTTCGCCGGTGCATCTCCTCCCGCGCCACCGCAGCGTTCAAGGGATCCGTACGCGGGTTAGGGCGTGCACACGTGCAATGCGTTATAACACACGCGGATCGCACGCGCAACCTTGACGCTCGCATATGTGTGCGTGCGGACAACACGTGAAAAATGTAAATCGAATAACGACTATGAGGAAATAATGCGAGAAAAAAAAATAATAATAATAAATAAAAAATACGCACTTACGCGCGTATAAAAACACACAAACATAACGTAATGGAATAATTCCGTTCAGTACGCAAGATCTATAACTACGTTCGTGTGTAACGCGTACCCGTAACGTAATTTATGCGCAGACGGCGGCGGGAAACAATCGCCGTTTTTACCGCGCTCTAATGATGGTTCCTCCGATAAAATATCATAATAATAATCATCGGATCGTTGCCGTATATTTACGACGGTCGTGAAGTGTGTGTGTGTACGAGCTTGCGTTGGTCACGGTACATACCATGATAGCCGTGGTGTGCTGAGAAACGCGACGAACAGAAGAAGAACTGCGCCTCGATTAAACGAAAACTGAAATAATTGTACGCGAATAACATCGGACAGCGTAAATCCAAGGAGTGCGCGCGATTTGGCCAGCTACTCACGCATACTATGTGAGCGTCCGCGTTATCCCGTGTGGCATCGATAAATATTATGATAATTCCCGTATATTTCAACCGGACTACTAATTATTACTATTATCAGTTATATTACATTCGTATATTAATACATTAGTTCCATACTTTTTCTGATCAGCTGCTGGGATCTAGGAACATTTAATCGAATCATTTTTGTTAGTACGCTGATAGTACCATATATTTTAGCTTTGCATTTGAAATATATACTGTTATTAATCAAGCAATATGAACTTGAATACTTCCTTTTCAGGAGTTTGATCGTCTGCAACTGTGTAATTACGAACGATTAACCCACTAAATTTAGGATCGTCGGGGTGTACTTACACCACTACAAGCTCATATTCTAATTAACAATATGTGTATTTATTATATTGTGTTAATTTAATTATAAAAATCTTTAAAATCAAAAAATATAAATAAAAATATATGTTTATGACACACGACCGACTGCCGAATATCCAAACTACTTTTAGTGCCGTTTCGTTTTTTTTATTTTTCCACCGTTGGTTGTCGATATTTATGGTTTTGTTTTTCTAAAAATCGTCATATTTTAATATAACGACCTTCGCTTTGGGATTGTTGCGGCGACACGACGGGCCTCTTTTCTATTCAACATAATTTGCTGCCACGAACCGTACCGTACGCTGCGTGCGTGTTTAGTGATGGAAAAAAAACGTGCTGTTAATAATTTTGCGCGCACAACGATCAAACGAACCGGAAGATTAATGTTTACCGTTTTCGATCGTTGTGCATATTATGTACATGTATGTACAATTGTTTTTGTTCAGCTTCGATACTTCGTCGCAGATAATTCGTGTATTTACAATTAAACCCGCTCCATCATTTCCCCGCCCCTGAAACGTTTAGTTTAAAAATACTATGTTTGAGTGGAAGTATATTTATTAATAACGATTCTAAGAACCATGTATAATATTATTATACGTATGTAATGTGATGTTATGGAATGTTGGTGAGTTTTATCCAAACTCACAATGATGTATGATCCACAGTTGTATCGTGTATATGTACGCATGTATGTTTTATATTATGTACCTTGTCGTCGCCGAGATATGATTTTGATATAGGTTTGTGATTTATGGAAATTGCTTTTGTTTAACCAGTTAAATGGTTCTCGGGCGCCACTCTATGTATAAATAGACGAGTGACCCATCGTGATTGGTGTGTTCATGCGTGTTCGTTTTGTTGCGGTTGTTTTATTGTTGAGGTCATCCACGTTTTAAAAAATTCAGATTTCGTTCTCGCAGTCGATTTCTAACAAGAATAAATTATAATTAAACATTTTAACTTTTTTCTTCTTTTATAGTCCTGTAATTTCAAATTTTTTTTAGTTATATTATGCGTATATGGATTTATAACCGTGACAATTTTACTTTTTTATTATATATACAATTATTAGGACAAGGCAATCAAAACGTATTCGAATATAATTTAAAAACAAATCGTATAAATTGTTTTAATATGCGGGAAGTAGCATCCATGTTTTTCCAAGAATCAAAATAAATTAAATGATAATACAATTATAATATTTTTCTTGATTGTATTAAGTTTCACGAGTTACGATAGATTAATTTAAATAAACAGGTATTAAATTTACTATGGAATTATTACTTAATTTAAATAATAGTTATCGCGTGTATTTGTCCTTTAAAATGTCCAATAATTCTAATCATTTTATATCTTGTAAAAATACGCATCGTTACTTGATATGATAATCTATGTATGAATACAACATAATGAACACAATCTATAGTAACCATTATCTAAACTTTTCTAATTTCTAAAATGTACAGATTGTAATATAAATACTATATTGATTTACTGCGTACCAATCAGGCATGATCCTATGTTCACAGATAAATTTGAATTTGTCGAATCCATCATTGGATTTGTTTCAATGGAAAAAGTATACACAATATGTTTTCTTTTTTAATTTTTTGTAAAAAAAAAAAAAATAGAGTAGAGATTTATTTAGTGTAACCGGGATGTTGTTAATACATAGGATTTAGAGGTTACTCTGGTCCATAACACTAAAAAAAAAACTGAAAATTATATTAGTGAATTACTCATTGCTAACTAATTTGACGTCAGCAATTAAGGTATATTTAGGAAATTACATGTTTACATATAATTTGAATATTACTCTATAATAAAATTATAATTGAAGAATATACGAAATAATAATTATTCCAAAACCATTTGTCCTTTTACGTATTCGATATTTTGGATATTATAATATACTCGCACGTAGTGTTCTGCACTAGAAATAAGTAAACATATGGTGTCGCAGTGTGCTCCGATTCCTTATAACTCCTTATAACTTTAAACGAACGGCAACATTCACATATTGTATGGTAGACCCCTAAAACGTGCCTTTTCGAAAACGAATGATCACGTGGGTCCGATTATTGAACACGACGAGTGTAATATGAAGTGCGTGCAACACACGTGTGTGTGTACATCAAAGGCGATTTTACGGAGGAATAGGTGGACTGCCCCTCTTTCTTGGGACGTGTTAAAAAATGAATAACTTTTTATTAAAAATCGTTTTTGCGATAATTTTTTTATTGATACCTATATTTTTATGTTATGCCGCTGTGGTATAACATAAAAATATATATATATATTATATATGCAAAATATTTTCTTTGCCCCCCCATGTGACTTTTCAAGAACCGCCCTTGATGTGCATGTTTGTGTGCGTGTGTGTGTGTGTGGTGTACATATGTGTAATACGATCAGGACATGTACCGTTATTAAAGCACTGGCGCTGAGGGTAAAAGGTTAAGGCATTTCGTTGGCCGAACTCCAGCACAGCCTCTTCACGGCGGCCAAGTCATATGTACGTACAGCCGGCCGTGGCGCTTTCAGTCCACTCTGAAATTCACGGACAAACGCGATTCGTTATCTAGCGCGCCCGGACGGTTAATTACAAAACGTGACCGCGGGTCTCCCTCGTGAAATCCGTCGATTACTAAAGTAGCGTGAATTTTAATTAACTGTTTTTTTTTTTTTTTTACGATTATTATTACTTTTTATTCCTTTCTTCGTATATTATATATTTATAACGTAGTCGTCGTCATCGTCGTCGTCATCGTCGTGTAAATCGTGTACGGCCCGCCTTTAATATATGTGTATAATACTTACACACACACACACGTACACGTACACATGTGCATATACATCGTAAGCCGGACACCCGGGCAATCTCTGTACATATATAATACATGAACATGTGAATGCACACATACTCGCACGCACTCACGCACTCGCTGCGTTAAGCCAAGACTAAGACTGTTGTGCGGCGGTTAAGAGAAACAATTATTAATGCATGTTTATCTCGGACTCGAGGTAAAAAAAAAAAAACAAAATAAAATATAATAATAATGATAGCGTGCCTTCGGGTGATTCGGCCCCCTGTTATTATATCCTAGAAGGAAGGGCGGAGAAGAACATAACACTCGATATTCCATCGTCACAGTACAACGTTTATACATGTACGTAAAAGATTATATGCGCGCGAGAGTGTAAACCAATTAACATAACTCGATCGTTTTTCCGCCGCCGCTACCACCACCACCGCCGTGTGATAACCCACCAAATTATTATTATTTTTCGTCAATTAATAATGTGTGTACTGTGTATTTATATATAAATATATGCGTGCAAATATATTGCAGCATTATCTGCGCCGCCCCGCATAACATTAAATGTACGACATATACACGAGAATATAATAGGTGTGTGTACTCTCTATAACAGATTGCCACCGACGCCAATTCAATGTTTTTTCCACGATCCAAGACCATATATATTATGTATGTGTTTATATACTTTTTTTTTTACTTTTTCTTTTTCTTCTAACGAGCCACGCAGTCCGACTACGCCGAAAGACCTTGAATTGCTCCTGTGTATCTACTTAGTTTTTTTCTTCGTCGCCGTAGTGGTTTTTTTTATTTCGTTTACATCGTCTGGCGGTGCAGGCTTGCGGTGGTGACTGCACTAGAATAGGGTATAAAATATTATGTGATTCTTAAGAAATAAACTTGATTTCCTGAACTTAGAAAGTACTATAATTTTATTCAAATTATCAAATACGATATTACGTCGATATAAATTATGCTCTTAAACCGTACACTTAGCATAAGCAAATTAAATTAAATAAAAAAAAAAACCGTACACTTATGATAGGTTTTTCTAATATAACATTAATAAATTGAAGTTCCTATTTTTTTTTTTTTGCGAACGTTTCTTACGTTATTGCATTTTAAATATTTTCAAATAGTTATTATGTTTTATCATACTTTTATCTTATTTATTACAAGTACACGTGCAACTGATTTAATTATATATTTTCTATACGAGTCGTTTATTAATTTATATAATTAATTTTATCTTTGTTATAAGTTGCAATGAATTTAAAAATTTCAGTTGATGATCCAGCTGATATATTGGGAAATATAAAATTAGTAGATTGCAATGGGCGTAACTAAATCCGTCTGATACGTAAAACCATACAGGTGTTACGTTTATTATTATATTTATATTTTTTTGTGGTCGTGTAGAAATTAAATATTATGTCTACTGAAACTTTTTTTTCTCTTGATTCGTAATTGGACTCCAAGATACATTGAGTGTGAACAATTTAACAAATACTCAAATGATATTGTTTTTCCGCCAGTAAATATATAACACATGATATATATAGAAAAAGTGTATATATTTTTTTCGCTTCAACTTTGCAATACGTTTTTAATTGATTTCTATCTTTCTATATATTGTCCGGACGCACTGAACGTTATTGTTTGATAGTTTCTCTTTGGTTACAAAACGTGTTTAGCAATCCACCGCGCAGAACTATTATCGTACACGAACTGCGTGCGGACATAGAAATGAATGAACCCTAATCAAACGGTGAATCATCAATAACACATATTCGTGCATATGTAGGTACACCGTTTACGAACCCGTGTATAATGTTCTTGTTTATAAATACACCTGTGTATAAGTAAATGCATTGTAATATCACACAAAACACGTTTCAGTTTGCGAACAACGTGATAACCGACAAGTATAAAAATGTTAGCGAGTGCGTTGTGAACCTGTACGCGTCGTAAGAATGTGTTTATTCGATGGCAACGGATCACTATAATGGTGACGTTAATAATTAGTATACCGCGGTTCGTGCTCTTCCGTTTGTCAGAACTCCGGTTCGGCATCCGAAACGTCGGAAGTGCAGAACCCGGGGCTGAGGTCGACTGCCCCTGCCTCCGTGTCGACGACATCGTCCAGCTTCGGGCGCAAGTGTGTTGAGTAATCGCGCAAGTAATCGCGTTCGTCGGCCGCAGCAGGACCTTCGCGGGGTCGCGCGTAGCGGTCGCGGTACTCAAGCTCGCGGTGCACGAACGCGGCCGCGTGTCGTGCGCCGAAAACGCCTTCCAAGCACACGGCGAAGTTCACGGCCAAGTCCGCTCGGACGAACGGACACGAGCAGCAGTGCTGTCTCGTTGCAGCTCCTTCTCCATCCGCTGATCCTGCAATCCTTGCAACGAATCGTAACCGCGCTGGTACGACCGACAGGCTTTTGCCGCCGACCATTCTTTCAGTCTACCATCCGACACTTCGTACGTGTACCTGCCCACGCACACATATATACACGCGTTTCGTTTATTTACACATAATACTATTGAATTGGAATAACATTTATTATGTGTGTGTGTGTGTGTGTGTGTGTGTGTCAGCGGAGTACCGTATGCGCGCGACTCGTGTGTAGTCAGATAAACTTTAATGTACGTGTAAAATCCCCCGTAGCCGATCGATGATTTAATTTAGATCCTACGTTCTTAATGTATGGTATAACATAATTTGTTATACATACGATTGCTGCAGTGCTGCATATCATACATGTATGACGCCCTACTGTGTATATTTATTTGTGTACAATTATAATAATATACATGTATTTTATGTTTAATGTTCGTTTCCCATGCCATTTGAGACGAGTGATTTATTATTATAAGTATTATACTATTATAACTTTTTTTTTTTTGGTGTATCGACCGCGTTCGGTTAACAACACGCACGTTTTTATTTTTGTTTTCTAAATTTGCGTCGTATATATTCTCCTGTTCGAATTGACTGATTTAAAACGCCGTTGTTATTTGCACTCGTATATGTTTCGTATGCGCTATGTTTTCGTAATAATATATGTAAGGTATTATTTGCATTTCTGAATGGATAATTTACCGACTAAATGATATTATATATTTACACAGCTGCCCGCGATCTAATTGTCATGACAACTACGTACATGTTGTATACACTCCCAAATTTTAAAAACGTTATAATGTTATAGCTTTTATAATTTGTGTACCGGAACAATAATCGTCGTTTATATATTCTTATGAATTCTCTTTTTTTGACGTAAGTCGTATCTGCGGTCGTAAAATGTACATTGGTGACGACCGATAGTGATAGATGTACCTAAGGAGCGATAAAAGGGTTTATTTCCTTTCATTTCCACTCCATAGTCCTTAGAATTTGGTTATTATGTATTATGTCGTGTTATGATTATCATAATAATGCTTTATTTTATTAAAAAGATTTCTTCTTCTGCTACATCTTGTTCCACCGCGAACCGCAGCAAATCCCGGGTACACGCCACTGCAGCGGCATGTAATCGTCGTACACATTTTGTTATACTAAATAGATGTGTTCGATGTTACGAAAATAGAGCCGGTGAATATAAAAACCGTGCTTACGATTCCTAAGTTCCGCGAGTTGTTTACCTTTATGCTGATGAACCTATAGTGTTCTTGCGCGGGATGTCGCACGAAATTATGGACATTGTCAGCGCAACTGCCTAACGTAACGATAACCGTGGGAAACAGCCCCCCCCCCCCCGTGTATACGTAATTATCGTTGACGGCTGCCACGGGGTCGTGCTCCTCTTACCTGTAAAAGTCGCCTATCAGCTTGAAAGCGTGCGCCCGGTCCGCCGGGTCGTCGAGACCGGGCAGCATGTGTCGGTCGACGATCGCGCAAAAGTCCCGACACCGGTCGACCGTGTCGCCGGCCAAGCGTCGCGCGTACCCGACGACCTCGGCGGCCCTGTCACCGTCGACGGCGCGGTCGATTCGAGACAACCGGTCGCCGAGCGTTCGCCAGCCGACTCGCCGTTCGTCCACCACCGACTTGTACGCGACCGTCAGCCGGTTGAACGCGGTCCGCGACAGCAGCGTCGTAGTCGGATCGCCGCTGGTCCCGCGGAACGCCACCGCTCGGCCCGCGTACCCGACCGCCCATTCGTATTGGCCCGCGGCCGACGCCAACGCAGCCAGCGCGAACAAACGGTCGCCGTCGCCCGCGGTCCGCTCGGATCCCATCGATCCCATAACCGCGGCGCCCAAAACAACAATCGTTCGTCCCTCCGGCCGTTTCTGCGTGTGCCGCGTGCACCGTGTTCCGCGACTGCCGCGTACGAAACGCCGAGTCGTTTTCCGAGTCTTGATCGTTCACGCGGCAGTTAGACGCGTCGTCAAATCGGCAAATGTCTCACTTGTCCGCGTACGGGGTCGGCACGCGAGCGAAATGTTCAATTCTGTGTCCGCTGCGTAGTGCATAATGTCCGCGAAGAAATCGTAATATTGAGAAGAGCTTTACGGGTGTTTTACACAAATCGATCGTATTCGAGGCGTAGATGATTTTTCCTTCGACCACCGGTATAAATAAACGTTATGTTAGTAAATCTAGACGCGTAGATCTAGACGGACACGTACAGAGTGTACGCGTTAATCACGTTTGATTGGCCGTTTTTGTTCTTGCGACGTCTTACCTACGTGTTGTTGTACGCACGTGTACGTTGTGCGCGTTTTAATAACTGTTTCGTCAATTTCTATAGTTTTAACAAGCGATTAAATCGTACACGGTTACTAACGTTTTTTTTTTTTTTCATTCCTGCAGTGCGTTCATCTTTCACGCGTTTACGAACGATAAAATAGTCGTACAGATGCGCCTAACATTTATTCGCTTATTTGTATTCGTGCATACATTTGGTTTTAAGTATGTAAACGTTTATAATACTTATAAAACATCACCTTTTTTTTTGTTGGCATATTCCCACGAAATTAGAAAATATAATATTGATGTATTCGAATTTTCATTCGGAAACCTGTTTTTTTAAACATTTTAATACTTGCTTTGCAATAGTGTATAGTATTTATACATATATATATATATATATATATATATATATATGTATTATAATAACTATTAAAATGCACATTATACTGCTGCATACCTACGCAGAATTTAATATCTTGGTTATAACTGTGTCATGTATTCCTGAACGCTACGATATCAAACTGTAATAAATTACCCATAATAATTTTTTGAAATTCAAACTCCCGTTCGTATGTATAATGTATTACACGTTTACTTAAGTGGCTCTGTATTTATATTTGTATAGTATATCAGCTATATCGGATACGGATTCGAGTTCGAACGTTTACGTTTGCACGTGTACTAAACGAATATTTTACACAATTTATGAGGAATTTTACACAGTACGTTCCTGCAGTTTAATTACAATAAAACTAAAGTGGTCGGACCAATGATAGAGTATTCCAAATATGGTCGAAGACTATTGGATTCCGTTATTTTCTCATTTAATTTGATAATTTTACCCGACAGTGTGTCGCGGTCGATTCGTTCATTTCACGCGTTTGTATTATACTAGTAGTAGATACAAATTTATTTTTATCAGTAAATATAGATATTACCATTGATCATATATGATTGTATTTATATGTATTAATATATTCCATAAATACCATTATTTATAATCATTAGTGTTATAAACTGGTACATAATATTTTAATGAGTAATAATATTATCTGTGGTCTCGAATCATTTTGACCGCGGAACTTTTTGCATACATGCTTTTTGTATAGGTCGAGTATTAAATGTATTCAGAGCCGTGGGTTGGATCGAGCAACTTTTCTATTAAACCGTGTGATTAAGATATATATGTTCGAAACTAAATTAAGTACTCTTATAACTTCTTATAACCTGTAAAGTACTTATAAAGTATTTATTTTATATCCTTATAGAAATAATAAGTACTACACGATCTTATGACCTGAGAAAATTTTTTAAAAAAGCTCCATAATATTCTCTAGATTATTATTTCTCTAAAAACATGAAAATGACAATTTTTCTGTGGTTTTAATTCCAATTAACTACCTATATTTATAAAAACACGAAATAAATCGAATTTAATGCATATCATCAAAGTTAGAAAAATAGCGCGAGATTAGTAACATTTTAATAATATGCAGCGTAAAATTTTAGATTTGCGTGATCCTTGTTACATAAAACAAACTTCTTTCTGTTATTTCATCAAAATAAAACAATCATTGGCAAATGCTACAGCTAGTCCTGTTTCATCCAACCATATTTCCCCACTTGGAAATCCGCAGCAATCACGTTGCGTACTAAATATCACACCTCGTTCATCTTTCGACGGATCATCCTCAACTTCTTAACATTTAGTCTTACATTGCCCGCCACTCCGTATTGTCTGGTATGCTATTGTTGCTGTTCTGTTGCTGCTGTGCGTGTAGCGATTAACCGCAATAGACTGTGATTCGGACGTGTGCCGAGCCGGTTTCGGACTCAGTGCGTAATCGTCGTGGGATCTAATACTGCACAATATACCTGAATGTACACATATATGTTCGTCTGTGTGTAATGCGCAACATTGATCATGAAACACTACATAAATTTCCATGATTGTATGTATGCATATTTAATGATAAAAATAAAACGAATCTCCTTACGCGCATTATCATATAACGTCTCCATACGAATAAATAATATAATGAAAATATATTGTATATGTGTATGTATGTATATAAAATAATATATCGTGTGCAAAGATCAAGGGAAAATGACTGTATTGGTCCGACGAAATCTAGATTTATCGTCTACTTAAACAAAATGCATGTCTTTATGCTCGGCAATACGTATTTCACAGTATATCACGATTCGCATACAACAACGTTGTTTCGTTTGAATAATAATTGGTTGAAATGAAATTAATGCGTTTTCGTCTCGTTGGTATTTATTGTACGATGTCGGAATAAGTGTTTTAGAAGAAAACAAAATTTAATGCACATAACGGTTTAGCCAGAGGACATAAAACAAAATCTTATTTATATTTTCCCCAAACGTATATATACATATATAATATCGTAACCCTGTTTAACAATATTCTTCGCGTATAACGTACTTAAATAAATGGTTGAACGATTTTCTTTTCTCTGGTGGAGACGGCGGCGGTGTATGCTCACGCACCCCTCGACAACGACGTCGGGTTACATAATAATATTTCATCATAGTCATCGTGTATGCACGTTGTGCAGAGATTCACTGACGTGGGTGGAGGTGGTGGAAGACCTGCTGCAGGAGGATAATACACCTCAGCAGGAACCCCTTGATCGTATATAATTTATTCATTGGTTCCTTTTCTCCTCCCCCTGCGTGACACACTATATATGTAAGTGTGTAATATTCTCCCGCGCGCCCTTTTTGTATTTCTTCAGCCATGCATTGTATCGTAAGCGCGTAAAGTCGATTAGTAGACAATACACCAAAAATCATTTTTATTTTACTCCTTACTTTTACAAAACGCATTCTGTGTGAAAAAGAAAATAGTGTGAACTCCAGACCCCGATAAAAAAATAATAATCATATTTCATATTTAAGTGTTTTTTTTTTTTTTTTTTGTAAAAATATATATAATAAAAGGACAATCTATACAGGTACAAATGCCAAACATCACGATCTGCAGTTGCCATAGACAATCATTGTTTACATTTTAGTGGGTTGTTACTTTTTATTAGTTCACTATTGAATTGGTCCATTAAATATAGTCAATTTAATTTTAATAAATATGATTAACAGCATCTAACAGCATGATATTTTATCATAAAAAGTAACAACATACCTTGCCTACTAAACCCAAAATATTAATGTATTTTAATCATTATGTAATAATGGGTAATATTTTTGTGTCGTTTGGAAAAATAACTTTGGTTTTTTCAATGAAACTACGTTAACAATAAAACTATAAAGTTGGTTCGTTCAACGATTTACGTATGATCTCATTATTCCAAACACATTAACTGCAGTTGGCCATGAACATTTTTAAGTAAAGGGTTTTAAATTATGAATTTACACCACGTCGTCTTGACTTTTTACGAGCACTTGGTTCGATAGACCATTGTTTACGACTATGTGGCTTAGTCATGATGGAAAATAATTGAAGGGTTCCACGTTTGGAGTGTTTGTTCAGGACACTGCTGTTGAAGAAAAAAATAATAATAAATACACTGCAAGTAAAAGGCCTTCCGCGCGCCGCATGTATGAATAGGGGAAATATTGTATTTGATGAATAAATAATATCTCGAAATATTTTCAAAAGACTCGAACCAAAATTATTCGTATTCAGGATGATTGATGAACCGCAAATGACAATCGCGTAAGCAAGCTGACGCGTAGTATATTTACACTATTTTCTGCAAATACCGTTGCATTCAACGGAATTTTTTTCCCTTCTCTCGAGAATAGCGATGATTTTCTTCTTCTGTGGGAACGAGAACTACTTATATGTTTACAAGTGCTATTAAAATATTACTACCTACACATTTTCCATGAACAGTAAAAAAATAAACTGTTTTTATATTACTTGTATGAATACATTCTATACATAGGCACAAGTATACTCACCAACACAACCGCCGTAGTTAGTCTAGGTTCTTGAATAATTAACGTTCAGTTTAATATTAATGTCATTTACTGGCGGGTTATAAGATCTGTATATTTTAAACTATAGATAACGAAAAGTTAAATAAAGTTAATACGAGCATAAAAAAGTCATTGTCAGTTAGTTTGTAACAAAGTAGCTGCTATTTCTCAACATTTAATTATTTAATAAATGTAAACCTGTCCCTATGAATTATTATACAAATAATATATTTATATATTTTCTTTTATGTGTTTCAGGTAAAATTATTATTTTAAAATACAATTATTACGAACGGCCAAGAAATATGTATGCATGTGATTTATTCTACGGCTTGGTAAATATATTTTTCATTTTGCCTTATGTATATAGTTTTCTTACTTTGGCTAGCGCGACGCGGTTTCAATACTTTAAGTATTACTTTTTACTACGCACGTTTTGTTTTGTATTTATATAGTCTTATATACTATTATTATTATTATTATTATTATTATTATTATTATTATTATTGTTACTATTATTGTTACTATTATTTTGTTAGCACGTGATTTGGGGAAACGCACGTCTTGGGCCGTAAAATATGAATGACTTCGAGCTTCTTAAAATATCGGGGTTTATAATAGTATAGATATATTCGAAAGAATTATTTATTTTGGTCAATGTGGAAGTGACGCGTGGGTTTTTGATTTTTCATTTTATATCTACGTTAATCGGACCATATTGTTGAGTTACTTCATGTGCACGTCACAAAAAAAGGTTTATCAACAAATAATAATTATCAGTTAGCAGTGGGATTAATGTCTTTTGAATAATTAATTAATTTATCTTCCGCTTAAGCCACTAGTTGATACATAACTAGATAGATCACCTTAAATAAACGTTTTGCTCGTACGATATTTAACCGAAACCTATATCCACTGCACCTATAACTATTCACTATTACGCCACTAGAATGCTATTTATAATGTATTATAATTTCACATTCAAGTATATATGTTTTTATAATACTTTGTCATTGTTAAAGACCACATATGGTGAATAAAAGATGATACGCACAAATCGCTTATACAAATAATGCGTACTTATGTGTATTTTGTATTATAACTGTCGTCGATTTAATCCACTATTTGGTTTCCCATGAATAATATGTTATTTGTTTCATCATAATCATTATATCTCCAAATCATTAGCGTGCGCAGACATTACTTGCAGGGTTGTCATACATAATATATAAACATTTAATTTTAATAACAAATACGGATGGAGTAATTTAATTTAACTTAATAATTACATTTTTCCAACATTCTTATTTTTACCGTTTACGGACATGTCGAAGTGATCGAATATGCTTATTTATTATCGTTATAATATTGAATATTTTGATGGTGGGGAGGGATGATTCGCAAAGTAATTAAGTGCTTACCTTGACTATTCCGTGTCGACATTTATGCTTTGAAGAACATAAGTTATTTTGCGCAGTGAAAACTAATTCTAAAAAATTAATATATATTTAATTACAAATATGTAGTTGTCTTGCGATTTAAACATTTTGTGTGGGGTCGGACATTTGTAAATGTTTACGTAACACTTTTTTTCATTTTTATACGTTGCTTATAAATATATTATTTATTAAACGTTAAGGATATTTTTGTTTTATAAGAACGTTGTAAACAAAACACGGATGGACAACAATGTTATTATTGCGGTGGTATTATGACGAATCCGTATTCGTTTATATTTACACTTCACTTATATGACGTCACGGGACTGCGATGATAGCTGTTAGTGCGCTCACTGATTATTCCGGTTGAACTAGTTTGTGACGTTGATGTGCACTTGTTTATGTTTTTGAAAATTTCACGGAAAATCTCTCGGACAAACAAAAATATTATCATGTGTTTTTTCTCGTTTTTAAACCTATTATAATTACATTATGTGGCTTATGAAACAAAAATACTTTTTTTTTTTTTACTGGTTTTGTGATTTCCTGTCGATCGACAGCTCCTAACTGGATTTATATAACACACACTAGGCGTAATATATTATTGTTCATTAGAAAACCATGTAATGCGTTATATATGTACATACATAACATCAACCGAAGGGCTAATGGTTTTACCGTGTTTTCGTTGATTGGTCCCCGAGTGTCTATCGATTATTGATTTTTTTTTTTTAATGTTTTGTATTCCTTAACGAGGCTCAGCCCGTGGAACACACTGGGCGGTGGCCATTGAATACATACCACATCGCCTATTATATACTCGAAATCACTATGCATTAATAACTGTTGGGAAGGCTTACGATATTTGGTTTCCTATTATTTTCTTACGTATATTGTGCATAACGTGCAATGATTTTTAGATGTATAAAATAAATTGGATGCTGGTATGATATGTGTGCATATCGATTCCTTAATCGTGTAGAAAAATCTGATACCTTGAGACTGTACGTAATAGACTAATAAATTTACCGTTCGAGGCTACTGATCAGTGTGTCTGGAATAATTATTTTTTCATGGAATTATAATAAATAAATTATTGTAAATATGAAAAATTACGCTTGTGTTTGTTTGCGTATCATATCCTGTGATATTGTAATCATTTATGTCCTTAAAAATGTATTCATAATACGAAGTCTTTCGTATTAAAAAGAAATATAGTATTCGTTGCTTGTATGACACCATAAATATTGCATATTACTTGTATATTGAAGTCCCGATAATAATGATGTATTGGCGACTACCTGGTGAACGTGTGTATTATATGCAAGTCAGTAATATGCACATTGAGCACATTGAGAAATTCACTTTGATATGGAGAAACGAACCCGTTCTCGTGAAATACAGAGGTGCATTTAAATAACAATTCAAGACTTACATTTATGTCAGCATTTTCCTTCGTATTATTGGATTAAAAAAAAAAACTTTGGTCACCTACGATTTATCCACCTAAAAAAAAAAAAACACTTATGAATGATTAACGACTTTACTACAACGATGCGTATACCACTATGTGTCTATATACAATCATACGTAATTGCTTTTTCATGTAAACCAATCTCGTACATCGTCGTCATCGCGCCATGCCGTTCGGCTATCGATGTACAGCCATTTCATGGGCTATTATTTTTTATTTTTATGTTATCGTTTTCATTTAAACATTATTATAAGCATCCCATAATCGTATAATTACCCAGAAAATATCAGGTGACAATAATAAATTGCCTCCAAATTGGGTAAATGTAAATAAAAGACTATAAATACATTTTATTGTTTTTAGATAGGTTTATTATATTTTTATAATCGTCAATTTTAAAAGTGATCAAATCTAAACCTTAATTACATGAATCATTTGATGGACACAAACGGTTATAGGCAGAGAAAAAAAGTAATAATCCGTATTATTATTTTTTAGTAATTTTATTTTTATAATGGCCAAATCATCGTTAGGCGTACCTGGCAGGCAACTATTAATGCACGTATATCTCGGAAAAACAATAAAATTGCGATTCGTCGTTCGCGCGTTCAGAAGAAAAAACTTCTTTTGCTGAGACGTGTTATTTTTATATGATAAAATTAAATAGTCGAATTATATGTTGATGTTTACAGTATTTATTTTGAAAATAATCGAAATAATGGATATTGTGGTTAAGTTGTATATTCAATAATTGAATGCTATATTATATTTATTCAGTTCAAATCGTTAATTTAAATTTACTTTTGAATAACTTGAGCAAAATTAATAGTTATATATGTTATATGTATATCATAAAATTCATGGTTTTATTATTATTATTTGAAGTTCGTTGCGTGCATATTTCAAAACCTCGTATAAGAATTTAAATTGATACCACCTAGGTGAATTATTTTTTTCTAATACAAATAATTAAATTTCGAATTATTGCGTAATGCGGCAGGTATACGAACAATAACAATATAAATGGATGGTGATTTTGAACACGATTCGGGTATTGTAATATTTTATGATCCCTCGCGGCATATCGTATTATATCTAATATCTGTCCATGTATCCACGATCTGTGATGCTGGTGTGATGTGTCTATTGCATACGCATACGTACCGCAGCCGTAATAAAAACAATATATCACTTTACGGTTAGTAAATCCGTCTCCGTTGTACGGCTGTTATTGGGTAGGGGAAAAAAACCAACAACTGTAATACCTGCAGATGCGCGTCGCCGTCGATTAAACATTGTTAAAACTATACAAGACGTGCGATCCCGGCCATTGTTCGCATAATATAGTGTATATACGTGTATTAATATATGTGTTTTACGTCATGAGAACTCTCCGCGGCGGACACGTTCCGTTACACGTCCGAACTATAACGCCGACTTGCATTGGACTTACGAAAAATAGACTCGCATTATGCGCTTGCTGAAGCTCATACTATGTATTTGTACATACATTTTCGGTGGATGTGCTTGTGTGTGTGTGTATTCATTTGACTATTTGTAACATAATAATAGGCTTGGGACACTCTTCGTCCGCCGTACAGCGTTTTCGGGAATAAAATCAACCATTTCCGACGTGATTATTGCCCCCGTGTCGTGTATTGTTAAGAAGCGTTTGCGTTTATAAATTTCGTATTATGTACGACAACGAGCCACAGTAACAAAAACGGAAAAAAAAAAAATAAAAATAAATCGTTTTCAGTTTTTAATCTACTCCCCCTCACCACCTCGTATAATACTATATATCCGTCCTGTATTGCAGTTCTATTTGGCCGCCGCCTCCGCGACGTGCTGCTCAGTTTCCGCGGGAATTACGGACGACGGGTGCTTGTACAAGCAGTTGCAACTCGTACATGCATATTAAATTAGCCGGTATTATATTGTTATGTTGACTTTTTTTCATTTAGTTGTCAAGTCCGATTTCCGTGGATGTGAAACACGAAAGAAAAAGAGGTCCGCCCATTATATTACAACAACGTCCAGTTTATTCCCAGTGCATTACTGCAGTAATATATTCATTGAATATTTCACATTAAACCATATCTATATAGGTACTCTGTTGGAGTATGTACTAAATATAATAATACTAAATGAAGTATACTTGCCTACTTAAAAAGTTATTTGTACGATATCTGGTCAGATGTCGTCTCACGATGTAATAATCTCCGTGTGTCTGTACGTATAATACATAAACAGTTATTTTCGATATATCATATTCGATTGCAATTTTTTAGCGTATTCTTATACATCTAGACTCATTGTTATTATTCTTCCTTTGATTATTTAATTTGACTTCTACTATTTATATTTATATAATTATTACGTTCTGGTTCGTTCGAAACAAATTAATGTAATGATAGGAACACAGTATATTATTAAACATTTTTTTTCCGACTGCATAATGATGTGAATATACCTTCAATATGGCCTGTTATACTTATTATATATGTTTTACCCATCATAGATTTTTGTGATCCCTTTCGACCCTAATATATTATTTCAATTAGTAAAAAAACACGACGTGTTTCGTATAAAATATTGGACGACTTGAATTTTATATTACCTATATGTTCACATACATGAACCAATTTATCAGTAATTTAACTTTTTTTTTATGTATTTTTTTTCAAACCAATTTGAATGTAAAAAAAAATTAATCTCGATAATCCTTTAAAATACCATTTGTAGTCGAGAATTATTATTATTGCAATAACTGAATTCGATATTATCGTAATCGCATACATGATTAAACATACTAATTTAATTGCATCTAAATATACCCTTAATATCGTTACCGAAAATATATATTATCGGTTCGATAAAATGACTTACAGTGAAAATATAAGAGATGCTGTATACATATTAGTATTGTCATATTCTACTATGTGTACTAATATTTTACTCAAGTTCTAAAACGGAAACGGTATGTGTTATAAGTTTTAAATGACTTATGTGTACAATTACAGTGCAGATATAGTTAAGTACGTTCTGTATGCTTTTAAAACGAAAAAAAATGTTAAATCGTCGATATTATATAATACATCATGTTATATGTTATTCCATGAACAACAATCGAGGATAAAATATATTTTGGAATTAATTTCCATGTATACCGTAGGTGTAAATAGCAGGTGTACCTACTGATTTATCGTTAGAAGATTTATTTTCTTTTTAAATCTGCCCGTTGCTTTATTAAGGCGTTGTGTTCATATTTGTATGAAATAATCGCACGCTGCTCAACAATGCACACGCGGCATCCAAAGATTGAATCGCAGAAAGACCTATAATAGAGGAGATCGATGTCTGTACGAGGCTGTTGTGATGTTATCGTACAGCGGATAAATTGTGAAAAAATAAACCATTGACTTTAATATATTATCGTACTGTAAATCTTGTTTCGATATTCGCTCGCGCACAACGTTTAGTGTTGTCGTGTGACTTGTGTCGATGTATTCGATTTCCGGAAAGAAAAAGTGGAATCGTCATTCACTTGCGAATCTGCGTATAAACATAACGGGTACATGATATTCGGATCGGTGACTCGTAGCGGTGAGCCGGTGTACCTACCGTGTATACACATTCGTAATAATAACAACGAGAGTATAATACCTACATAATAACAATGTGCGGTACGACAGGATATAACAAACGAGTATACGTACGACGTTGTATTACAGTAAAGTGTGCGCATAGGTAGTATAGTAGTGGTGGTGATGTGTTATAGTAATAAGTTGATAAGTAGGCTCTGAGCGAATAAACTTCGTGAAAAAAAAAACCTGATTTTCGTCTAGACGGGCGCGACGATCGTGTTATACTTCTTAAACGTTTCGTACGGTGGGGACGGCGAGAGCGTCGCGGTGGGATTGAGGGAGGGAGATCGACCAACGAGAGACGGCTCGCCCCTCCCCGTGGCCAGCGCGCGCGCGCACGCAACCCCTCGAGATTTCGGCGGCGAGGGGTGAATCTGTGTAAGAGGCGGCGGCAAAAGGGCTGGACCGATCGCATCAGCAGTGGGTGGGAGAGGTTATTATTAATTTTAGTAGTGGTACGCGTTTTTTCACGTGCACATCGACTAATATCGGAACATACGTGCAATAATAATAATTAATGATTACCGTTCCCCACCATCGTTACGCGCGTACGAACTTCCCCGACGACGGAAGGACACACACGTGTGCCGCGCGACCACCGCAGCCACCGACCGACCGCGCTACTCCGTGCCGCACCGCCTTGGTGGAGAAAAATAGTGACGGGGAAAATATAAAATAAAAAAACGTCCGTCGGTCAGTATCGCCTTACCTCTTCCCCCCGCCGCCGCCGCCGCCTAAGCTGACACCGAGTGGAGCAGCGGGGCAACAGGCAGCGCCGGAGCCGCCGCCCCGCGTGGTATCCCCGCGATACGCGCACGCACGCACGCACTCGGACGCGCGGTACACGTACGCGGCGCGCGCGCGCTCACGGACGACACACGCCGACCGCAGCAGATCGCCGTCGGCCGCCGACGTGTTCGTGTTCGATTTTTTTTTTTATTTCTATCATCCATCCGTCTAAAAAATTTTTACGTTTTTTTCGCCCGTTGCCGCGCAGCGCCGTCGCCGCCGCAGCAGTAGTTTACGCGGGACCGACGGACACACCGCGCCGGGCGCACGCACACTTGTTGTTGCGACACCCGCGAGTGCGACCACGCCGCCGCCGCGACCTGCTGCCGCCGCACAGTAGTAGTAGTAGTACTCCGCGCGACGAGTCGTAACGATTCGCACACACGTTTTTCCGCCGACGGATTTTCCGCCGCTACCGGCCCGGACACACGTCGTCGTCGTCGTGTGTGATTTATATCGTATTCTATTATAGCGCGTTTAATACACGCGACGAGTGTGCGTTCTTTATTTATTTTTAATTTTATTTTTATTTTTATTACTGTTATTAATATTACGTTAATTTATTTTTATTTCGTTTTTTTTTTTTTCCAATTCTGTGCGTCGATCGAAAGATAGTATCTACCTTTAGTTATTATATTTAACGTGTTTAAATAGAATTTTTCGTATCGTAGTCGTAACTGTTGTAATTTTTGTTTTAAGTTTTTTCGTTCGCGAGTACGTTTTACTATTTTAAACGGTTCGTCGGTTGTGTGCAGTTTACCGCGTGTACGTACTAATTCATCGTAATTCCCCGTCAAAGGTAAATTTTTGTGACTTTTATTTTATTTTGGTTTATTTGGTAGCATCTGATTTTTAAATTACCTAGTATATTATTATTAAGAAATCTCTCGGGTATAAAACGTTAAATTTTTTTTTTCACTCAAATGTTTAAAAAGAATTGTTCCCGTTTGTTTGAAATATATATTTATTCTCGTCACGAGATGGATATCACGAAAATCTGTTATTTATGTAAAAATAAAATATTTGCACTTATTCATATAATTTATATATATGGAACATAGTCAATTTGTGATATTTTCGACGGACATGTATAGTATTTGATATTTTTATTAATTCTCTTTATTAATTATTTCGTGCGAATTGTAATTAAATTTTAAGGTTCGAGTTATAAAGTTATTACTTGATTTCTTTTTAAAATTAGTTTTTAAATTATTTAATTAATTTTTTCTTTACATCCGTATGAATAATCTCATTTGGAAATGTAATATTAGATTAATTTTGTTTAAAATAAACAACAAAAAAATTAATTGTATACCTATTACGTTAGTTTACCGTGTTTAAATTGTATGATAACAATTGCGGCATTTTTGAATAATGTTCTTTGTATTGCTACGTTTTACGTCTATTTTTGTGTCGTCAGTGTTGGTTTTTTCAATTATATATATATATATATATTCTTATCGTTTTAAATAAAAATTAATTTTTGGTTTTAATTGTGTACTATTTTTTAATTAACTCAATGCACGTTTTTGGTTTAATTATAATTTTATGTAAAATGACGTTATACCTGAGAGATTTCTCCACTTTATAGTTTCCGCCATTTAGTGTAAACGAGAGCCTTCTGTGTGAATCAAAAATCATTGGGAAAAAATAAATAACAATATTATATTCTTATCGTCTCAAGGTGTCTACGCGCGGTATATCATTATATCCTCGTTATAATCATTGCACATAATGCTAGCATATATATGGGTGTGTTGCTTACACGTGTAGGTATACCTAATCTGAAATCGACTAATTGATTATAAAATATGATAGCGCAATCGAATTTAGGAACATCTCAGGGTTAAATTCGTTTTAATATTACAAACTAATCAGCATATCCAAGTGTTGGACAGATAAAATACATAGGTGCATGGGTTGTTATATTTTCTAAATAAATATAAGTTTCGTGAGCGTCGCAGTGCAGCGTCAACCATCGAAAAAATACCGCCGCATTTATTTAATATATTTTTAGAATTGTCTTCTTATTTTTTCTTATTTTTTATTCTTACATATGTTAAATTGGATTTTATTCGTTTTTTCACTCTATGTCACATTACAAATAAGTAAATAAAATAATATTATGTAGTATATTTTATGGATGTGTATAATAATGACTTAAATGCGACTTTATCAGTTTTTCGGACGTAGAACGAAATAAGAAAAACATGAAATCGTATTATTTTCAAGTACCGCGCACCCCGCTGCACTGTAGACATTTCTCAACGAATTTAATTCTCGCCGTTAAAACAAAAAACCGCCGTCTCCTCATTACTGTCTCTGTTGTCCGCGGGGAATTAAACAATAGAGTTAGTTGGGTGTGTGCGAATGGCCGGTGGTGCGAAGATACCCACTATACATGGGGTGCCCGCGTGGACACATACGGTGCCGTCGTAGTAGCAGTAGTACTGGTGGTTCATATATATATATATATATATATATATATATATATACATATATATATTATTAGTATGCGCAAGACAGTGCGTCGGACACAAAAGAGCCAAAGGGGGAGAGACCTTTGTCCAGCTGATTTCTGCAGGGACATTGCAGCAAACGCACTACACGACTACATGTCTGTACGTATGTGCTCGTATATAGAACTCGCAGGGACATAAGAACATCATGGGAAAATATATAATATTCTTGACGGACTTTCTAGGGTCCGTTACCCCATCATAGCCTTGCCGTGTGCACGCGGGGAAACGGCTATAATAATGCACAGATATAGGTATTATATTGTCCACCGGTGACCCCTCTATGAAAAAAAAAATAATAATAATACACATATATGCGTGCGTGTGTGTGTGTGTGTTCACGGTACATAGATAATATACGCACCGTTGCTAAAACGCTCGTAGATCTCAAGGCTTATCGCATGCAAACCAAACATTTGAAATATACGTATGCGCACGCATTGTAACACATAGACATCTTTAATATTATTAATAACGCGAACATTAATTCGTGCTGATTTATCGACTATAAAAATAAAATATGTGTACGCTGTTTTAACCGGCGCGGCTGATTAGTGTCCAATTAATAATTACCATGATACGTTGAAAGCGAACTTCGGTCGACATTATAAGTTCAAATTGACGTTTCTAGTATGCATGCAGTATAATATTATTACACTGTAAATATCGTTCCGGGTACATACATTATATTCTTACGAAATTTCATAGTACGTATCTCGCGTGTAGAAATATACATTTTAATTACGGAGCACTGCGCGTATGATGAAAAAAAATTAAGTACACCTCTGAAGTAGATATATAATACGAAGCGATCGTTTTAAGTTGTTGCCACATGGTTTTAGTCCGTTCGCGTACGCATTGTATTTTTAAATGTCGATATTGTGTCTGAATGTTACTTCTATACTCTACTAAATTGACTTTTGTACTCAGGTGATGATGTACTTCGATTGACATATAATAAATATTTATACTACATAGGTAGAGGCAAATATATGTATGTAACATTAGATGTTATAACACGATGTTTTTACGTAGTGATTGTGCGGAATATAAGACAAAACCGCGACGATAAATGTTCATTGCAGTCGATTTGCTTTTTTAATTAAAACATATCTATTAGTTATTTTGAAAGCGTTACAATGTAAGACAAGTTAAAAAAAATAAAAATAAAAACTGTCTGTTAGTCGTCGTCGTGCGTCCGTCTTCCTTCTGACGATCGTTAGAAACGCATCTCATCGCATACACTACTTTCGACCATTAATCAACGGGGGAAAAAACACTTAGTGCTCTGTATTAATGAATGCTTTCTGATCTGGCGATCGACATGCGTCTATCAATCAAAATAATAGACGAGATGTAATAATGTGCAGTAGAAAGAAATGCTGTACTCGTGAAACTCCGTTTGCCTGATAAAATAAAACGAGAAAAAACCCCGCCGATGACGGATAGATATCATTATTATATTATACGTTTATTATATTATATAGGGCATAAACCGCATAGATGTTTTTCTTTATTTTTTAAATTACGTCGTTTCCCCATTTAAATTATTCTTTCGTGTGTCTATGATGAAATATTCAAACGCTTGCGTTTGTAATTTAAATAGTATATGAGTATATGCGTACGGTTAATGTATAGATTCTGTACACACATGTATATTATTATATTGCAATTATAATTGGTGCCGTTCATGTGGGCGGGTGATTTCTATGCTTTACATTGTCGGCAACGGTTCATATAACGAGCTTGTTCGCATATTAATATATACTGAATATTTATAAATTATATGTATCTAAAGTATAGGATTCTTTCGGTTGTTTTTAAAATAAAAAACTGATATCGGGGTCAATATTTAAGATTTTTCTATTTTGCTGTCGTGTATAATAGTATTGTACTAGATTCGATACATTCGTTGCACTCTTAAAATATTGCAGACGTGTATCATCCTAAATGTTCGACGAGAATATTTATGCATCGTGTTTCTCATAATAATTATACTACTATTATATCATATTAAAAAACGTTCCATTAACAGTGGCATATTCTACTATTTATAATGATTAATTTAATCCTGTAAATGTGAATTTGAACTTAATGTGAACGCAGTTAATTTATCGAAATCATTATTTAATAAAATATAATCTTGATAACATAAATTCGTTAAAAAACATAAATTTGTCTTGATCGTCATTTGCATAAAATAATTAAACGTATTCTCATTCTCATGGCTCTCGTTTACTTCGTTGTTCGTATATATATATATTTTTTTTTTGTTCAGAACTATTATAGAACATGTGCAGTATATATAATAAATATAATTTATATGTATTTGACGTATATTATAATTAAATCATGCGTAAAGTTTGTGGATAGGCAACCCAATACACGTGCGTGACTATGTGGAGTATTCATGTGGATGCACGCGTATTTTTCTAATCCCGTGGAATGAATATGGTTTTGAAGCACTTGATACTTTGAGAGTCATAAGTGAGCATAAAAGTCATTTGAAATTTATTTCCGTGTTGTTAAAACTACACCAGCGATGAGTTTTCGTTGATATTCGAAAATATGAAAACTCAATGTTTTATTTCTTCTTGTTGCACATTCGTACTAATAGTAAATTATTCGACCTACCGTATGTATATATAAAACAGTATTTTATTACTTATTGATTACTTTGATTTATTACGATATCGGAAACTCCCTTCAGGAACTTTTCTGTAATACTAATCTGTTAATGATCCTTGAAATAATTTTTCCGATTGAAAGTCGGTGTCCATGAACAAATCTTCAATTTCGTAAAGCTGAAGGTATATGTAAATGTGTAACGGGATTGTATTGATTTATAATTTACAGTTTGACCCTATAGTGTATATAACGTGACTCTTATTTAATCAATGGAATATAATTTATAGATTTATAGAAACTAAATCGCATTTAACGAAACACATTCCTAGTGTATATTGATAATTTGTGAGGGGTAAAATGTAATATAGTAGGTACCTGTATATACAACTGGTATTGACAACGAATTCAAAGACGATTTTTTTCTCTCTCATATAAATTGGTTACGCATTAAATGTGCAGACAGCAGTTGGAAATAATAATAATAATAATAATAATACGGTTAATAAAATAATTAGTTTATTACATTTATATAGATTGTTTTTTATTCATTTATTATACACTGATTTTCACGTCGTTGTCATAAAAAAAACATTTTAATAACTTTCATTGGAGTATAATATGCGCGTAGATGTTTATGTATAAAATGTGAAATTTTGTTACTAGTTTATTATACGTCATATACATGTAAAATATCTGTACGTAGGTAATGTTCACTACGCATACGTATATAAATTCAACTCGACCGAATTATAAAGAAATAAAAATATATGTGCATCATATAATCATATAAATATTTATAATATCATGTACGTTACATTCATATATTTATACTCATCGTTACCTATTCACATTGGGTCGTGCCTATTCGACTTGCTTCGTAAAATACTATATCATAAGCCTTTACTTATACATTATAAAACGTACGTACATAATGATGTGTACGGTACCGTCGTAGTAAGTACAGTCGATAATTTTTCCACCGACTGGACAGTTATCCGTTTTTTCCCCTCTCGTGTAGAGCGACGACGTATTGTACATTGTATACCTCTCTTGGACGTAGTATGTAATATTTATTTAGAAATATAAAGATCTTCCTGTCGTATATTATTCGCGAACCTATAGACCTTTTTCGCAGAGCTCGTAAAAAACCAACGTACCATTAATTCAATCATTACGTATACACGTACACATAAATATATATATATATATATTGTTGTGTGTATAGCGACATGTACGACGATATTATAGTATACATTATGTCCGTCGGACGAGGACATTTTTTTTTCTTTTTCTCGAGAATACGAAAAGAATACGATTCACGTAACTATTTCTCTTAGGTTATGGACACTCGTAAAATATTTAATATTATTATAAATCGTTAAGTTCCGCGCGCGCGTACGGATAACATAGATAATAATCGGCGCCGGCCGGTCACCGCTGCCACGCCGTCGTATAGATAATTTAATCGATGACGACTAACCAGAGAACGCGCGCTCGTTACGTTTGAACATTATACTTTATTTATTTATATTTTTTTTTTTTACGTTTTCCATCTATTCGTATATATTGTGGTATACGTTTATCGGTAACGTCATAAAAACGCGATCGCGCACTGCCGCCCGACCAGCAGACGCCGCCCGCTTGGAACGCATCCAACCAATCGGAAGATGACAACGGCGAGCGCGCGCGCACACGAATTTATTTAGCTTTCCCGCCCGCCTGCCAACGCCGCCGCTGCCGCTGCCGCTACCGACACCGCACCGGTGTAATAACATTTTTTCGCGCGCGCTGCACTCGTCTCGCGATTTCGTTTCATCGGTCGTCCCGCGCGCGTGCACAAGAAAATTATTTCATTTTATAACGTTATTTATTATATTGGCATGCGACTATTTTTTTTCTCGTTTTATATACTTCTATTATTTTTTTCTTCTTTTTTTTTTTATAAATACTACACATTCCCATAAAACCCTTTCCAATAGCAGCGCAGCACAATGAATAAAGTTCGAGTTAAGAATTCTATACAAGCAAAACTCTTTTCTCCTTCCCTCTCTCTCGCGCGCACTCCTACTATTCACCGCGTACCCCGATACTGCTTGACTATATATATATTTATATATATATGTGTGTGTAGGTACTTTAATTGGCCCCTACCGGGAGGAAGGGAAACAAAAAAGAAAAAAAACCGACAGATATATCAAACCAATTTTGTTTTACTGCCGACATCAATCGTCTACCATTGTAGTCGTCGTTGTCATCCAGGCTACTGAAGAGAGAATTGAAAAAATAAACGTATAAACAGAGAAAGAGGTTTAGCGGGAGACGAAGAGTTTATAAATTGCTCGCAAAATATTTTATTGAAGGCGTATAAAAAAAGAAAAAGAAAAAAGAAAACTAAAGAATATATTGTTGAGAAATCGTCGGCGACGCAACAGATATTTCGAAATCACTACTATACACATACGTGCGCGCACAAAAAAAAGGGGTTATAATTATTCTTTAAACGATCCGTGTGTATGTATAAACGTTAAATGGAAGTTTTTTCCCGCGTGCGCATTTTATATGTAAACACACACAGTATGACTTTATAGATTTGTTTTTATTTTATGAATGAACCGGCTTCACATATTTGGCGTGGGTGTTGTGTGCATGCGTGCACCTATATTATAGTTGTTGTAGTAGCAACAAGTTGCACCAGTAGTTATATAGTAGTTATATAGTAGTAGTAGTAGTAGTAGTAGTATTTTTCACCTCTGCCATCAAACAAGTGTATGTATTTATATACTTACTGGGAACAAGTTCGAGGGTCCGGTATTTCAAGAAATGACCCTCGGCGTGTGTACGACCGCCGCGTGCTGCATGGAAAATAATGTACACACATACCGGTTTAAGACCGCACAAAACCGACGTTATTACTATATTATTGTTATTACCATTATTATACCGTCATTACCTAAACACACGTAATCGTGTTCGAACATTGACAGTACTCGTCTATGGGTGGAAATTGAACGATTTTGCAGTGCATGTGCGCTGCAGGTAGTGATTATGATTTTTCAAAACCGAGTACCTGTTGTGTAGCACACGTGCAGTATACTTTGCGTTTATGATGACGTACATTATATGATACATCTATGACGTATCTTACTAATCCACGCGTGTAACTCCTTGAAGTGCAACGGTTGAAATAAAATAATAATATATTACCAACGACCAGAATTTTAAATAAATTTTATTATTTTACAATATTATAATTAATATTGCATCATAGACGTATACAATAACCTAAACACGAAAATCAGCTTTATTATTATCTTCATTCAATTCAAGACTAATACAACATGAATAAAACTGATTCCATTAAGTTTTCATCGTGAAAAATGAGTGCGAAGTACGCTGATACGCATGAAATCCAAAAATCGCCTTGCCGACTAAAGACTAATAAACTATTCATATAGAAATAAAATTTATCTAGTATTAATCTAATATATTACAACAGGTATATAATAATATACATAATATGTTGTACCGCGCCGCGATCGGAGTTTTAGACATTTTCGATAACGCTCAAGAATCATATAGAATTCATTCGGGCGTGCAGCAGTCACGATTCAAAAAGCGTCTAGAGGTTATTGCGATTATTAATTACATAATAATTGTTGTCCTTGGTACGCGCGCGCGCGCTCTCAATTGTTTCATAAAATTTGTAATTTAGATCATCGCGATTCTATCGCACTGCATATTTATAAAATGTTATTATTGACCGACTCCACCGTATTATTGTCACATTTTACACGTCCGTGTATAATAACTTATTGACGATTTACAAAGCGTGCCGCTGTTTTACATGTATTAAATTAATGCTTTATAATATCATGAGCTGTAAAATAATAATAAAAAAAATTTGTTGTAGTAGTAATAAAAATAGTAAAGCCGTAAACCCGTGGTAGACACATAATGACAATTCGACGCGCAATATATATCTATAATATAATGCCGCAATTTGTTCGAGACACACAAATGGCATTACGATCTATACGTCGTCGTCGTTGTATATTAGGTATACATGTAGGCCAAGTCGCCGCGACCAGACCGAATTTGGCCGTTGATGAAACCGATAATGGTCGTCTCGGCCGGAGATCGTCGATCAAGTTGACGATTTCCCGGTAAGGAACGATTTGGCCCGTACGTGATGCGAATGCGCGAGCATAGGAGTTCCATCGTCACACGTATTTTTATCTATGTATGTTGCACATAATGCATGTGTTGTATAAAAATAATAAATACAAAACGATGAGAATTTTCCTCGCGATTCGCCTAGAAGAGTTGTTCTGCAGCAGTGCTTATACCCGCTGCCGCCGATGACTGATCAAAATTCTTCGTGCGAGGCGTGCATGCAGCAGCGGTGTTCGTCCTGAATCGAGTATTTTTATTTTTTTATTTTTTTTTTGCTCTCCAATACGTTTGTTTTGAGAATGTTGATTTTTCTATAGATCTATTCTGTTCTCGTTATTGTCGGGGTTTATAATATTGAAAAATAAATAAATAAATAAATAAATAAATAAATAAATAATTGCGCATGACGCTTTGCTCATACAAATGATAACAATGACAGCGATTTATGATGATGATAATGATGCCTATATATATTATACATAATATATTGTATTCATAAGTATTAAGTTGCTTAGGCTTTCATATAATAAATTATTATCGAATATTGTATATTAATCGCGATACTTTAAAAACCATTTAGCGAGCTCGTGTAATTACCCATTTCTATATATACACGGATACCTTTACGTGATTTCCCACGTGACAGCGTTATTTGGGTGTTAAAATGTTTATTTCCTTTCGTAACGCTCTTACCTATACATATACATAAACTCTACGGGCAGTGAGATCATATGTTTATGTATGTATATATTTTTTTAATGTCTTGTCTATGATTGAGACAGAGATTATACGCTTGACGGCCTTTCACCTTTCAACCTCTGCGTTGCTGCAGTATTCCCACAGCACTTCTATGATCGCGTGAACATGCATGCAAACATGTGTCCAGAATCCTCCTCCACCCGCACGTTATTGTTGCAGCAGCAATCCGTGTTGTTGTGGTCGCGCATCACGAGGTCTTTGGGGTTAAATCGTCGGCAAATCCTTTCCGTGTATATTATACACTTTATTTAATGTTGTATTCGCAACCATTATTATTATTATTATTATTATTATTATTATTATAATTAATATTATATGTTCTTCTACTTAATATTTTTCTCGCAACTACCGCCGCTGCCAGTATAATTTCTCATAATACATCACTGTGGGCCAAGAAATCGTCGAAACACAATACAAAAAATATTAATAAAACCTATCCAATCGTTATCATCACGCCTCCTCTGCCACTAACCCCACGTCTGTCACGGTATTTCAATTGCACTTATGTGCATTCCTTCCTTTGAACACGTTATTATTTTCCGTCTAGTTCTTCATCTCCTCGTGCGCGTCTGTGAGCAACGAGGTATACATATTACATTTTGGTACTCTTGTGGTATCAGATTTCTCATCGGATCACGTGTGTATAACTCACGCCGACCTACTGCCCCTTGCCACTCTCGCTATTGTCCCGTGGTATTATAACCACAGTGATAGCCACCACTTCAGTCGAACGACCGAGTAAGCGACGAGAAACATGATAATAATAATAATAATAATAATATATATAATATGTTGCATGGTTACTATTGCAGAAAGCGTTATCAACTGTCTTATAAATACTAGGGGTAGGTTATATCTATGTAGTAGTAGATGGGTTCACATTTACCTGCCTTTCGAATTCTATATAAATATAAATATTCTGACGGCAGAAAAATATAATATTAAATCGCAATGTGCAATGAAGAACTGCATGTTACACTCTCGTGCCTGCACTCGATATATACACGCACTACTTGTTAAATATCTAACGTGGTCCAAATTGACAAGTAAAGTCACGCTGCTATATACATGCTGTTTACGGTTTTACTATATAGATTTATCCAATATACACTCCTCCGGGTACCCTTGAACGACGCAAATGGCAATACCTATCATCCTTTCTAGCATATGTGCAGCAACATCCCGAACACACATGAACGGACTCGCATTTTTGTACCATTATTTTTTTTTCGTCTCAATGTTATCTAGTTTGTTTTATAAACATAGTAATGCGGCCAAATGAATTACACACGTTTGACATGGTGTTAAATGACATTATTATAAGATCTTAAAACGGTAGTATATATATATATATATATAATGTATTTAACACACATTGCTTTGATCCAATTATATAAAAATACAATGTTGTTTGCTACAACATCGTCCGGTTATAAGGCAAAACAACTTATTTTATACATTCACGTAAGTGGTGACAAAAAAAAAAAAAAATCGATTAATTGATACAATTAATAAATCGCACGGTATCATCTGCACTTTACATCAAACCTTATTTCAAGTGTGATACATACATAATACTCTTGGTAATTGCATCATGTGCGCACGTCTCATATCGGTGTATAGATACTTTTCGTCTATACAACTCGAATCTTCCGAGTATTTTTTTACACTCATTTTTGCGGTTTACAACACGTATTGTATATTATTTATATACATCTAATCTCCCGAAGCAATTTACCAAAGCAATAATCCATCTTACGTATAATCGGATACACCCATTTGGCTTAACCTATTCGTACGCACACCAGCATGTAAGTTTGCGCGAGTATACACAGATATACAATGCGGTAAATATATGTATATATATGTATACATATATACACACGCACACACATACATCTCATGTATGTATAGACTACGTTACGTGTAGTCGTAATATCAGTATGAATATGTGTATATATATTCGACTATTCAATTTCCTTGTTGTCGTCTTACACATTTGTTATTTTTTTTTCAATTGAACCTAGTAATTTTAATGTGTAGCCGGTGAAATTGAAGTTTTCTACATCGATTTAGCAACCAAAATTTTGCGGTAAAACCTTCTCACGAACTACCGACATTTGTGTTTATGTGTGTGTGTGTGTATGTGTGTGATGTGTTTTTGCTTGTGTGCATGTACGTATAAGTGTACATACCTACTTGCTGTATTTACACTCGTGTAGTAGTAACCTGTATAGTTTATACAAGAGTTATTGAAAATAAATTAATGACTGCGTCTTTGCTGTTTTCCGTTTAAAAGTTTATGCGCGTTTATATTTCTGTTGGTGTATAACATTTTTCTCTTATAGCAGCCATGACTATTGGAATATAATTAGATATATCTAACTGTATTATATATTGTACGCGGGTGAGTAATATTTTTTAACTTAACACAAACATTTTATATTAAAATAATTTCCGTTGAGGGCTAACCGCTTCTTTGGACTTGGGTGCCAACTTATATAGACAGATCGTGTACAAGTGCAGAACCCATGATGTGACATAAAAACTATTTCCATTATTATTTTACGCGTATATACCTATAGAAAAGCTCTAGGTCGATAGTACATCATACTCTGCTGCTGCCGTCCGCGTTAATTTATAAGTCGACATTTCTCGTTGACACGTTTCAGTATATGAACGAGCATTACTTATTACAACCTTCCCTAGGAACTGGGTTAAGTTGAACGGGTCTATTTGCAATATTTTATGACATTTCTCGCCTTTACGAGGAAAACATATTTTATAGGTCGGTTTATAATTTAATACTGCTCCCAACGTAGTATTACGGTACATTTGTTATTATATAAAATTCGGTGGGTCTCTCGCGTGTCCCTTTTCTTGTTCTGCGGTCCCCATGTGTTTGATAGTATAATATTATATATCAGTATACGTATACGATTATTATACCTATATAGGTAGGTATACCTATATACTGCAAACAACAATGGTCCTCACAAATCGTAGTCGTATTTTAGATATACGGGATTTACATTTTTATCGACTTCCATCTCGTTTGGGGGTAGATATTATATTGTTATTATACTATAAAGGTATATATATATATATATATCCATATACGAGCTAGCGAGCATGTGTGTGTATGTAACGGGGCAACTAAGGTCCTGAGGCGCAATCATCATCGTGATTACAGTCATTTGCATATATGTGTTACGTCTGTTCACGGCGTGCCGTCGTATAAGTTCGAGCTCCATACTAAATTAACGGTGTTATTTCCCTTCCGTCCATATAGATACGCCGTCTTGTCTCTATGTGTAGTTATTACTTTGGTAATTTTTTTTATTCTTTTTATCTCTCACAAATCATTTGCTCAGCGACGGCCGCGGTACATACGCCGCCGTGTATATTATACACCTATACTTCTGGCACCTATCACACCACGTATATATATTTATATACACCCCAGGTGAACGGCGACGACGAGGAAATTCCCATGATATCCGCTGACAAACGACGGAAAACCAGTAATCAAAAAATGTATACATCGTAGATAAAAAAAACTGACGTTGTTACGTTTATTTATAATGTATCTAATTTTCGTGCATGCGTTAAGAACAAATATACCTTCTATGTATTATAACAATACGTTTTCATACAAATATATATATATATATATATATATATATATACTTGAGATCATCTGATGATCAAAAAACACAAAAAAAGTTACTCGCATTTAGTGCCCAGAGAGTTGAAAATTATATTGTTTGTTTTCTTAAGTAATTATGGTTCTTGTCTTTTTTTAAGTGCCTTCTCGGATATGCCTTTGGGTTTTTGTGCACTATTCAGTTTTTTTTTTTTTTTTAGGAAACCCTTAGATTTCACTTTCGATAAACATCTGTAGGGGACGACGTGTAAATGGTGACCTATTATATTTATTATCGACTACCGCATCTGTATAAATGTCTCTCGAAGGGTAGTAGTAAACAAACCGTGAACATTTTTGGGAATCATGAGAATTTCGAGCATCGCGGAGAAAATAATAAAAAAAAACCGTTACTTTATGCACACATGCCCTTTTTTATTTAATCGCTATATTTAAATCGTACGACACGACTTCTAATCCATCTACGTACGCCGCATCATAAACATACATAAATTTATATATGTATCCTTAAAGTCCTCAAACACGCACACATGTATAATACCCACTCTCGACGGTGTCGAAAAAACAAATATTGAAACGATAAACGCGAGACACTTGGTGTGCTCCTCATTTGTCAATGTCGACCTTTAAATCCTTTTCGCATCAAATTGTCCCGGGCCTGTATTTAAGCAGTATGCTGTGTACGTGTACGGGCTCGGTTACCTATTGTCATATCCGCGTACTGCGAGAACATGAATAGAGCGTTAAAAATGAAAAAAATCTCTCGTTGTGCAAGACAGGATCGTAAATGATTTTCAAAAGGGTTGTGTAAACACACACGCACTATAGGAGGAGGAAGCCACATCGCGGGGTGCTCCTACCTATATACCCGGCAGCGACGGCCGCACGGACGCGCAGAATAGTTCTCATAGTCTCTCATTGTTTGCTATTTGGAAATCTTATAAAACAATTAATCACCGAGGGGGGTCGCGTCTTCTCCACGTTCCGACATCCGATTTCCTGGCCCCTCGTTTTCTCGTTCATAGGTCTTCATCGTCGACGCGATGACTTTTTTCCTCCGCGGCGTTCTGTCCGTGTTACGGTCCATGTACGCGTGTTTTTTTTTTTTTAAATTTTTTCATACGTCCCCGAGCTGCTGTTACACGTTACCGCCGCCGGGAGACGGAGAAAACGATTGCCCGAAACGCGTTTACTGTATTGTATTCTCGCTTAATGTGTGTCGTCTGCGTATCACGTATTCGGACGCGGTAAGAAAAAAATATGTATCGGTTCACGCAAAGGCGGCTGTAAACGTACAATAGTTATGCGTGCGCGCGTGTATGTGTGTGCAATTCGTGTAACTCGGACTAATCGCGTACGTACGCTGTTCGCGCGCCCGATGATGTCGGTCGGTTACGAAAAACGACCGCGTAACGAAGACCGTTTATCGTCGCGGATCGGACTCGATGGTTGTGTACGGTACAATATCGCGGTTTAGTAGTAAACAACAACAAAACCAACAAATAATGATGATGACGGAGCGCAACAATGTTCGTAATAATAATGCGCGTAACGCGGACGATAAGGCGACCGATGATGACGAGCGTATGAGCGTTTTAACACATGCGTCAGCACACGTTACACGGGCTCGTGGAGCGGAAAACTAGACGACGACGCGATGACACCACTTGTTAATGAAATCGTTTGGGGAGCCACCGGTCGGTCGAGTTGTGTAGTTTGCATACGTGCGCGCAACAGGTTCCGTTTATTTTTATTTTTTTAATGAGACCAAAGGTCACGGCGCGGTAAACACACCAACAATATAACACGCAAACAACAACAATAATAATAATAATAATAATAATAACAATAATAATAACTGGTTATCTGTTGCTGCTGCGCGTCGTCGGGCGAATAGGATAGGTCGCGCGCGCGTAGAACGAGTTTTGCGGCGGGCGCGCGCCAGTCCAGTTCCGAACAACCGATTTACAGCTACCGCGTGTGTAAAAACCACCGGCCACCACTTCACAATGGGAACACCCGACCGTGCACAATAGGCACACCCGTCCGACGCGACCTTTCATTGTGACTGTTATTTTCGGAACTATTTTTTATTTTTATTTTTTTCTTCGGAACACCGTGTCCGCGTTTATGATTTAATACCGTTTTCGATTCAAAGAGACACCTCGTCATTACCGTAATTGTTGTTATCGCTGTTGTTGTCGTTGTCGTTGCTGTTCGCTGTTATTACCGTACGCACGCGTTATCCGTCTGTGAAAGCCCGGAACCGGTTGATCGAACCGAACCGGTCCGGTCGAGCGGGCGCGCGCCGTCGCTCGTTAACACTAGCCGGAGCCGGCGGCGTGCCGGCGATATCCATCCGTGTATTTACACTCGTGTAACAATGCGCTGTCATTCATCCGACGGCGGCGGCGGCCAGCGGTTTCATTCACAAAACGCCGTGCGGCCGACGAAGCCAAACGCCCGGGTCTCGGTAATTTCCCCGCTGCTGCGTCGCGATGTAAACATGCACACGTTTACAATTCATTGCGGCTACCACTGTAATCGCTGCACGAATGTTTATGTGTTTACCTATAGGCAATTAATAAATGTTTTCGACATGAATTACAGCATTGTATTGTGTAATACGTCTATATTTTGTAAAACGTATTTTCGTCCATCTGACTAATAAATTCTTATGTCGGTTTAAGAAAAAAAAAAAAAAAATTTGAATTGGCTTCCGGAACATCAAAATATGACTATTTAACCATTTTAATACTGTCCACGTCGTTTTTGTTCGTTTTTTTATTTCCAACGCGTGTATAATTACTTTACTCGTATTTATTACAATTTTTCATTGTGAACTGTTAACTCATCAGTTCCCCTCTAAAAATGAACTTCTTTAAGCGATCTCATTATGTTTTTAAATAAAAAATATTCGTGCGCACGCATTACGTTCGTTTGTGTACCATCCGCTAGACGAGCTCTCGGGATTCGCGTGTTTTCGCATCATTCGGTGATTACAGTCTACTTAACTATTAATGACTGGACAACGTGAATTATATTATTATACGTATATGTGTTTCGTATTTATTGTTGTTGGATGAGGTCGGATTTCTCTGGTGAAAAATAAAAAGCAAACCTTCGTCTTGGTCAATTCGTGTTGATGTGACGCGCGCGAACCAGTCACGTGTGCGGTGAAAGCCTGCCCGTCGTAGCAGAAGCAGCAGCTGGCAATAGTCGTTCGAAATCTATAACATATTTTCACCATTTAGTAGACGGCGACTCGTCCATCCCCCGTCGCGATATAATAATGTAATTAATATGTATACACACACGTTCGTAATACGGATTCTTTGACGCCACGCGTTTTTTCCGTAAAGATTTCTCGTAAAAAACGCGTTTCGCGACGAGCCGTCATTATTCTCTACCCCTCTCCTTCCGCTTCCGATCGGACGCGATCGATATTCGTCGTACACGCGAGGTCGCGATAGCGATTTGACACGCGCTCGTGTTCAATTACGTACTCCGGAGTTCGGTGCGAAACAGATCTCTATTGTTGTTATAAACATCATATTTTTTTTTTCTTTTTGATTCGCTGCAAAGGCTCCGTTGCAATCTACAAGCAATGCAATGATAAATAAACGCGTACACTGTGTGTGCGCATGGTGTTAGCGCGGCAAACTGGCCAATAAAATACAAAACTAATACATAAGTATTAGTTACATGCGTGTGATACCTGAACGGCGGACGTTATTTTCGCGGGCTGTTGTTGTAGGAGACGACGGGGCAGCTGCACCGAGGACGACGAAGCCGCCGTTGACCACCGTGCGGGTGACGACGACGACGACGACCAGCGACAGCACCACCAGCACCGCCGGCGACACGATCATCACCCTCAGCGCGACCACGACCACGACGGCATCATGGCCGATTCGGAAACGAACGGTGGCGGCGCCGGGGGCGGTGGCGGCGGTGCCGTGGCCGAGCAGCCCGCCGAGCCCGGTGGCTGGAGGCAGTCGTACTACGAGCACCCGCTGACCGCGGCCACGTCGGCCATGCTCAACATATCGGGCGGCGCCGCCGGCGACGAACAGGGCCAACAGTCCGGTCACGGACAGGGCCAGGGAGGCGCGCCGCTCAGCTTCGTCTACGAGTATTACAAGCTACCGCATCTGACCGCTTCCGACGGCGTCAAGGACAAGCAGCTTGCCGACATATGGCCGTAAGTGTTGCGACCACCACGCGCCACGTATTGCCGAAACGCTGCTGCTGCTGATGCTGCTGCTGACGCCCCCGCCGCCGCCGCCGCCAAAGCTTCTCTCATATCTTTGCCGCATACAATAATAACAATAATACACTTATAAATCTGTACACGTTTGCGCGTGTGTCTTGGCCGTTCGTCGAGTGTAACGACATGTATACGTTTATGTGTAATCGTGTTGTGTATGCACACCTAACACCGGACATAACACGATAATATTACAATTTATTACGTCTTCATTAATGGTTTGCTTTATTAACACGCTTTGAACGATTAATACTTCTAATAATTGCGGTTTACCGCGACGTTAACCGTTTACCGGTTCGTAACCATTCTTTTCGGCCGTTTGTTGTACCGTACAAACGTCGCTTTCTTCGTATTCGCGTCGTTTGATGATAACATTATATTATCCGACCGACCGAAGTGTGTATAGTATCAATAATAATGGTAATAATAAAATCTTGTTCGTTCCTGCATACGATTTATCTACCGTGCTTGGTTATGCGTGTGTATGTGTGTATATTTTACGCGCATATAACTAACAACGTGTGTTTAACATATTTTACGTTTGGTACGTTTTATATGGTGTAGTATTTCAAGAGTAGGCACTTGCGCTTGTTATACCGAGGTTGTATCATGGTGACGTATGAAACACGCACACGCACAATGCTCATGCGTTTTGTGAACACGACAAAAAAAAAAAAAAAAAACTTCGGGTTAAGAACCTGTGTAATAATCGCGTATAATAGATATTCTCGATATAACGTAATATTAAAATTTATACCAAGGCGCAGGATAATACAGCATTGAAAGATAAACAGATTTGTTTTTCTATTTTAACGAATTACGAAATATTCAAACTGTAAAACGTCCTTAAGTACTAAGAAATCGGTTCATTCGTTATATGGACTACAATAGTGATCTGCCCATACCAGCATCAAGCCTCTATTCTATATTTCTATATCCCTTTAAAGTCTCGGCAGGGAGTCCCTATTGAATACGAGGCTAAAACCTTTTTCAATTTGTATGGCCTTTCAGTTACGACCTGTATCTTGCATTCGAACATGGTATATTGAGATATCGATACTCAATTCGATCAAAAAATTGATGCAAAGTATTAAAATAAATTTGTTTATTATTTAATAAACTCCCCTAAAATCCTTTATTTCAATACCATTTTAATAATAATCTGTCATGTCTTATGATATTTTGCTAATCCTTTGGATGTATGCCTAATTTTGAAATTTATTTTTTGTATACTTTTGTACGGTTTATTAATAATCTGTGAAAACTTATAAATAGCTATACTAGGTAGTTGACAAAACACTGGTGGTTGCATGCTTGCTAGTTCCAGCTGATGTAACCCACTTATTTGGGTGTAACTGATTTTATAATAATATCTTTGCGTTTTTATATTTTGCGTTGCTTTTATTATTGAATATTTCATTTAAAAATACTACGTTAAAATGCATTCTTAAGGAGTGAACTTAGATGTTTTGTGGAACATGATATTTTAATCGTGTGTTGTATCGTGTTCAAAGCTATATTTATATATGCTATTGTTTTAAAAGTATAAATAGATTGTTGTCTGTGGCGGCGTGAGGACGCAAAAATATCATGTGTTTCGATTAAAGACGTTTTATTTTATTACATAATTGGTTTGAAACAACTATGTTAGGTTTTTTATTTTTATTTAACCGAAAATTGCTATCGATTTTATATTTTTTGAATTTATGCATTATAGCCTTTTAACCCACTCAGTCGTGTGATAGAGTTATAACTGCAGTGGTTCATACGTGTTTCGCATACGCTGCGGGACCTTAGATTACTAATAATATCGAATTACGAGCAAAGCCACATCGTACGTGTACACAAAAATTAGACCGGTCGCGATGCTTATAGTTCTTTTGTGCGCGCTCAGGTATTTATAATATTATTACGGACGTGATCTATAATTTATAGCCTATGGGGTAATGTGTGCGATGTATACAATGATCGCAATTATGACCCATTGTCGTTACGTATTCGACCGTCGTAATATTTCATAGCACGCGGGCTCGCGCACAACCCTTTTTCGTTAGCATGTAAAATACCTACGCGGTGTGCGCGCCTCGTCGGAGGTCTTACGTGAGCGCGCGTGCGTACTCCAACGGTGTACCCGCCGCGTGCATCTCTCCGAAATCCGATATCTAGAGCAGCGCACACATCCTCTAATTGTCGACATTTAACGGACGAATAAATCCGAAGATTATCTCGCGGACCACTCCCCTATGAGCATACATATTTATAATATATGTTTATATATTATAGGTATAACGTACGCGCCATATTCACTGTGAGGTTGCACGTGATATTATGCGCGTATTTTTGCGTAGGTACTAGGTGTATAATGTGTGCGTGCTTACGTGTGTATGTGTGTGTATCTGCGTACATATTACAGAGATCGTCCGTTACGTTTAAAACTTTTGTGATGAGAAGAAAAAAGTTAGAAGTAAAATAATACATTTTTTTTTTTTTTTCTAACATTATTTTAATTTTGACGTGAAAGACCACCATGGCGTTGTTAAACGGTGGTGTGTGTGTGTGTGTGTGTGTGTTTGCAGCGGTGGCTGGGTGTTTGTTTCCAGTCCATTTAATTTGGCATTGGCTCGCGAACGTTTGGATGGGCGTGGTACCGGCTGCACTGAGTTACGGGGCCAGGAGGAGCATTGTATTTAATCTGAAATGTACGACACTGCGTCTTTTCTGTGCGATGATGAACACAAACCGTGTACAACTACACATATAATACATGCATACGAATATTTTAGTATTCCTATATCTACTGCGGTTCTCTACACGGCTTACATATTTAAACGAATGTGTATACGCCACGATAGCGTGGGCAGTCGAAGCGCGTCTAGCTATCGAAAAAAACGCATACCTATAGTTTTGAATAGATGTACAAATAATCCTTAGAGGGAACAGTCGAGTTAAGAGATTAATCCGCGCATGAATATGTAAATTCTATATAGCATAACAGTTTGGTTTTACCTGGCCGTATTGGAAACCTATATAGGTTTTGGCGGGTATCTCGTAGATCTTATTATACTTATATCGGCTATATCTTTTCTACGGATGCCGCATCTGTTGCGCCACGCCTATAACGTGCAGATAATCAGTGCCCAGTCGTGCCAGTCTCTTAAGAGCCGACGTCGTGGACGTCACTGCTTCAATCTCGAACGCGTCTTAGCGCTAAGCCGTATTTTTTTTTTTTTTTCTAATCCATTTCATCGATCTCGATGCAGTTGCGGCCGACGGTCTGATTGCAATACGTACTGGCCGAATCACTGGATGATCGGAATCTCCCCATACGATAATTTAGTATATATATATATATACATACATACATATATATGTATAAATACCTTCGGCGGATTTGTTCTAATATTCAATTCAATGCTTTTAGATTTAATTTATATGGACGTAATGTTCATATAATATATAAATACGACCTAATATCGTCCCGAATAACAATGTTTGAGTATTCTTTTGTCTTCTGCGAAAAATTCACGACTGACCATAAGTACTGAATTTGCTGATGAACGCCGTTTTTTAATGGTCAGTATTTCCGTCAACAACGGGGGTTATCGTTTCACGGCGGTAAATTGCTTCACAGACGTTTAGTGGTAACTTTATATGTTATTGGTATAATATAATAACTATGTGTATATGCCGCTATAAAATGTTTGTATATAAATAGTATGTATAATATTCATCCGTAAAGCCACGCAACAACGGGTGTGAAAATGTCATGTTACCGTATACGCAATGGAATTAAGAAAAAAAATACTACTATTAATTTCTAGCACCGCAGGTATATAAACATAACATATACTGGCATAATTATCGAGAGTGGCGTAGAAAGTTGCGACCGAAAAAAATGTTTATTGGTTCAGTTTTTATAAAATATAACACACCGAACAACAACGGCGGCGTCGGTGGTACACGACTGATTAAATCAAGTCTCCGAAGCTATACTAAACAGTGTGTATAGTGTAGTGTTATTCAAATAATATATTATACACACATAAGTGGATGACCGAAACAACTTTCTAATTAGACTTGTGCAATGACATTTGGGAAGACCGCGCGCTTCTTAATGGTGAAAACCAGATATATAAATGGGTACATTAATTTTGGCATTTTTGACAAGTTTAAAAGTGCGGGGCGGGTTTTCTTTCTTTTTTTTTTGTCTTTGTATGTTATATTATACGCATTCGTATTTCGTTTCGTGCTTACCGTGGAAACCTGTTTTTTCCTCGTCGCGCGCAAAGATAGACGATCCGACACGCAAGTCCGGCGTGAAACATTATAAAACAGACCGCGATATCAAATGTCCAGATCCGGTTTTGCGTATGTGTCGCGTATACGCGTGCTCGCCACCGCCGCCGTGTCCTTTCAGAGAGGTCTTTCACACCGTTTGAACTCGTTTTTTTTTCCTCTTTAAATACACACGGGACACATACGCGTTAATTTCGTACGCTTATTATAGTAGACATAAAATAATTATTTTTTTACGTTATTTAGAAAATAAATCGTTACTTTACTGCGTAAACGTGAAAATAAAACTCCTTACGATTCCTCTGGCAGAATATAACAGCGTCGTGTTACATAATATTTACCAATTGTCTACGTCTGTATATACTTATGTACAATGCACTAATGACCCGGTGTCGAGTTATAAGCATTTATATATAAGCGCATACCTGCAGTATAAATTTATGCGTGTACGTATACATTTTAGTAGTGGTGTTTGGTTGTAAATTGACACGTACCGAAAAAAAAAATCAACGGTGGCCGTGTAGTGCAGTCGTCGTCGAATGAATGAGTGAGTGAGTGATGCCATGACGAGTTCATTATGACAAGCTCGATGAAGTGATGGGAAATCGGGTATTTAGAAAGAGTGCCGAAGCAAACGCACTTGGATATCGCCGCTGCTGCCGCCGCCGCCGCCGCCGCTGTTGCTTCTGCTGCTGCTGGTTGTCTCCCTCTATGATTATATTTATTATTAAAATAAACTAACTAGAAGAATCCGTTGGTGCGTAATGTTTTCTATAAGGGGACCCAGCCATACGAACCCTTATAGTTCACTGTTATATGTATAAATACATATATATATAATTTTATTGTGTAAGAATACGACTAAAAAGGGGTTGTCGTGCGTGTTGTAAAACGAAACCGATCCCAACACCTGTCCGATCCAGTGTGTAGTTGTATATATACATTCATGATATGTACATAAATTGTATTATATATATTTACACGAGCGTTATATTCAAATGCAACAGTCTCCAATGACCTTGTCGAAAGCCGATAAATGGCTTATACGTATATTGTACGCGATACTGCAGGACACTGCACGAAAAGTTCGAAGCCACCGACCACGCATGCAATTACCATAGAGCGCTGTTGTTATTACCGTACGAAAACCGTGTGAAGATAATAAACGAAAAGCATGTTACCGCGTGTGCGCGTGTAAACCTACGCCTTGGTGTTGAAATACTGTGCGCGAGATTAGCCGAGAAATGTGTGTGTGCGGTTATAGTATTGGAATGTTAGATTTTGTTATTTTCGTTTCCCCGTTTCGAGGTCATGCCACCGCGAATATACGCCAGTTAGCGCGAACTATTATTAACAATATTGTTACTACTATTATTTTTTTTTCCATTACTCCGTTCAACAATGTGCGAATTTCATCGTTTTTAATCGACTAATTAAAATCGGAAAAAATAAGTTGCACGTGCGCGCGGTAAAAACTCGTGACTGCGCGTTTTTCCAATTTCGGCGAAACTTTACCGCGTAACTGCCACCGTCGCCAGCAGTGTACGGCGGTGTTATTAAAAATAATATCATGTCGGCAAACAGCTTCGAGACGGATTATCCACCGCTCTTTCAAAAGTCATCAATAGTTTCCGGTAGTCGCGTTGATGATCGATTTGCTGGAATGATTATAATATAAATGAATAAATAATAATGATAAAAAATCTACACTTACCGTGGAATAACACATATATTAATATTAATAATAATGATGCAGCGGATACTGTATACTATTAACGCGGATTAAGAATAAAATTACACGCGCGTATTAAGCGTTCTTCTTGCCGGTGAGTTGACTGTATGGGATTTTTTTTTCCACGCTGGTACTGCCGGAGTGGTCCGTCGACGGGGGGTTCGGAAAAATCTATCCGATCGAAGGTCCGCTGCGGCTATTAGCCACGCGTCAATCAAACGAACGGGCACGTCCCGCGTCCATCATCCGCGTTCGAAGGCGTCCGGTAAACAATATTTATTGCGCGCGACGTGGTCGTGTATGCGTTTTCACGGCGAACCCCGTGCGGACGGTGTGGTCCGCCCGCGCCGTCTAATTAATTACCCGCCCGGTCGGATCACCGTGATCGAGCACCGATCATCGCGCCGTACCGCGCGACCATAACGCGACAGTAGTGTACCACCGAACGCGGGTTCGGAACAAAAAAATAAAAAATTAAATGTGGTAAAACCATGCGTTTAAAAACGCATTACGTCGGCGACGACGGCGGTACTTGCGCTCGTGATGTATGTGTGTGTACGGTACGCGGCGGCGGTCGTCCGTCGTCGTACGATAATAATTGGTGTACAGATCGTCTCGTCGTTATGTACGCGTGTAAATGGACAGTTGAAAGAATAGAATTAAAAACTTCTCGTGTTGTCAGCCAGCGACGGATATTAAAACGTGATTACGACAACGACTATTAATGACCTCATAGCGCGCGCGCGCGCGCGAGAGGGTTAATTACCTCGCGAGTATACGGACACCGATGCGACTTATCGTTGTTGTTTCCACGTGACGTTTTTTCACGGCGGATAACTCACCGGTTTGTAATCGTTTTCCGGCTTCACGTATATTATTATTATTATTATTATTATTGTTATTATTAAAAGCGCGTCGCGAGATGGTACGCCTATTTTTTTTTTTTGTTGTACGTTTTCGGTCCAGGCTCGGATAAAATACGTTGCGTTATAATTTATACGCGTATGTGCTCGAACGGTTTAATTAAGATTACCAAATTAAAATCCACGCACGCCGCGTAAATCATATTATAATTGGCCACCGTTTGCTTTACGCGGTGTTCTTCGAAAACGACTATAATGGAAGACTAGGAGGAGTGGCGAAGGTTCGGGTCCGCGCAGTTATAATATCCGTACGGTGTATGGAGTAGCCCGGTACCTACCTATATAGTGTACACGCACCGAACTTGTAGCGTGCGTTTGTGTGTGTGTGTGTGTGTGTGGGAATATATTTTATTACAACGGATTTCAAGATTAATTAAAAAATGCCTTACAGTTATATTTAAATGAACGTTTTACAACAATGGCCCTGTTAACATATTATATACATACATACACACACACAAGCGTATAGGTAATAATATTATGTATCCCTTAACAATACGCTGAAAAATTCTTATCTCGTAAACCGGTTTCCGCGCATAATTTCACCGGCGACGACGACGTTGCGATATTATTATATTGTATGTGTGCGCGCGCGCGCACGTTACGAGATACATGGTGGGTACCGTCTCGCCAAGAGGCGTCCCTGCGGCTGCCGCAGAAGGGATCTTGCGTCGGTCCGCGAGTGTCGTCTCGCCGCCGCCGCCGCCACCGTCGCTGCTACAATCGTTCTCTCACACGTGTTCGTACAATGATTTTATTGCATCTCCGCTTCGTGTTACTACTATTTGATATTACAATATAATATCGTTTCTTCCGTGCCTTTTTTCGTAACTTTCCAGTACCAGTGTGCGTTTCGTAACGCGATCATCTCAGGTAAATACGAAACGAGAGCCTACGCGGTTGTTGTTTCTAGACGTATGTATTTCTGTCCACCAGTGCCCGGAATCCGGCGAGACGCAACATAATGTCCACTGCAACACCGCTGACGGCTTATCTTTTATGACGCGTTCATGCCCCGAATCACGATCGAAAAAAACAACATAATTTGCATTTATTAGGCGAGGTGCTATGCGTATCGCGTCTGTATTCGTTTTAGACGCATTGTAGTGCGCTGCACGGGTGCGGTGAAGACTTTTCATCTTTTTTCTATCGTCGATATTGTTAGCGGCGATTAAGTAGTTATTTTTGGATGTCTATCTGTTTGCAGACGCAATTTGCACAATCATTTAACGGCTTATAGATGGCGCACTGCAGTTTTACGAGCCGCGTATATTTTCTTGGATTTAATGTTTATATTTTTCTGTGCATGCTAATACGTCTATTATGTATATGGTGTTATTGAAATTAACTAAACACTACTTGTAACATAAAAAAACAAAATCTCATTTCATATTACGTACAACAATGTTACATAAACCGTAATTCTATATTTTTGTTCGCAGAACAACGTCTTCGCCTAACGGTTCGTTGTTGCCTTCCCAACTCAAACCGTCCAACGGACTTATCGGCACCGGGGGTTCCGGAGGCTTGGAGATCGGCGCTGGACAGCTGAGCGACTTGCAAGGACTTTTCCTGCACCAGCAGCCGCTTAAGCGCGAGCCCGAGGATCTGAGCCATCATCGCGGCGGGCCGAACAAAGGTGGCAATGCGGACGGGCTGAAGACCATCGGAGGACGGCCTAAAGTCGTGTTGGTCGCGCCGGGTAACAGCGGCCAGCAGCAGCAGCAGCAGCAGCAGGACCAGCAGCAACTGGTCGTGGACGTTGTGAACAACAACAACAGCCAGCAGACCAACAACAACAACAACAATAACAACAACAGCGTGAAAGAGGAGTACGTGAGCGGGCACCATTCGCCGCAGCACAACAGCCGGTCGATAAACGGCACGCCGTCGTCCACGTCGTCGCTCATCACCGAGATGAACCCGCCACCGCCGGCCATCGAACTGATCGCCACGCAGGACGGCCTGAAGCCCATGTACGGCACGCACATATTCACCACCATGTCCGGACAGCACGGTGACAGCGGCGCGGCGTCGGCCAACGCGTACGAGCACCAGCAGTACACCACGTCGTCCGTCCTGACCGGCGGCGGCGGCGGTGCCGGCAACCCGGGCAACTACATCACCACGTCCGCCGGCCGCGCGCCGTTCGCCGACCCGTACGCGTACCGCGAGTACTTCGGCAGCGCCGGCGCGGCCGCCGAGCCCGGCCCTTACGGCACGCAGATCGGGGGCGGCCGGCAGACCGCTTCCTACGGCGGCGACGCGTCCGACCCCGGTTCTGTGTCCAACGCCGCGGCCACCGCGTCGTTCGTCGAGCGCTACGTCCGGCAGAGCTCGTACCACAACAAGGGCGTGATCGCCGCAGCCGGGCTCACCGTCGACCTGCCGTCGCCCGATAGCGGCATCGGCGCCGACGCCATCACGCCCAGGGACCAGAACGCCATCCAACAGGTATGTATTACGTTGTGTGCGAGTATTTCCGTTCGGTTGCCAATGCTTAGGTGACTCGCGGCGAGAAATCGACACGCGGGACCGTAGAAAACATACAGAGTTGCCGTTACGGACAACACTATCATGTTACGGTTAGCCGACGTATTCCCGGGGAAGGAGTTGTATTTCACGGCTGACTGTTTGGTCTTTCTAATCTTACTTATCGGTCGGTTTTTAGTTTTATGCGAGTTTTTTTTTTTTTTTTTTTTTTTATATAAACGTTACACCCTTAACCGTTCGTTTTATGTCGGTAGTAGCGTGTACGTTGCACTCGTTTACGTTTTTACTGATTTGCTCCTAAGGTTAAATAATGATTTATCGCGACCATAAAAAAGGTCGGATGTTTTTCACGATTCGCACAGGATCGAAAGAGCTAAAAGCACTTGGATTTGTTTCTAGTAAGAATAACCACGTTTTTTTTTTTATTTTTTTACTTCCGTGTGGTTTTTAGCTCTTTTAGACCCAGGAAGAAAAATGTTGTATATTATAATTTGATTACGGCTAGAATACTCGTATTTCTGAAACAAATACATAAATCATTCTGAGCCTAAATTTCTTGACTAGCAGTGTTTCGTAAACAATAACTTTGAGAAAATGTCGAAAAGATTTTTAACATTGAAGGCGCTTGAAATTCTTTACATTCTACAGGAGTTTAATCATGATCTAGATTTTAGTCCGTCTTTAATATTTGAATTCAAAACTATGCCTAATGTCGATTAATTAATAATTGGATGACATTATTTCTTTATTATTAATAGTTAATACTGGTCGCATTTATTACTCCTATTTATTTTGATTTAAATTAATATTCGTACTACTGCAATTACACTAATTTTTGAATTTGTTCAATTTTCTAACCGATTTATAAGTATTCAAAATAATAATAAATTCCTATCTATTTATGTTCAATTAAGACAAAAATGTTATTAATAAAAATGAATAATATAATTATTAATATTAAAATGATTAAAACCAAGACAGTTGCATAGCTATTTATTTTAAGTTGGAACCTTATATCGTAAAATTTTTGTTTAATTTAATATATATATTATATATTTATATCATCTTAAATTTGGTTGTAGAAGAGTGCTTATAAACCTTTACCATATTGGAAATATTTAAAATTTATTTGGACTTTTGAATGTTCTTTTTAATTTAAAATTTTCTTTAATTTTTTTAGTCTTTCGACTACAACGAGATGTGCCAAACGCCAGGTATGTTGAGCGAACACCAAGCACAAAGGACACCTACAGGAGGACGGTCGAGACCATGGCACGATTTTGGTAGGCAAAACGATGCCGACAAAATACAAATACCAAAATTGTAAGTATATTTCAGTGGGCTTGCTGTATTTTTTTTTTTTTTTTTTTTATTTAGGGAAAATATTCGAAAGTCGATTGACAAACAATCCGAAAAAAATAGTTTTAATCGTTAAGAGTTACTTTCGCAACAAGTTTTCTGTCGTTTTTTTTTTTCTAATAATTTAACATATGCCATGATATTTTCGAGAGAGCGTTTGTCAACGTATATATACATATTTACGGTAATAAATTCAGACTTCGACATTTTCGTCTACATCGTTAAAATTTTCAAACCAGTTTTCCGTCGCATTTTTTTTTTTCTTGTATTAATATATTTATAGTTAAAGTCTGCCTGAGGTTCACGTGTGCCAGATCTCCAACGACCCACTTTTCACGCTAATTTTAATCAAACGCCCCCGGATGTGTCCACCGCTGGAAATTTAGTGTTCAGTGTTCCTTTTTTTCCTACGAAAAATATCGAGGCGTGTCCGATAGACATTTATTGTAAACAGTTGCTCTTGGGCACTCGGTTCATTTTTTATTAAAAAGAAATACATGCGGCTAACGATAGAAACGCCTTAAAAATGTTAAATAGTTTTTTTTTCTCGAAAACCATAATACGATTGATATATATTCGCCTGGCATAATATAGTTTGATATACTTATTCAATATGATTTGTTGTTGCTATATATTATATCAGCATCGTTTTCAATACTCGCAGGTTTTCCAACTATGGGTTCCGCTATTATTTGGAATCGCCGATCTCTACAAACCAGAGGCGCGAAGACGACCGGGTGACGTACATCAACAAAGGCCAGTTCTACGGCATAACAATGGAGTACGTACCCGATCCGGACAAACCGTTGACCAGTCAAACAGTCAAGGTAATGATTATTATATTAACATATATTATGCTTGATTATACATTTTTACGAGGAGTTTACATTAACTGAAGTGAAGTTTAAAGTATTGTTCGATTTACCGATTTCCTGAGATCCATTTGTTACAATTTCACATTGTATAAATACGTATATATATATATGTATGTATATTAAGTTATTCGTTTAGCCTGCATAAATGCATATGTATATATGTATTAGATGTCGACAGTAATTTAATCTCTCGGTAAAATCGTTCAACTATCGTTATTAAAGCCGGATGCAACAGGTCTCTCTATATTTATATATTTATTTATAAGATATTTTCTGTTTAGATATTTGACTAAGATATAGGCTAGATAGTTTTATAATTGCGTATACTTTATACATGTTTGGAATTATATATTGCTTGTCACCGCACGCGTTTAGTATAAACATGTCGTGTTATTGGGACGTACTGAGTTGAATTTCATCGAAATAACATTAAAATGGTCATAAATTATGCATGCGTGTATTATATATAATACATATTTGTTACTTATTTATTTTTATTTCTAAAAACCTTACTTTATCCCGTCGATTTATCAAAACTATCTTGGCGCTAATCGGCAGCGACGTGAAAGTTTTAGCGTGCGTATATAATATTATATCGATCTAAGGCCGTTTGCAGCACCGTTGATATCCGAACCCAATGTAATATATTTATTTTTTTTGTAATTTCATACAAATTAATACAAGTTTGTTTTCTTATAAGAGGAGCCAGAATTGTGGCGTTCGCGGAGAGCGAAAGCGAAAAAAAATGTATGTCTATGTGCTATGCACTTAATGTTATACATATACTATTTGTACTCGCACGTATGTATGTGTGTGTGTGTGTGAATGTCGTTGTATGATGCAAAAGTCCACGAGGCAGTTAGTGATAGTATTAATATAATGTTTTTGCGGCCGGGAGGCAATAAGATGTAAAGCTCGGATTTCTATCTACACATAATATAATTTTATGCACGAGGCGGCTGGTTGTACTTGGTGGTGGCAACGACCATGTTCGTGTTTTCTCAATGATGGAGAAAAATCGATGTAAAAAATTAGTCCATCCAGACGCACATTATTTTTATAATCTTGCAGACGTTGTACATGCCATATATATATTTAACCACTCCTAACGCACGCACATTGCAACACTGTAGGAATATATAGTATACACGGTTGTACTGCCTGGACCGTGTGTGTATGCGGATACTCATAATAATAATAATAATAATAATAACGCCAATCGGTGGTCCATATATACATACATTCATATCTATATATACCATATACATACTAATAGGTACAACGAAGCGCACTAAAGATAATATATAATAATATATTTGTCTTCCGGCAACGGTCAATGAGTATAAAAACTCGCTCAAGGTGATTATTAGACCTGTGCGTGCGCGTGAGCCCGGGTACCGATGTGTATGACGTGTGTGTATAAGAGTTAAATGGTTGCAGGGTAGACTGATATTGGTAGGTAGAGGATGAGGATAAGGAAGGCACACACACACACACACACACACACACACACACACACACACACATACAAAAAGTTGTATAGTGCGGCGGCGACGGTGGCGGGTCGATGACCAGTGTTGTAGAAGAGCATGGTTTTGGGCACTTAACGTGTTATTATGTACACGTACATATTCCATATATAAATATACAATTTTCTTCCCTCCCCTCCCCCCGTTCGAAAGAAAGTAATTGGACCGTCGTCTTCTTGTAATGATCGCCTGTCGACCGAACTCCGGCCTACCTACGCCCTTGTATTCTTCTATCTAGTCGAGATTTCCATCTACATAGTTATATACATATTATGTTATGATCAGTATTTTGATTTTATACCATATATATATATATTTTTATTTTTATTTTTTCCACACATCCAAAGTCGTCTCGACGGGCTATGCGCAGCTTCTCCCCGTCCCCCCACGCACACTTACCAACTCTACTCCCATTTAAAATTACGACTTAATAACTATGGCCTACACTTGAGACGTAATCGGACTCGTTACAATCGGCGTGTGTTCTACACGATGTATATATTATTATAATATCGTATGATATATTAATCCCGTCGGTTGCATACACAGCATACATACGTGCGATATACGCGCGCGCATTATGCTGGTTCGCCGTGGCTCGAATCGTACTGAAAAATGCAATCCTTTGAATCTAATGGAAAATTTATCACCATCGTATACGCTTCATTATAATACTATTATATTATGCCGTCACTCGACGACCATAATATTATTTGCCAATATCCGTGCATAGTAAATAATCGTACGCCGTTTAAATTACATATATAATTTCCTCCCCCCCCCTCTTCCTCTTCTTGTCTCGACCGCAATCGTTCTGTATATAATTCTATTCATGTACATATATATATATATTTGTGTGTATGTTTAATGTATATTCGATGACTATCGCGCTAAGAGTTAATTGATTTTACGTGAGTGCTATAATTTTTTTTCGGGTTTTCATAAACAAACTTCGTGACCTCGGATCCCATCGTCCTCGTCGTGCGTGTGCGATTACCCTAAAACATTGCCGCCGTATTTCATGTAAGATTTAATATCTGTAGTGCACGTTGTGTTTCTATACGTTTACTATATTATTTTAATTGTTTTCCGTGTGCCTCGCCGTGCACAATCGTAACGTACAACGATAATTGATACCCGCATAAGATCTCGGCTGATCATTCTTAAAACGTTTACCCAGGTAGAATTTATATCGACGGCGCGTTTTTTACATACCATTCGACTTTTGTCACGTATAATTACATTTACATGATATACGTCCGATCCGGGAAACCCGACTGCGTGCCGCCCCGCGTGCACGTACGCATAGCTTGACCAACAGCACGCGTATGTAATGTTCCACCGTGCAATGCGATGAGATACGATGCACGCCGCAGAAGTTAACCCTGGCGGCTCGGTGATTTATAGTATTTGTCTGAGGAAGAAAAAAAAAAAACACTTGGTTCGCCATCCATTCGACGGATGTAAACCTAATACGCGCAGCCCGCGAGCGTACAATGGTAATAAGCCGGACAGATTGGTAATAACTCTGAAATCCGCTACAGTCAGCGTTTCAATAATTCATAAGTTTCTCGATGGCGGTGCACCGGTGTCGCAGCGGAAGCGGATCGCAGACAATGCCGAGAAAGAGAGTGATGAGGGGAAGGGGTACACATCGGGTGTGATGCTGTGCAATGTTTTTTTTTTATTTATAAACACGCGCATCCAACTTGCACGTCGCTAGGGCGGGTCAGTTCGACTTGTATGTGGTGAACTTGATTGCTCGTGAAAATTCATCTATTACACGAGACGGTGTATCGTACTTGTACACAACAGCAACCGTGCAGTGTGCAGTGAGTAGTTACTATTTCATTTCCATCAATAATTCGATTCCGTACGGTTGTTAAATGTGCGTATGTGTATTATATAATTTATATGTACATGTACACTATATGCACGTGGACGGAAAGAATACTCGAAATAAACACACCGAAAACAACTTTAGTACCTATATTAATAGTATTATGAAACACGTATTCCGGCGAGAAAGATAAAGGGTAACTGCGGAGAAATATAACGAAAACGAAATTTGACGGGCGTTAAAATCTCCACTCTTTAACTATGTGTTACATAGGTGTACAGCACGCATCAACGATTTTGCTCTTTACACACATACACATGCACACGAAGACGACTCTAAAAGGAAATTCTTGTTTTGTGAGATTAGGCGACTGCATTGAATTTATGTTTATATATATACGTACATTATTACTTTTTTTATGCGTTTATAACATTGGATGAGCATATCTTGTATTCTTGGGGGTCAATTGTCAACTCACGGCTATATTGGATTTCATGATTCCTCTTTAACGCTCACACACACACACCACATATATATATATATATATATATACTCACCACTGGATAATGTATTATGTGCACGCTGCAGTTCTCACGGAACACCTGTCTTACGAATTTATCTTTTATTTTCCGTTGGATCGTCGCTGCAGTGGATTCCGATGGAAATTATCTCTTTTTCGTATCTGTCAGATCGGTGTCGCACATAAAATATGCGTATTTCAAAGCGGCATCGTTATACAATTCATAATTTTTTCTTCTCTTTCTATGCACATACATGTAAACCCTATAAATTATGTTAGCCAGTAATATTGTTTAGGTACGCGCATAAACTTAAATTAAATATTTAGGTACATAAAGGCGACCTAGTGAAAAATAATTTGAATATTCCTTGTACTCACCTTTTTATTGCCCTGAAGCTTCCAGACAGAAGCTATTATACGAAAATTACATTTTTACCGTGTGAAATTCGGGGTTTTGTCCACTAACACTTTTTATGTTAAGTACATGTACAGCGACTTTAATATGTATTACCACTTATACCTATAGGTATACGCATTATTTCCCAAGTGCGTGATGCGTGCTCATATTCATTGGCGTGCGTAAGGGATATGCAGGGTATGCCGCTGCATAGTCTCTTCATGTGAGAGCCCAATGTTTTTTTTATTTTCTCGCGACCCGCAAGATAATCTAAACTGCAGAGGTATCGCGCAGATATTGTTATCTTTGTTGAAATATGAAGATTATATACAGAATAATTATTATTTTTATAGTGTGTAATTAAAAACCTTATATAACTGAGTCGGGTATCATTTGACATCGATGTGTATAATCGTGGTATTTAATGTATAATTTGATACGTATTATTCTTATTGAAGTTCTATGGTACTGGTTGGATAATAAGATTTAAGTTATGTTATCTGTGATTTTACCACCAACCGTCACTGATTGATAATAAAACGTTTAACACAAAAAGTTGAAAACTGTATTCCGCGAACCAATGTTTTTTGCCATAATTCGTTAATTTCTTAGACTTTGTTTATTTCTTATTGACATTAGTTCTATCATTATAACTCAAAATGTCTCTGAAGACCAATTACCTTAGTGGTGCCACAAAAAGAAAAAAGCACAGAAAAATGAAAAAATAAATAAGATAAATAAGATTGATAGTAATGAGTGGTTATGATAACGAACGTTGAAGGGAAAAGAGGAAGAGGAAGAATAAAAAAAAAAAAGAGGTGCGAGAAAAAAAGAGAGTAGTTACGTTTGATAATGATATGAGAGGTGTTGATGCATGCAGGGTATGTAGAAAATCGAGACTATTTCAAACTACTTATTACTGCAGTGCGTTATTTAATATTCTACTGTAATACTATGTGTGATTTTAGATTCTGAGGGAAGTAAAAAAGTTAAGCAATACATTTGTAAAAACTTAAGATTATAGATTGAGTCTTATATGCGGTAAAAGAAAATGTTTAACAGCTCAGAATCGTTTTTTAAAATACATTATTTATTCTCTCTTTCTTTTAAATTCAATGAAATTTCGTTGAGTATCCTATCTTAGGTGCAAAATAGGTTCGGTGATTTTATTTATTTTTTTTTGTGAAGAGCCCTATTTTTCATGTCTCATAACCAATGAATAAACTTTGCGCACGTCTGTGCTTATATTATTTTTATTTTCTAGACAAATTTCAATCTTGTTGTACGCCTGTTTATAACTTATATATGGGTACGTCAACCACGTTGTTGATCAGCCGATCCACTATGTAATATTGTATAATGACATAAATAGAGATGTAGATAGATATGTGTTGTGCTGGATAATAAATTAATTGGGAAAGGCAATAATAATCCACCCATACTTGTTCGGGCGTTTAAATCTCTCGCTGCACGATGTACTTTGCTACGATATACGTATTACCGAGTATAGCTGGTGGATGATGTTACCATAATATTATATCGATTGTTGTTGTACGTGCGCACAGCGGGTTAAAAGCACGATCACAATAATTCACAGTTGGCTAGAGGGAAACAAAAATATAAAATACAAATACGACGCGTACCAGAGCAGCGTTGCTATATAAAACCTAAACCCATGTACTTTCAAGGCCATGATTTTAAAACACACGTGTACCAAATCTTATTACCGATTGTTATTACCCATAGATTGCTCCGTTCAATTAATTCGAACGATTTTGTTTTACTCTTTTTTTTTTTCTATGTACATGCACACGTAATACCCATGCGTTGTTTTTATTGCTTTTCCGTGGAAACTATACGAAAAAAACTACCGTGTTCTAAAATGGTCCGGAGATTAAAAATTAATAGCGCGTCTTGTGGCCAGCATACGTGTATGCATACACACGCATGTGTTTTTCTCGGTAATACTGCCGGCCATCGTATAGTCATTTAATTTCAACGGGAATCCGAAGGTAATTACAGTAAATTATATCAAAACATGCGAACGTCGAATGGACGATCTTATAATATATATATATACGTATATTCTTTTAGTTGACTGTTACTTATTTTTGTATTTTTTTATTTTTTTATTTTACAAACAATTATACAGAAAAAAAGACCAGTAGACAAACTATTACGCGCATACATGAAATAAGTGTATAATACATTTTAGTAAATGATGTAATATAATTGAAACTTATTACTTTATTAGTCATATACATAATATTATAATATAGTATATATAATATAGTTTACAATTTAATGGCGAAATACGCTTTGCAGGGTGTAGCCTTCGCCCCAGGACACACGTGCGCGTAAAATGAGTCATTTTATACACATATATTATTCAATTGATAAACTTATTCATTTGCTGTTTGCTTTTGTGCAGAGTGTGGTCATGCTGATGTTCAGGGAGGAAAAAAGTCCCGACGATGAGATCAAAGCGTGGCAGTTTTGGCACGGCAGGCAACACAGTGTTAAACAACGAATACTCGATGCCGGTAAGTCATAGTATATAATAGTTATTATTTTTTCAACTTAAACGGGTCTGAGACGAATAAGGAATACGACAGCTCGGCGTATGCTATAGGTTCAATGGAAAAAATAATAATATTAAGAAAAAAAACCCAAAAATTCCTACTTGTTTGTTTTTTAATTTTTTATTTATTTTATTTTATTATATATGAATTATGTATATAAGTCTCTGTCCATCCCTCTTTCGAATATTCGTGTACTGAAATCCTACACCGCCGCTGCCGCTGTAAACGTTAATACTTTAATGGAAAGACGTGCGCGCGTTAACCGAGAAATCAACGAACCGTACCGATCAGTGCGTTCTCGTGTTACACTTCGTTCGAAGTCGGGTCAACAAATTTCTCTAGATACTTGTATGCGCAACCGGGACTAGTAGTTGGGGCGAGAAAAATAGAAACAGACGAAAACAAAAGTTAAATAAAAAACGGACAATCCGGAGACGATATAATAGTATTATTATGTATCCATTTTCCATTACGTGTCGTTTCTCAACCGTATACGTGTATTATGTTGTTACTATATACACGGTTAATACCTAACAATTGTCATTTATTTATCGCCGCAGTGGTAAAAGAGATATAATTAATAACGTAGTCGAGTACCGCGGTGTATGGACTTTTTTAATCCACGGGGGATAATCACGGTGCTTATGCGATTGACGAGAGGAGGGATATAGATGGCCGGCGAGGATAACTTGTGGGCACACACATACACACGAACGTATATATATATATATATATATATATATATGTGCGTGTGTATGTATGTATATACCGTAGAGATTACTTCAACGGACATGATTCGTTACTTGGTGTGCATGTGTATGATGTTTTGTACGCGCATATGATTAGTGCCCATAACACGGCGGCAAATGTGTTTATATATGTATATAAGCATCGGATACATAATTTTTTTTCACTAGCTCAAGTGTTTTTCTCCTCTCCGCCACGGCTTCCATCGTTTTTGACGTTACAAATTTTTTCCAATGGTATATACCGTACACATAAATATCATCTTGCACGTTATTTATCGTATATAAACATATATATTATTATATATAAAACGTTCTTCGTCTAGAGATTATAATGTAGCTCGCGGATGCATAAAATAACTCGGTTGTGCACTGCGTTTACGTACACGAAGTTATTTTTTTTTTTACCTACGATGATAATGGGACATTTCATATGATGAGCGTCCATGTTATCACGACTGTCATGGACTTCCGATGAATTAATATAATACATCTATTACTGGCACATCATTTTGTTCAGTTAATGATTTTTTTTCCGTTGTTCCATATAATGCTATCATAATACCTAATACATTATACAGCACTTGTATAGCATAATTTATCTTTGATTAGTTCACACTAATTCGAACGCCACTTAAAAATCTGTACACTTAATAAGTCGAATAAAAAATAATCATACCTTATATAGTATGTAAGCTTATGTAAGCACAAACACCCGTAGATGAGTGATTCATAATATTACTATATTGATTTATTTATACATATTTCCTTTAATAATTATGTGCCGATATCATCGCATAGAAACGATTTCTATTTGAAATCATCGATTGAATTATGCAATGATATGTGTCACGTGCAGCTTATACAGTTCAACTCCCTTTATTTGTACAGCTTGTATTTTCAAAAACATTACTTTTAACCTTTTAAGCCTTATATTAATTGTTTGTTCCCTTAAAAGAGTGCAACGATGTATATATATTTCCGTCTGCTATTTATATGGTGGACATAAAGCGTGTATGAAAATGTGACTTCCCTATTCCGTTTCCGTCCGACAGGGACGAAGGAAAAAATCGTTTTCATCCGTATTTGTCACACAAATTCCGAAAATGGTCACACACCGCCAGACCGAGTACGTGAACTGCAATCCGTCGGTGGAATACGTAGTCGGAATGCCGTCTTACACGAATGTGTATATATATATAAACCTACTATATAGCTATCTAAAATGAAAAAAAAAAAATGAAATAAATTAATTCTGACGACAGTCTCTCGCGGGGAATATCGTTGCGACCATTGTGGTCATTTCCATCGATCTATAGATATAAGTGTACGTACAATATACATAATGTATATTATACATTTTCGTATAAAATTAACTTCACTCCCATAAGACTATCAGAATAAATGTTAATTAAGACGAAGGGGCCCTGTCATTATAGCATAGTCTAAAGTCTAAATCTCCGAACAGATACAAATCCAATGTGTGTTTTAATTGCATCAACTTTTTTTTTCGTCGTATTTATGTATATAAATATACTTATATATTTTATTTTAATGTGATATTTTTTTTTTCATCCGTGTCCCGCAACGACCAATAATTATTATTCTAATGGATTCTGATGTCAAAGATGGCGTAGTCGGGTCTTGTGTGGAATCAAGCTTAAAATACACACACGAAAATATATTATCTTCTTTCTGAGGTCATCATCGACCGGTGAACCTTAATAATTTATAAACGAACAAAATGTACATATATGTATAATATATGAATATATCTCGCGATGTGAAATATACGATCGACGAAAATAAATTAAAAAACACTGAAGATGCATTTCCTTAATTGACATTATCTGTTTGCTATCTTCAATGTTTTTCTTATTTTTAAATATATTCCACTGGAGTCACGATATATTTTTCGTCAGGAAAAAAAATTGCGCGCGCGCACGCGCACACTAAAATCTACATTGTTCTCTTTGGATAATATTTATAGTTTTTGTCCACGACACTCTTGCGGAAACTGAAAAACAAAAACTCAATAACAATGGCCTACTGTGTTTTCGAGATCGTAAATTTTTTCATCCTGCGTCACGTCTTGCGTGTACGAATGTTCCATTGTTTCGCGTTTTTCCTCGGATTGTTATTCTCGCCCATTTTTTTTATTATGTGGATTATTTTTTATTTATTTATTCTTTTTTTTTTTATAGGTACATGTTTGTAGTTATAGTTTATTGTATTTTCAAAATTCAGTTCGCCTTCATCTTTTCGGAAAACGTATATATTATTATAAATTATGATATTATGATCTTCTAAAACCCCACGCTCTCGAGTATTCCCCATATCATTATATATACAATGTGCTTACTTGCAGAATATAATGATAATATTATAAATATATATAAATGTACTAAGTTCTTCTAGATGCGAGCACGTAGTATTTATATTTACGTATACGTGCATTTATAATGAAACGCGTAATATCGTAACTCGTAATTAACCGGCATAAATTCGCACGGCCCCAAAAAAAAAAACGAGAGGGTGGGGTGGATAATATTATGAATGCCCGTAATCATAATCATCAGAAGTCCATTATTTATAGTAATAGCGTTTAAACTGGTTATTATAAAGCCGCGATCTGTTCGGGTCTATATTAAACTATACTAAGATAACCCTTGGGTTGTGCGGAGGCTGAACTAATATTTCAGTACGTTGGGTGTAAAAAAAAAAATCTTTTTTTTTTTTTTGACAAGTGAGGGAGGGGATACCACTGTTTCGCTCGAAGGAAATCGTGAGGACTGGACTCTCTCTGGTAGCCTGTAATTATTATTATTATTATTTAATTTTTTTCATTTTAGACACGCGTACTATGACCCAAATCGTATACAAATAAAGATTATAGTTCGGTCCAATATTAATAATACGAGCACATACGGTGAGAAGCATTCGGTCTGGGGAGATTACGCGATAGGAGGGGGAACGACGTTTTAAAAGATTAACATTTTATGCGTGTACATTTATTTTGGGTTTTACTAATTTATGTAAATTTGCCTTTCACGAATATTTTATTCGTCCATAGGAAAAAAAAGTTTCGTGTGTCGACAACACACGACATATTGTGTGTGTGTAAATAATAATATTGCTGGATACACGACATTGCTTTTAGACGATTTTCGACAAGTTCGCAAAAAAAATAAAAATAAAACATATATGTAAAATGAAAACATACTTCATTATATACATAGTAATGTTTATTATATACCTACTGTAGAAGATGGAATTCTGTTTCAATACATCTGTCAGATGTATATGTAAATCGGACAAGAGAGGCGACATGTCGTTTCTCATTAGGTATTACAACTGGACATCAGCCAGGCCGAGGTACGAGCGCATCGTCGCAACCGTCCAGTAAATCTCGTTTGTTTTTTGTCGTATATATTGTAGTATATTTTATGTACTATGGCATTTTCGTGCGTGTGTTGAACACATTTTTCTCTTAGTGTGTTCACCCAAAATGTTTTCAACGTCATGACGTGTTTATAGAGTATTGGTGAATCTCAAACGACACGGACAATATACATTTCGTTATGTTTTTACGAATGAAACTCGCTACGTGTCCGATTGTGTAATATAGGTATATTTTAAACCAAAATCATTGTTCATCGTCACTTTACACTTAACGAACGATTCGATTCCTCCTGGGCTATGCATTTAGTAATAGTACCTAATATTGTTAAAAATATCGTTATTAATCCTATGGTTCCTGGTTAAAAAATAAAATGAAATTATTTGGCCCGATATCATTGTTTTAAATTTCCTGGTGACAGGTAAAGAACGTATGGAGTATAAGTGTTGAATGACAGTGAATAATCGTCGTAATAGTCGCGTCTCAGAAGTCTATAAAAATAATGTTTACAAGTGTGAAAAAACAATAATTTAATACACCCGTGGTAGAAAAAATCGCCCCTCTCCGGTTGGATATCATACGCTTTCGGCGGGTGCCGGCAACGTGTGTACATAGTAGGTGGTCATTGCGGTTATCTACATAACAAACACGGTAGATAACCGTGGTATGGTAATAGTAGTGCGTACTTGCATATATTATATGAAACACACGTGCGTTGTGACGTGTGGGTGGGTGCCTCGCATATTATATCCACGGGACCGGAAAAACCTGAAAACAACGCTGTACTGACCTATTTGTTTTTAACTGAGACACCAGAGCAAAGGCCATACAATCAGGTTCCTTTATTTATACATACGCACGCCTGCTGCTGCACTCGTCATCGTCATCGTCTTATAGTAACGCGCGTCGGGACCAGTTATTGAAATCAGGTTGTGCATCTTTGATGTAGCTAGTTACTATTGTACTGTTATTATATTATTATATAAATACACACGTTGCATGCACTTCATTCATAAAAATCAAAACCGCCTCCGATTACGTTGTTGTTGCAGTTGCCGCGTCTCGCGGTGCGATATCGAATCAAGTTCTATACAATCTGAAAGATTTAACGACCCACACTCAACGCCACTTAATGTATACCTAATGCAGAAATCAATCGGTCGTTTTCGCCTGTTTTCTTTTTCTATTTTTTAATTAGTTACGTTTCTACGTTAAAATTAATATTTTATCATTAATGTTTTTATAATGTGCGTGCGCGCAACATACATTCTCTGCTAACAGTAATACGCGTGTTAACACTACATTGATATAGGATTTAATGCGATTCGTCGGCGTGGCAAGAGGATTTCGAATCGTTAAGGATAAATTTAAATGACTTGGCGTGGAGCCGAGAAAACTAATGAAAAACAAAACACGCGAATATTTTTATACCCATAGCCGAGCCACGCACCCGCTCGTTAATATATACGTTTATTTTATTATTCTATTTTTCTTTTGTATATAAATTAATTGCGTACCATTTAAACAGTATACAAATCAGTTATAATGTAATAATATTATTTATTTTTTTTTCTTCATACAGACACGAAAAATAGTGCCGGTCTGGTGGGATGCATCGAAGAAGTATCACACAATGCCATCGCCATTTATTGGAACCCTATGGAGAGTCCGGCAAAAGTAAGTTTCATAAAATCATGTCATGTACCTATGTACACGCATAAACGTACGACGCATACACAAGTGTACCGTACATATATAGGAGACAATAATTAACGAGTAACGAGAACAATTTTATCCGTTTTTTAACCTGTCGTCCGAATTCCTAACCGTCTATGCATTTAATGACCAGTATTTATTTTTTTTTCTCTAAGGAAATCGCTCCGCGTATTTATCTTTTAATAATGGTAATTAATATCTGCATCACGTAGTAGCCACGGAGAAGTGAAACGAAAAGAGATTATTTTATATATATTGCTAAACTCCCGGATTGTGTGTGTGTGTGTGTGTGTGTGTTTCGATATCTATACGAGAGAGAAAAAACAAATCGCCCGAGGATTAATGTGTATGCGTGTGTGTTGTGTGTATGTGTGTTCATATATATATATATATATATATATATATATGGGCGCGAGTTTAACGAGGTTAAAAAACCCATTTGGAGATGCCACACGGTGAGCAATTTTGAAATCGAAATTTACACACAATAATCCGGATTACCTGCGGCTTTCAGTACCAATCAAATATAATCTGTACATTATTTATAAAATTAATATTTATTATATACTTTGGTTGGTGTTTTTTCTTTCTTAATAAATAATATAAATTTGTTTTTTTTTAATTTCAGATCAATGTTGCCGTGCAATGTCTGAGTACGGATTTCAGCAGCCAAAAAGGCGTAAAGGTGAATTGCTATATTATGTTTTACTATTCAATGCGAACGTTTTCCCCTTTTTTCGAAACGATAATAAAATGTAAAGAAAAAAAAAACTATTAAAAACCGAACTCCTGCTGTTCCCTTCTCTGCGGGGGTGACGGCGAACGTCTTAATTGGAGGCTCTGCATTTCTTTTTATGAACTCGGTTCATATTGGACCCTTAACACTCTACCTAAATAGTAATAATGCAATTACTTATATTATTACTTATATTATTCTACAATCTCGCCATAATAAGGTTGAGCATATTTTTAATAATTGGCGTATCCAGTAAGCCGATTGTCTCTATAGATAAAACGAAACAGAAATAAATACCGAATGTAGTCTAGATGTTCATGTACATAGTAAAATCGTATGTAAATCCAAGACTTCACGGGTCATCTTTAATTAACAGTTACATAATTACCTTGAGATATTAAAATGAAAAATATACCAAAGAAACTGACACGGTCTGTGTTGTATCACGCGATATTCTATCTACAATATACTCTTGGCAATTATTATTTCTTTCGAATAAATATAAACACGCTGCTCCCGAGATTGCTTTTTGCGTTTATCTCGATTCAATTATTACACAGTTACTCTATTACTATATAATACTACTACCTTGGGCTAATTGAAACGGTATTCCGCCTGTATATTGAAAACAACTACATTACTTACTCTTAAATGGAATTTATCCATTTACACATATGAATATGTGTGCGTGCACGCGCGCGCGTGAGCGTTTGTGTTTGTGATTGAGAGAGAGAGAGAGAAAGTAAAGACAGTGAGATACGCGCAACGTGAGCAAATAGAAATAGTAATATGATTGACACAAGTTTTTTTAATTCATTAAATTAATGTTCGCCTACTATATAACTGACGATATGCTTTACAATTTGTTTTCAGGGTTTGCCGCTGCATCTGCAAATTGATACCTACGAAGAACCGAGGGACGGACCTGTGTATCACAGGGGATATTGTCAAATCAAAGTTTTCTGTGATAAGGTAAGAATAAATATTATAACTATCATTTTTTTCCCCCCCCTGTAAAGCGTTTGTCGTAAAAATACTCGTATGGTTTGTTTTGACCGGCAATCAATCTTGCGAAAGAATAATACGCATAATCATTTCGCACCGTTGTTCCGTTTACATTATACTAGCATCCACGGCGTCTCATGCTTTACGGTTAAATATACGGCAGTATACGGCACGTATACGCACAGTTTATAACGTAAACTTGTGCGTGTATGTACCTACACATGCATATGTAATATATTAGTGCGTGTGTTATGTGTACGCTATCACACGTGCAGAGAAATATGCGCCTCGTCTATTAAAACCGCGCCGAAGAGATCATTTATTTTTTCGGCCCCCAGAATCTCCAAGCCGGTATCTTACTTGTAGATCAGACATTCTGGCGGACAACGACGACGACGCAGCTGGAAGGTTTATGTGTGTCGTTTTGTACACGTATATTTCTTATTTTTTTTTTTTCTTTTATATAATAGTCGTATACAATCCGATGTGTGCGTGTATGTGTGGTCGGATGCTTCTAATTTACTGCACGCATCTCTTTTAAATGTATGTAACACAGTTGGACCACCGAAATTAACAACCTCCGTGTTCATGTATTTTCAAATATTTTGTCCGAAAAAAAAGAAAAAATCTACCGTGTTTCTTCATCGTCGTCGTCGTCGCACGAGGAGCGCCGCGCTGAAAACAACACCGTGTAGCGCGGTCGTGTCGTGTCTTTTGATTCCACGGTGGTGACCCCCGTAGACAGACAAAGGATGTATTTTTAAAACTCTGTATATTATTTATTCGATTCCCTCGGGATATTTATGTATTCGTATGTATGTAATATAATAGTCGCATAATGTGAAATGAACCAGTGGAAAAAATAAAATGAAATAAGAGAAGATAAAATAAAAATAAAAAAAACCTAAGAAGGAAAAATAGACTTCTCCGTTCCAAGATCTCATAGTCAGATTGAAACGAGTGTCCCCGAGTGTTTTGTGTTTTTGAAGTTCAACGTAGTCACGGCGGTAAAGAAATGGTTGTGGACGTCGCCTATCTACCCCCATTGTACGCACGCGTTGTCGTGTTCGAGTACACGCGCGATTGCCGTGAATGCGAACTTCCCTGTGCCCGATATCCGACCGGCTCTCCGACACTCGGCTTTAAATACAGTTTATAGAAATATACATTACATATACCTTCTAATAAAACGGAATGTAGACAAACGCACTTATTATTTACGCGTGCAGCATGTATAATAATAATTTAAGATCATGTCGATACGCAGCCGTCGAATATATCTTTATAGATTTTAAAGAAATGATACCTTAAACCGATTCATTCGCCGCGTACGATTAGATCTCGTGTACAATATAAAATACGAAATTCGGCCGTACCATGTCATGTTTCGTAAGCGCTCAGGTTTTTTTTTTTTTTACACCGTCCAACGCATTAGAATAAATAAAACGTAGATACATGCGCGGACATTATTCATCGAGATAGCATGTTATAAATAATAGGTTTCTCCAGGGTGCATTAGCTCCAATAAAAGTCATTAAAATTTAGTCGTAAAGCCATAAAACTAATACAACAGCGGACGCACGTCGAAAGTGTCTGCCGCGTAGGTACGAATTTCGGTTCGTTTTTTATTGCGTCTTCGCCGTGCAGTGTGCGTGTCCGATTGGAATTCGGTTTTGAATTTATCTGCCGCGTTTACCATAAAATATTATGATATTATATTATGCGCGTAATAATACATGTGCGCATTGTCTGTCAAAAATGTCTTCAGTCGAATTTTCTCGTGTCTTATCGTTTACGCGGTACGTCAGTACCATTACGTATTATTATTAATATTTAAGCACGCGCACGATATCAAAGGAGCCGAACAGCCTTGGATACGCAAGTAGGCTAACGAATCATGTGACAGACGTCACAGCAGCAGCAGACGTCGTTGTGATGTTCAATACGTAAAAGTGCTGTAAGACGACTCGGCAAGAACGCGTTCTTTTTCGTTTATTATTTATTTAATTATCTATATTTCATTGGATCGAAATGGAGAAAAAATGTCATTCCTGCGAGACTTGTCCGACGACGTTCTCTCCGGGAAAAATTTCAACAAACCGAAGGTTCGTCATCGTGACATTTGAGGACGCGATTTTCACACTCTGAAAACGTTGTGTTTTGCTCGTCGTCGTCGTCGTTATTATAACTCGATCCTATAATATAGGATATTGTGGTGGTGGGAGGATAGCCATTACGCTGGGAAACAGAAATTAAAGAGGGAAAAAAGCCGTTACCAAAATGTAAACGCGTCTACGCACATTTATATTAGTATTGTATACATATTTTTTGTCTATTTACAAATATATATTTTTTATTCAGTGTAAAAAAAAACAAGTATTAATACAGTAAAAACATTAATAGCGTGTTATTTATTGATGTTGAAAAATTAAATAAAAATAAAAGTTCAATTTATAATTATGAGTATGTAGTTAAGGGGCATGGTAACGTGCCGCAACCCGTGCGACTCATAAATTTGAACGCATGACAGGGTATAATATTTTCCAAATCGCCTTCGTATATTATATACACGTACATTTATGTAATACGTTATAGCAGTCGACTACACATTAAAATATAATATATAACTTATTTATGTATAATACGTACATATAGTCGGTATGATGGTATGTAAAAGTATATGTGCTGAGAAAACAAATCATAAATTATAATATTCATGTTACACCATCAGAGTTTTCCTCGTGTGACAGTGGGCATATCTGTGTTGTGTGTGTGTGTAAAAAAAACTTTCCCAATTTAATAAAATTATACATCCGTTTGTTCTGGTAGAAAAAAACCGCATAAATTGAATGGTAAAAAATTTCGTTTAATTACGGTTTTATTGATTTACTGGCATACATCGGCCGACAGTTTATGATTTACCGACCGTGGAAAAAAATATTAGGTATATATAATCGTTTAAATTACCCGGCGGTGTGCTCGGAACGTGTAATCTTTTTTTATTCGAGGATTTATAACGCCTGGACTCGCCGTGGTTCCCAGAATATATAATAAAGACCATAATAATACGTACATATATATTTATATATTATATTATGTGCATTAATAATAATAAATATCGTACACGGCGTGTGCACAATATATTATATAAAATTGCCGGCTTCGCGACAAATTAATGATGGTACAAATTTCGGCGTTTCCGTTTAATATTCGTACGTGTCTTTTATTATATATAATTGGACATTCGAACTCGTCGTATTATAACAGACGTAAATAACGGTTTTTATTAATTTTTATTTTCGTTTTCAGGGAGCTGAAAGAAAGACCAGGGATGAGGAGCGGAGAGCGGCAAAACGAAAAATGACTGCTACAGGACGCAAGAAGATCGACGAACTTTATCATCCGCCGTGCGAAAGGTCCGAATTCTATTCGATGAGCGACCTCAATAAACCGCCTGTGCTTTTCTCGCCCGCCGAAGACATTGACAAGGTAAATAATGTAAGGTTTTCGAGAGACTTTCCGCCAAGAGAATATTTCGCGGTCCATCATAGCGGTACACCACATGCGTATATTCTGCGAATAATAATACAATTCGCGTGTTATCTTCTCCGTCCAGTCGTATCTTGTTTGGTATTGCTTTCCCACTCGATTTATCCCACTGTCAATTTATTCAAATTCTCGCTCCAGTACGTACAAACGAGGACTCAAGCAACAAACTAATATCTACCTTGATTTCGTTTGGAATATTTCGTATGAAATCAATTTAGAACAAATACTGAGTTCCACGTAGAACCCTGGATGTTTGCGGCAAGCTCAACATTTATGTTTCCGAGTTTCTTCCACCGCTTCCTTCCGATGCTCCTGTACGCGTAACGTCGCGACCTTTTTTCTTTTCTTTCTTTTTTTTTTTACTATAAACCATTACCATTGTGCTAACGACACGTACGTAATGTTTCAGCTAACGTCGATGGAGCTCCAAGGATTCTACGGTCACGACACGGATACGTCCAGCTTGTCCAACGGCGAACCCGGCTCCCTAAAGCACTCGTCGCCGTTCCTGTTGCACTCCGGCGTGGCCAACAAGCCGGCCGGCACGACCACCACGCAAACGCTGAAGTTCCACAATCACTTCCCGCCGGACACGCACAAGTGAGTCATTGCGTAATTCGTTTACGTTTTTTTTTTTTCTTTTTTTGCGCTGTTTATCGTGTACATATACCTATATGAGGCATGTTTTTTACACATCAGCGTGTCTTATTACAACAGCGAGAAGAAAGAAGTGCTGGACCAGAGCGGGCTGACCACGGACGGCACGGTGTTCTCGAGTCCGCCCAACAAAAGGACGAAACTAGTGCCACCCATCAACGAGCGAGTGATGCTGTACGTACGGCAGGACGCCGAGGACGTGTACACACCCCTGCATGTCATACCGCCGACGACCCAGGGATTATTGAATGCTGTAAGCACAGACTTCATTTATTATTGAAGTACTTATTGACAAACAAGTATACATTTTCTCTATTATTTTTTCTTTTATTATTATTATTATTATTATTACAATTATTATTATTATTAATACTATTATTGTTATTTTATCGTCTCTAATTTTTATCTAAGAAATATCCGTGCTGCTTTTGGATGATGAAAATAATATTATTCTTATGTCCATCGTAATTATCGCGGTCTTCGTTCGTTGTTCTCGCCTCTTTCTTACTCCTATTCTTGTCACACACAGTTAGTTTTTTTTTCTTCACTCTTCACACCTTCTTCCGTTGTACACGTTAAACAATTATTATCGTTTAAAAAAAAAAAAAAAAAATAAACAATTATATTATTGTCGCTTTCTTGTATGTTTTTGTTCTTTTTAAATTTATTTTCGTTCTTCAATGTCTGCTAAGTCAATCTGTGTCGCCATTGCACCGGTAATTTTCCAAAACATACGTCCTTATATGTATAACACAGAACGATACACTGATTAATTTTACCCGATTGTAATGGTTTATTAAGTACATTTATGATTTAAGTTTGAAAATGTAATTAATCATGTAATTCGCACTTCGTTATTATTAATTTCTCTCTACAGTAGGACAGTTGGCATGCACTTATTGAATAGCCGACTCGGCAACTCACTTTACCAAAGCATAGATTAACAGAGGGGGAAGGGAACGTCAAACCAGTACAAATATATAATGATTTGTACTTTATACATAAGTACCCATACAGTATACTTCTCATTTTTCTGATCAATATGTCAATGGTTGTATAAAAGTCGTATTTATATTTTTATGATGTGCCAACTTTGGAATAGCTAAACTCTATACTGTGGTGAATGCATGAATTACTCCCCCCCCCCTCAAATGACGCCATAGTCTTAAACCCCTTTGCTAATAAATTGTAACGATTTGATTAATTTTTTTTATAAATGCACCTATACATATGATCTAAACCCCATATCATATTATTTTAATCACGCTTTTTTTTTAATTTTCGTTACATTTTTTTTAACCATCTATATATTTAAATTTTTTTTTTTTTTACAAATTTATTATAAAAAGCCGTAGGTGGTGTTTATTGCTCAAAGTAGCTTAACGTTTTTGTTAAAAATACTTTTTTAATAATAAACAGCTTGAAAATAAACTTGTTAACTTCGCGTTAAAAATTTTTGTGCGAAAAGCTCTTCGATATGAAAATGTTCGAATTCTCACACCGGACTCTTAAAAACAATAACCATTACTTCTAGAGCATTGAAATAACCATAATGATAATATATTTTCATGATATATCATATTGCTTGTTTTTTAATGCAGCATGGCTTATTCTCGGATATTTTCACCTTCTCTCTGGTAAGTGGTACACCTATTTATCTCTAAAAAATATGTTTTTACCCGCTTTGCATGGCTACTAACACAATTTTCCAGAAATCCTATTTCGTCCAAACCAACACGACTATTTTTTATTAAAAAAATTAAATTTAAAATTAAAGTACAACTTAAAATCGAAAAATTTAAAAAAAAAAAAAATACTAGAGATGTTTGTCCGTTTTACTTAAAAAAAAAAAAAAATTAAGGAGTATCAACCTACTCCATGTTAATTTTTATTTCCCATTATTTTTCCAGATTGAGGCTAAGTACAAAATTTCTGCTTCCAGCATTAGTAACATGTATCGAAAAAACAAAAAAGGGTAAGTGGAAATGTTTAATTTTTTGTTATAAGTTTTCTATATAAACGCTTTTCCTATTTTTAATAATACTATTTCTAAGTCATCGGACATATTTTATATCCTAAATATATATTTTAAACTTTAACAATTCATAACAACGCTTTAGCAACTAATTTACTTTCGAGTTCATGAAACTCATGTATATAATGTAAAAATAACCAGATATGAAAATCATTTATTTTTATTTCATGAAACTTGGGTTTGTTTCATTGGCGTGGACAATTACTTTCTCCCCTTGAGCTTACAAAAAATATATTAGACATAGATTCTACTAATTTGTGATTAAATAAAAAATGTTTACCGAATTCCTCAAACAAATTAATGAAGTAGTACCCATAAGTAATTAGATCAATTTCTGAAAACGCCTTTTAACCCATTATTAATCTACATAAAATGTAAAATAACTATATAAATGTATCATATATTGGTGATAAACTATTCACGTATTGTTGTATATTTTTTTTATTATCATTTACCTTATAATATTTTAATAAAATTATATTCATTGTTTGTTTTATAGGATTACAGCCAAAATTGATAACGATATGCTCAAATATTATTGTAATGAAGATTCATTTGTATTGGAAGTCAGGCACTCCGAAGAAAATGAGAACATGCTTGATATCATACTAATTGAATTTATGGACCATTAACATCCAATTAAGTGTTTGAAAATAAAATAATAAAAGAACAGTTGAAAATTCCTATAAATTTACCAAGTAACGCTCATTTCTCTATTCTTAACGAGGCATATTTTGTTTAAGAAATATGTGAATAATTATTTATTCAAATTGATTACGATGATATATAGTCTTAAATAATAGTGATTAGTTCGAAATATAACAATGTACATATTAGAAAAAAAAATATATATATGTATTTATATATATATAAATATAGACTATGTTTACTTTTAATTGCCATTTGAACATCCATGACGTAATATTTATTGTACTCAAATGTTGGTTTGACAACACTATTAGGAAGACAATTTTTTTTTAATTTTGCACACCTTATGCTCAGTCATTGTATTTTTAAGTTGTTTATTGAAACAGTATTTTAGAGATTTATTTAATTTGTCAAATAAATTAAGTTTATACATAAATATATATTATAAATAATATATTTTTTTTTTATCTTTATTAAATAGTTATTGCTATTCGGTAGACATCAAAATTTAACTTAAATGTGATACAAATAAAAAGTTGTTTAGCATTTAAATTGTATTATTGCAATATACATTTTAATTAAATTTATTGTGATTTACAAATTGTAACTAAAGTATTAAAAACACAACCTTTTTTGCTCAATTTTTATTTGAGAAACAATTTAGTTTTAAATCATGATAATAAATTTTATCAATATTGTTGTATCATTAATATTTTTGCTCATAAAACATTGTCAATGATATAGTTTTTTGTTTTGTTTTTTTTTCTTTCTTTCTTTTTTTTTTTTAACAAGGGACGAGGATACTATTATTATTATAAGTAAACATAGATCAAAACATATTGCGCCATGTTACTTAGAAACAAATATTTTCAGAATGTTTTTGTATTTTTTTTTTTTTTTTGTATATACATTTATTTTTAATGATTATCAAATAAAATATATTAATGTAGAGTTAATTAGTTTTATGTAATTAAAAGTATTATGTTTTGTTTTTTATTTATCTATTGTAATTATAAGTTCAAGTTAATTCATGTTATATTTTAATTTTACCCAAATTTATATCAAATAATTATGTTAAATGTAAATAATATAAAACAAAACATGAAACATTCCAGTTAAATTTGTATTGTTGCCCTATTTATTAGTAAAACGATATAATTCTTGCCATTTTTATGTTTAATTTTCTTTTCAATCCATACAAAATGTATCTATCTTGAGATCTGTTAAGTAATAATATCTAGTGGTCTGAACATCAAAAATTGCCAAAATTATTATCATTTTATAGTAACTTTGATCTCATGTTGCTGAAAAGCTGGTTGTTCAATTTAAGACATTTTTTTTTTTTTTATTTGTTTATCAAAATTATTTTTAAAATTATTTAGTTAGTATTGAATTAAATTAAGGCCAGACCCAGCACGCATGACAATTTTTGTGCAATTTTTAAGCTACTGTGCTCCATAAGTGAAAAAAAAATAAGAATAACAAATGTAGCCAATAGAGTGCCATTTTTTAATTATTATTTATTTTATTATTTTTTTTTTTTTTTTTACTTTTGGATGATATATATATTAAAGACACATAATGTTCCCACTTATTAAATCGACACAGTTTATTATTGTAATAATCTTACTACATTTATTTTTTATTTTTTTTGTCATTACTGCCAATAATAATTGAATAACATGTTTATTATTGTCTTAACCATATGATTGTCAGTAATATATATATAATATATTTATATATTTATATTATTATAATATATTTTTATGTTCAAGTGTTTGTTGCCTTTTAATGGTCAATAAAATACCATTTTTCGCAATACTTTTAAAATTATTATATTAATTAGTTTTGCATTTAAGTCAAAGTTATTTTTAACATTTTACATACTTTACAGAATTTCAAATACAATAAGTCTGGTATTTTATAAATTACATAATAATTATTTATTTTAATTAAATTAAAAGTCTTTTACTTTGAATAATGATTATGCCTTATGTCATATTATGTCATTAAAAACCTATGTTGATGAATATGTTTAAAATATTACATCACAATTACTGTAACATGTATTTTATGGTAATCCTATGGAAAATGGTCATGTTAAAATTATCTTAGTAGTATTGGAGTCTATGATACTAACACTAGTAATTAAATCACTCTTAATATAAATTTATTGTTTACACAAAAAAAAAAAAAACAAGTATGGTAAGTAAAATTAATATAGATACCTACATGATAAGAAATAAGTTAATATAACACTACATAAATAAATACCAGAGTAATTTAAATATAACTTTTTTGAATGAGCTCTGTGTTAGTACTTGACCATAATACTATTTTGTATCTATATTACATTTATTTTGTGTAAAAATACAATAGTTATGTAGATCAAACATTTTTACCAGTACACTACAAAAAAAAAGTTATTTGACTTAAACCTAATTTGAATCTGAGCAACTGTTGATTACCAGTAGTAATTGTTTATGTTTGTTCACAAATATATTTTGCAGTAAATTATATGATATTATAGACTATCGTCATATTTACTATTTGTAAATATTTTTTTTTAGATTAATTGTCCATTCAGACTGGTATATATAGTGAAAATTCTCAAATAAAAATGTATACATATAAATACATCAGTTACACTATATTGGACATAGATATAATATAACATTAATACTTGTTCTTTGCATTTATGCGGTTATACATATGAAAACATAATATTCTAAAATATGATTAAGATTTACATTTGTCTGATTGCCTTATTTCTAGTAATTACACATAAATAATATGTGCTCTGTTAAAAACTGTTGAAGTCAAAAAATTATGAACAAGGTGAGACTAGTGTCTGACTATTATTAACAAAAATATTTAGACATTACGGTCCTTTATAAGGATAACATATTATTATTTACCTCGACACTACAAGTTTTTATGTATATTAAATTGCCTATTAATCCGCCTTGAATAACTGAACATTGTAAGTAACGATTCTTATCTGCAGAGAAATAAAAATATTGTTATACGTTTCGTTTCATTGCTTTAATTTTGGCCAAAGTGATTATCTCCGATTAGTCAATTTAAATGATTACTTTATTATGACGTCTATGTCTAAAAAACTGTAATTAAAAAACTATATTATCAATCGCATTGTAGTATTTGAGATTTTATTTTTATAATTATTATATAAGAGTATAACATGTTGAATAACGTGATAAATATGAACAGCTCGTCAACCCACGTCTTAACTTATATGGTTAATTTTTGATACTCATTAATATAATACAATCAATTTAATGGAATTGAAACATGATGATTTCATCGTATTTTTTTATCTTTTAATATCTAATTTGTGATTTAAGGGTAAGCAAAAATATGATGAAGTTATGGAGACTATATTCTATATGAATAAGCTATTTAGTTTAAAAATATGTTTTCAAGTTCCAGTTAGTTTATGTTTATAAATTTATAAACATTCATTAAAAATACTTAGTTCAATATTTGTCATGGGCTTAAGTAATTGGGTATTATTATTAGTTAATATTACTTTATCTTTATCGTAAGCGAAAATGATCATAATTTCCCCGAAAAGTATCATTTATACTTATATCTTTATACGAAGTTTATCAAAAAATGGTTAGAATTTCTTATTATTGTCTCCTAAAACGAAAACAGTTTTTAACGAACACACGTTATTTTTATAAAATAAATTTGATCTATTTAATAGTCTTTGTAATATAAATTGTAAAATACTAATAACGCAGCGATGGTTAATTAAACTACATAATATACATACATATATTATGGTTTATAATTATTGGCTACCATTGAAAAATAAAATTAAAAAGAATTAAATCCGTTAGGGCGGAGCATATTTTTTTACACTCTTACTAAAAGAACACTTATTGTAAGGTGTGAAGTATAATATAAATCCAAACTATCGTTTCGAAAAACGTGTCGAGTCACCCGCTTTAGAGTCTTAGCAGTATAAAATTAATACTGTTCAACAATGATGGTATTATATGAGTAATACTCATAATCGAAAGAAAATTGAATTATGTATGTTAGCATTGTGCCCGTAACTTATAAATAGGTATAGTTAGAGTCCGTAGTACGTTTACTTTCAGCGGACACCGTCGCGTGACGGATATACACTATAATATATACATTAGTTTAAGTAGGTACATTTATTCGATGATATCCACGTACTTATTTACGGTTTTGTATCCGGTTTTCCTTTGTCCAATACACCTTCTTCCGACACGTCTTGTCCAAAAATCAATGTCCCCTTCATCCGTCGTACTCACATTAGGTATATCTCGCTTAGATAGTAAGTACTTATATCAAATGGCGTAAATAATTACGGTAGTATGAAGCAACATAATTTTGTTTTATTATCCAATATTGGGTAAAGTGAAAATCGATATTACGATGCGGTCTGGTGATCAAGACATGCAGCAACACATACAAACGTGAAAAAAAAGAAAAAATGGAAACGGAAAAATAAAATGTATAAAAAAAAAAAACCGTATATGAGTATATTGATAAGTGGTGGAAAGAATCATAATCATGTATGTATGAAACGCTAATATAATACGTTACTTTCCAAATAAATTACGTTTATATTTAAACATTTATCAAAAAAAATATTATATTTATAATTATAATTACTTAAGATACTATTAGTATATTTCATTGATTCAGATACAATTTTAAATACATTTAAAAAAAAACGTGATTATATATAAAAAATATTATAACATAAGAGGGTTATCGTTAAAATAAATGCATACCATGTAAGCATCGTGTGCGAAAAAATCGTCGTCATGTAAACAAAATGTTAATTTAATTTTTTTGATAATTAATTATTGATACTATAGGTACACTGTATAATATTCGTAACATTATTTTTTCTTAGAAAATCTATAATAAAAAAACGTAATTATGTTTAAAAAATTAATATTGTACAACTATAGAAAATACTGTTAACTCATCGTAGAATAGTGATAAATTATAAAACCTATCGTAGAAAGACAAAATCGTCTAATACAAAATTTTGCTGTGCAGGTTTCGTAGAAATTTTCTATTATAACTTTATATTATCTTTATAATTTGTAGTAATAACTAATAACTTTTCGTGAAGATATAATATAACACATCTAATAAATCAAAATTATAAAAGCATTAAAACAAAAATAATAAAAACAACGATTTTTTATATCTATGATGTGCACGGAACAATCTACAGCGACAAGATCGAGGAAAAATTAGAAGGGAATTGTGACAAGTTATCCGGCGGAAGTAAGACACAACTAGGGATGGGAATTAACAAACAAGATTGTAAATAAGTATAATTATATTATAAATTTAAAATTTTCAAAACGATTTCAAATTCAAAAACATTTGGTTTTAAACTGGCGCATTTTTTAGTGGTTTATTGTGCGATAATCTTTTGAAAACTACTCAAGTCAGTTGCACAAACAAGATTTTTTCATAGAAGAGATTGAAAAAACAATTTGTATTTCGGGAAGGAGAGTACGAGCACATGAATATCCTGGGACCTTTGAGTAACATAATATAAATATATATATATATATATATTAGGACAAGGGTGGCCGACCCCAAATATTTGGGAGGAAGGCGAGGCAGAAGAAGAAGATATATATAGCTTTAAATAACGCTGTGTCATTAGATAAATACCAAGTAGCAGCTTATAGTTCAATTCAGAACGGTTAATAAATCACGATGGATATGCGGAAACGCGCATGGGCACATATTTTATTATAATCAAAATTATGAAACTTATATATTGTTTAGGATTCATTGAATAAAAATCCCACTCCGGACCCTTAGTAATATCACTGATTATTATAGCTCAATGATTAAATAGTGTATAATACGAATCCCGAATCTTTGTAATAGTATTATACACTAAATGTAAGCAATAAAATTCATTGCACTATTCAATCAGGTAATCTTAATACGAAATGGGCTATACATAAAATTGTTGGACATTTTTTTTATGAAGAACGTCTTCAACGGAACAAATATATGGATTTTAAATTCAGTGAAACAAAAATGTATTGGTTTTACGGTGAAGTGTTTTATTTTTGTATCGTAGTAAGTACACGATTTCGACTAAAAGTATTATTCCGATCATCATTCTCAAAAACGTAAAATATAGATATTATAGGAAATGACATCTAGTTTAGGGCGGAGATCATTTCTTGAATTGTTCAGCGTTTTTCTCGATAAACGTGAAAAACTGACGAAAAATTACAAAAAAAAAAAAAAAAATGGCCAGATTTATAGCATACCAGTTTCCGACAAAATCAAGTTTTCGTTTTCATCGAATTCCAAAAAACAATAATTGTAGCGACTTGATATTTTCACTAAAAGCTTATGACACCGTTCACTATGTATGATAAATATTTTTTCGATCTATTTATAGATATCTGAAATGTGTTTTTTCTTCAAATTGAATTTACAGTATTCATTTTTTAATTATATGACAGTAAGTTTTTTTTTTTTTTTCATTCAAACAGATGTAGGTGAAGAAGCATTTTCAAAATCCGTCGATCGAAAACATTTCAATACGTAATGAAACACAACAATATGTTTCGACGTAAGACGCTCGTTCAATAATAACAATATGGTAGTGTTCAGTTTCTGTTGCGTTATTACGATATACGGTTAACAAAACAGTAGCTATTACGGTATTATTATACTCGTAAACGTTCACGTTCGGTCACCACACGAGCATATACGAGCGCACACTCGCAGTATGGTTTAGACACACATCGTATTCCTGTGCAGCCAGACGTTCGTCTCAGTAAACGCGATTACCAACACCTAGTCTCATCAATCGTATCGCGATTATTTTGCGCGCGCACCGCGCGAGCGTTAAGAATTTTTTTATAAGTTTTCCCCTCGTACCGTGTATGTTGTATTGCACGCCGATGCGGAGTGTTATAAAAAACATATGCTTTGTACGTCGGCGTTGACATGAACATAATTGTTTCGTCCGTGCTGTTGTCTAAAGTAGCCCGTGCTGTTTACTAGTCATTCTAGCTGGTGTTCAGACGACCCGATTCCGCCCTCGGTATGATTGATTTCATTTTCATGGACTCGAGTGCTTAACAACGATTTATAGGTAAGCTACTTATTTTCTCCTCGCGAGCAAATATTCAATTCTGTACTTTGTACGGTAGGCACGACATGCCGTTCGTTTACCGTTGCCTGAAGTATTTGATCTAACGTTTTCACCGTGATTTCACGGTTCCATGGACCTTTGATGATGCATTTTTAATCGTCACGTTTTCAAATATTATTGTACTTTTTCCTTCCTCTTCCTTCGTCCTTCCCTCCTACGAAACGTTAATCTGTTTTTTTTCTCAGACGTATTTCATAATTTTTTCTAATGCAATTATATAAAACTATAAACTCAGCGTTCAATAGCCATTCACAATTATTCATATGTATTTTTATGGCATAGATAACAGCTGATAATCGTCGTTCTAAAACCGTAATCGCAGACGAGAGCAAAATTAGTTAATGAACCCGATCACGGTCTTTAAGGTTTGAATTCAAAACATTCTATGTTAATTATAATTAGTACAATTTGATTATCAATATTATATGAATATAATTTCGAATAATGAGCTTATTGATTTGAAAACAAATTTGAACGCAGTAAATTCAAAACTGTATTCAAAACTTGGATAAACTGTATACTTGGATAATCTCGAAAGTGTAACTTAAATATTGAATGCTATTTTTGTTTATGGTGTAATATATTTTGATTTATATGAAATGGTTTTCAACGTTGAAGTCTGATGAGTTATGAATATTTAATGTCCTCGCAATATCAGTGTAAGTAATAATAATTTTCTTTTCGATTTATTTTCCTCTAAGATATTTGATAAACATGTGTGAAAAAAAAATTCCATTGCATAATCATTTCAAAATAATATTATATAGATTTTTTTACACGTGTTTTAGTTACACCTATTAAAATCTAAAAAATTTTAAGCTCATATTGGAGCTTACATTTTAAAAATATTAATTAATTAATTAATTTTTTTTTTACTTAATAAAAATATACAATTAAGGACAATTGTATTACAAAAATAACCATAAAATATATAGTACCAGTAAAAATTTAAAGAACAATATAGTAATAACAAACTAAACAAAGGTAGATAATTTTTCTTTTTACTGTACTGTTATAAACCGGGGTAAAATGTTCTGATATTTACATTTTTACATTAAAATTAAGTCATTACAACACAAATTGGAGGAAGTTTTTTTTTCCAACCGTTTCCGCTAGATTGATAGGTATCACAAAATACCTGCCTGTCATCTAGTACAGTTTCCATTTATACATAACGTGTTCACCGTATAACGATGTAGTATGAGATAATACCTACACGATTTAAAATATGTGTGCGAAACAGCGTAGCTGTTTCTGCGTTCTTAAAAATCAAGTAAATATTTTACTTTTTGACATTATCAAAATTGATTCGTGACATTAACATCGTGACGTTATTGTGCAAAATATGTGGGATACACAAAATGTATTGAATAAAAAAAAAATAATAAATAAGGTCGTATAGTAGTATTCAATTTCGCGTGACAATTACACAGTTAAATGCATTCATATTTTATGTTTAAAATATTACAAAAATGTTTTTCGTTTTTTCAACATACTGTAATTTAAGAAAGACTCGGAGCATCGTAAGCACAGAGTTATTTACATGAAGTATATTATTTTGCTCAACAATATTAAAAATAAAAATAAATCGAAATCATAGAATTTAATAATTTAATAATTCCACGAGTATAATTTTACTGTATTGATTTTTTTTAAATATATATATATATAAATAATTAGTTATTATTCTAAAGTATGATACTGTAAACATAGGTGTATAAAATACATATTGAATTTGATATACAATAGTTTTTTACTTTTTTTTTTTTAAAAATACATGTTTTCACTTGATATATAGATATACATATGGTTGTGTAGATTGTATAATACAATATGGGTTTATAGTGTATAATACAAAATTGCAAAATTATAAATGTAACACCGATCAAAAAAATTTCATAAATCATCATATACTATTTTCTTGAAAATAAACCTGTATCATAACTTGTATATTATAAAGAATGTGTATAGCACATATTATTTTACGGTACCTAGGTATTATAGAAATTAGAACAGATATTTAAGTAGAAAAATAGGTGTTTATTAAGAATAAGTAACACAATCTATTATTGTAGAATTAAAGTATTCTAAACAATTAAAATAAAAATAAAAAAACAAGATCTATCGAATTCAAAAATTGTGTCCTACCACTACAGCTATCACAATTAGAATAATTATAAATACATCATACCAAATTATTATTTCAATTGCTTTAAACACTATAATAATTAACTTTAATAGTAAATATATAATAAGTGAGGGCATAAAATGTATGCTTCTTCTCTTCAGCTCACCAACCTATTAAGGGCTATGATTAAGGGCCTTCCAGAGGTTTTGCTATCTATCTGTGTTATAAGTCAACCAAGAGTTTATATTCTGATATATTTCTTTTAAGTCTCTGGTTATTACATTGATACGTAAATATGTATGCCTATGTGATTTAAATAATTAATAATTATGAATAAAAGTAGTAAATACTTTTATTATTATTTTTATAATAAAGAGTAAATTGTGTTTACAACATGACGTAAGAAGTGATGATTTAAGAAAATTATTATGATTTGGATCATAAAAAAATTGATGCCTTGGCTTAATTAATCTTCAAGTATCGCGGTAACGTACGATTAATTGTTTTAAACCTTTATGGCTAAATCCCAGAAGTTTTTCATTAGTTACTGAATGTTTTTGTTTATTCGTTCGACTTCAAATATTGTTGAAAAATCATATAAACCAAATAGTTGAATTATTATTATTACATTTACTTGATCACATTTTGCTACTCTTAGAAACTAAAATTGTACGACACCATCATTACGTTATGCTGACACAAATATTATCTTTTTATCAGTTCTAACTAGTAAACTAGTATTTTTCTAAAGCATTCGTCATATATACGTGATAGGATTGAATTAGCCATTAGAGTAAATTATATTTTTTGTAGGCTAACCTGTCTTGACTACAATGATATACTTATATGGATGTATAGGTACATTATATAGTATAATGTATTGTATGTGATATATAGATGCATACATTCATTGGATTCTGTCACAGTGATGTATAGTTGTTGTCTATAAAATGTCAACCAAAATCAATTGAAAGTTAGAATTCTTGATAAATATTTCATACAATTTCAATAGATTGGTACACTTTTTATTGTATTTTCTGTTTTTATAACTTTTTTACTTAGATAATATATAATTCTTATCATCGAATATTTTATTTTATTATATTATTATATTGATTTATATACATTAGGGTTTAATGCACTTCAATAGAATGATTAAGTTTGATGTTTTATTTTATTGTGTTTTTGATTATCATACATTTATAAACATATCGCATTATTTTGATTTATTTACAGGTCTTAATTATTTTAAATTATGTTTTAAATTATTATCACTCGAAGGTCTTGTTGTAAAATTTATAAAATGTATAAAATATAATATATTTATTGCGAAGTGAAATATTATTTGCGAAACAATGAGTTAATTAATTTTTAATATCTATTTGATTATCACGTTAAAATATCAATTATTGGTCGGGACTTTTTGATCAAAAATGTTCTTATAACTCATATTTATATATTATACATATATGTACCGGTTTAATTTATGTGAATATGTGCATTGGTAAGCAATTTTTCGTATGTTTCATTTGGAAGATAATTCATCTTAAGTATGAATACATCCGTCTATTATAATTAACGAACGACAGCTGTAAAATAAACATCAAAATAATAATCGCGTACAGTGCACTGAACACTTTAAACGGACCTTGACCGGATAAATTTTAATAATTCTGATTTCGATATTTTAATTTTATAGTAACATTGACTTTGGAAAGAAAAAAATACAAATTACACAAATTGTATTTAATTTAAAGTTGATATACATCAGTAATCAGTGAGTCACAGCTTAACACTTATTTTATCAAAATATTTAGCAGTTTAAGAGTTCACGGTTACTGATCGATTATCAAGTGCACGAAAATAATTGCGATTATTTTATAAACAAACCGAATACGTAAAGTATTCAATTATCATCTACGAGTTCTGTCCTTGGTGACTTACCCAACTGAGAAATGCATTATTTAATTTCGGTTTAAGCTGCAGCGTATTGAAATAAATAATTATTGTACGGTAAGATTTATTTATTTTTTCGGTACCCTAATTAATTGTAAGGAAATAAAATTATTCATGAATTCGTCAGCGAGACCTAGCATAAATAAATGCAGTGGACACGGGTGGGTTGTGTTAACGGACGTTACAGTAAATATCGATTGCAATATGAGTAAGTACCTAATTACAATATGGAAATAATTCTAGCCGAAAATAATCACTCTTTCTTTTACATTGAAATCATAATGATAAATAAGCAGTACTTAAATATAATGTTGTATGTAAACATTTTTTAAAATAAAATATACATAAAACATAATAAAACTATTTTCTAAACATTTGGATGGAGATGATTCAAAGGAATTACATCAACAATATTAATTGAAGCAGAAAAAATAAAATAAATATTACTATTTAAAATATTTAGATAATTGTAACTATGAATATACAGTTACCTAAATTATGGGATTTCTTATTAAATATCTGCGGATATTTACATTTTAAATTAAATGAGTTTTAAATGCATTAATTATTTGAGTGATTGTCATTTGATTGTTGCACTTGCTTTGCGGCCTCGCTCCACTCTGTAAATTGAAAATATTCCTTGACCTGTTATGAAAAACTATGTTAAAGATACCTAATAAGTTAATTTAAGCTATAGCTATGGTTAACAGGCACTACGTCGTAAGTTTGGCAGTTTTATAAACAAATGTTTTATTTATTGGTACACCTAATCACAATAATCAACAGATAACAAATACTAAAATTAAGAATTATTTTACATTAAAATGTTTTAACTTAATTTCTATAATAAATATATTTTCTAATAAATAATTATAAGCACGTATAATATTAATCATCAATGATCGTATACTTCATAAATGACTTAAGTTATTTTTTATAGTTCAAGCACAGTAAGTTATGACTAATTAATTATACTGATGACAAGGGAACGAATCAGATAACGAAATAAATTATCTTGTGTGTATTTATTTGTATTAAAGGTAAGTGGATATTATAGTAAGTAACTATGTATTACATATAATTTTGATTCATTACTAATATTATACAAATTATTATATATGTATGTAAACAAGTAGTAAAATAAATAATAATTTAGTAAAACAACTGTATGAAAACTTAGAAAAAATACTAATCAGTTAATATAGTTCAACTCAAGTGTAGAGAAATACATATTATTTATATTGAATTTCAACATTTTTCAGGAATTTCAGGAAAGAAAGAAAATACACTACATCAATTTTCTCTTGAATGCAGTATCTATACATAATCGTAAATAAAAATAACAAAAGTAAATATCAACAACATAGTATTTTTGAATGAATAAAACTAGAAAATATAAGATTGTAAACTGTTAGAAGTTTTGATAATCATGAATATATTTGGAATTATTAAGTAAATTTTAAATTATAATTTACAGTATTTTTCTTTAAGAAGCTTAACTAGATTATAACGAGAGAAAAATATGAATAGAAACATTTCAATATTCTACTTTCCCGTTTTCAATTTGATCATAAAATAGCGATTGCTCATGGTATATCGTATATATATACGTTATTACTTTATATAATTGCATAATGCGCAAACATGTAATTGTATTACGTGAGTTAGAAATATAAAATATTATATACTAGACACTAGATGTAAGTATGTTCTACTGTAATAAACATATTGCATAGGAATTTATAAAATATTGTGAATTTAACATTTCAAATTAGTGTCAATTAAAACTATTTTAAACACATCAATAGCACGATAAGTATATATTTAATAATATTTAGAGAAATATTATTTAATGTAGTTAATCCATCAAAGTATTAAATCACAATTACTTATTTTTTTTTTATTTAAAGTTTAAATGTACATGTTATATACAATATTTTTCGTTCAAAATGCAAATGCATGTACATCTAAGAGAATATAAGTACTAATCTCTTAGTTAAAAAATATATATTGAACGTTATACTATTATAACTAATTATCAGTCATCTATTAAAATCATTTTTTTGAACTGTACATTGCTATTATATTATATAATAAACGAATCAGCGTCTTGCGAAGAAACTTACACCCGTTTACATAAATCTTCTTCTCCCTCACCTTTTCCCAACTTTTGAGGTCAGCCACCTCTCTCCTAGACCCTCACTCGTCTAGATTTTCTACGTCCCTTACACACAGACACACATATCAACAACCCTCATATCGTTCTCAATCGTAATTTTACAACTAATACGAAATTAATCATGGTAAATAATCATAAAAAAAATGTAAAAATAATTAAACGATATAATATATAATATTATTATGTATAATATATATAATATATAATATTATTATGTATGACATAAGTGACTAAAGAATTAACAATAAGTCATAAATACTTGATTTAGACGATGAACTAATAATATTCTCAAAACCTATTCTAAAATCGTGATCATAAAGTCGGGATTGACGTGGTCTAATATAGGCTATATATAGACACTTCCAGGAGTGCCATCATTTTTCGCACTTCGGTTTTTTTTATACACTTGTGTTTAAGACCTGCGGTTAATTGAAAATTTTTTTAAAATATCTATTTATATTTTTAACTATCATATTAATGGTATTTATTACCATTTTGGTTTTGTCTCATGAAAGCGTTGGTAACAAGACATTGTCTTGAGCGTACAAAATAAAAAAAAAGTATGAACTATCATGATATTTTTATGTTTGACCTTTGTGTTTTGGAACCTACTTAAGTCATTGGCCTGTTTCGATTTAAAATCGTTTTCGTTCTAAGATTATTTTAATTAATATTTATATCATATAATGTAAGCATAGTGTTCCGATTTTTTTTATGACTATTATGTTGCTATTATTTTTTTCAGTCGAACACTGGAAGACATTGAAATATAGAACAATAACTGTTGTTTGTTCAACAACATCGCATGGCAAGAGCGGATCGACAACGAATCCCACGTGGCACGCGAAAACAATAACAAATGCGTTGGACGACGACGACGCACGTACTTGAAGTGTTTAGCATATGAAAACGAGGAAACGCACGTGTCACGGCACGCACATCATATAGCGTTGCAACCATTGCGATGGTCGTCTTCTCGTCCGTTTCGGTATTCACAACGATGAAGACGGTACCGGAAACGCGGTAACGGCGGTGACGGTCGCAACACTTAGTTACCGTAAGCAAGTTTGTGCGCGCGCGCGCGCGCGTACGCGTAAAGGCGGTCTCGTTGGGCGATGGTACGCGTCCGGCGTCGTGCGCCGACCGTCCGGGACCAATGATCGCCACGTGACCCGTGACGACCGTGGTAGACGCGCAACGACCACGACAACGGCGGCGGCGGCGACCGCGGCACAACAGGTCACAACTTGGTCCTCCAGTGCGCCCGCGGCAGTCTGCAAGATGCGCTCGCCCGCCGCGGTGACGACGACGAAGTCGCTGACGACGGTGATCACCGTCGCCACAGCCTCCGTGTTTCTGCTCTTGGCCTTTGCGAGCCCGACCCAGGCGATCGGACAACTACAGGGCCAGTACAATGGGCCGTATCCGGACATATGTCCCAGGTAGGACATCACGTTTAATATTTTCGTTTCATCGTGGAGTATATTATTTGTATATCCGTTACCCCGTACGCTATGAAATAATATTATGACCTATTGGGTTGTTGATAGTTTGAAAGGAAATAAATCGCCCGAAAGATTACCATTAAATGCTCGATTGTTAATATCAGATAAATCGAAAATTCGAGAACTGAGAATTCGCTGTATCGTTCATTTTGATGCTATAACTTATTCACAACATTATTATGAAAAATATCTACCGAATTTCATTGGTACGTGGTTATTTTTAAGTCATTTAATTTATTTAACCGAAAACTTAATTGACAAATAACTTCTTTTTAATTCATATCCGTGCTTATAATATTATATAGGAATATAATTATAATATATCAAAACGTATTTATACAAATATAATATACAATGTTTGTGTATAGTAGTAAATGAGCTAGAACCATACTATAAATAAATAATTAGAGTTATGCAGGTGTTTATTTGTTAATGCATGATATCATATTATTATATTTTTAAAATAAAAATATATTTTGATTTAAACAAAAAAATAATACGTTTTGTATTATGTGTATGATGTAGATATGCAGCACCAAAATTTCTACTATAAATATAATTTATACGGAGAGTTATATTTTTAAATTAATTCATCATGTTTGGCATTTAAGATTTTATTATGTATATTTAACAATTCAAGACTTGGTTGAGAAAAATCTTATATTTCATTAATTATGGTTATTTAATTGAAATATTAATAAAACCAATTATTATATTATTAGTAAAAACTCAAACGATTTTTTTTAGTTTAAAAATTCAGTATAAAACACTGGGAAATAAAAACAAAATTAATTTGAATAACTTTGAGTGTAAGGTATTTATTTGATTTATAGATTTTCAATTTTTGATTATTATGAAATTTAATTATACTTAATTATCTATTAATTAGTCATTAAAATGTTTGAAATGATTTTAGTCTAGCAACAATTATTTATATTTACCCTAATTACACTTATATAATATTTATTAAAAATGTGTACTAATTTATTTTGATTTTACGAGTTACTAATAGTATATTTATGTATTTTTTAAATATTAATTTTTTTAATAATTTTCCTTCTTGGATACAATAAATCTATTAGAATCTGGAGGGATATAACAATGAATTAGTTTTCATTAATTTATTTTATTTCGTTTTATTTATCATTCATAGTATTCAATTAGTTAATTTTCTGAATAGTACAAATATCATAATCCGATATTTACACTTAAGTGTACATAAAATATTTAATAAAACAAATATAAATGTTTATTATAAAAAAATTATAAAATTCTATATTTTAATTTAATATAATAATAATCTTCAATAATTTATTATTTAATATATTATTATTAATTATTAATTAAAATATTAATTTATCTAAATAAAATTGTATTTGAATTGTGCTAGTTCTGTATTTAAATAAATAAAAATTTGAATATAAACTGGCCTACTTTTAAACTAGAAATACAATAATATAATAAATAATATATTCTACGATCAATTATTTTATAAACTACATTTTATTTATTGACATTTTTTATATATCTTTTACCTATATGGAAAAAAATTTTAACCTAGAAATTCCAATAAATCTATTCTTACCCTAAATATTATATTTATATATAGAAACGTTAAAACAATAAATAATACTGTTATTTTAATGTTTTATAAATATAATTTTTCATAAAATTCGTATAAATTAAGTTTTCATAAAAGATAATTAATTAAAATATTACTTAAATTATTAGGTTTTATGAATTAAATGCATTAATTAATTGTGGCCTAGAAATTAATTTAGTTAATTTAATTTATTGTTGTCTAAAAGTAGAAATTACTGCGAGAATACTGATAAATTATCATTTTGTATCTTATATGATCATATTCATTCGAACAGGTTGAAAGTTTTAAACATTTAGAAGTTAATAAAAAACAAAGAAATTACATGTATAACGAAATAAGGCTTAGACTCGTTTCAGTAAATGGAAGATATCATACAATGAGAAGTATACTTTCGTCGAGGCTACTTTCAAGAGAAACCAAAACAAAGCTATGTATGGCCTACCTACGCCCTATTGTAATGTATGTATACGAGATCTAAACAATACCGAAAGGCGATGAACAAAAACTTTTATTATTTGAAAAAAATATATGATTCCTCACTAAACTCGAAATCAGAAAATTACGAAAGGAGAAAAAAACTTTAATAAACCAAGTATGCAGAAATATCAAGCTAATAGGCTAAGTTGGGCAGGCCACATACAGCAGGCAAAAAACAAACTAATACATAATGTATAATGGTTCCCAATGAAAAGAGATCAAGATGCATTCTCTGCCAACGTTTATTTGATAGAATAAACAAAGATTTGGAAAACCTAAGAATGACAAAAATTAAAGATGTCGATGATTGGAGAGTTTGTAAAGAATTTGTAGAAAACTTTAATTGCTTGTAAACGTAAAAGAAAAAACTGTAAAAATGAATTATTTAATTAAAACTCTTTAATTTTCCTGAATTGAATACCACATATGTATAAAATGGTGTTGATGTAATATAAAAATTGGAAAATTCTCAATCAATCACAAATGTTCACTTTGTAGTGTAAGCCATAAATATTTGAATAATTTGATATATCTACATTTAATATAACGTATCAATAAATTATATTAACTTAACTTGAAACCGAGTTTCACAATTAATCAATTTATAGTTTACTTTTGTGAAATTTAACACATCATAATTATTTTAGTTGTCACTTATTAAAGGATATATTTTATATACATAAATTCAAATTAAAAGATGATGGAAAAAATATTAATTATTAATTATTTTTTAGACTATGTAACATTTTATGAGAAAGCTATAAATATGATTGATTATATGTATGAATTATAAAATTTTTAAATTTATTTTAGATACTTTTTAATAAATTATTATTACAATAATATTATGTGGTTTTACAGTGATATTTATTGTCATGGTGAACTTTTGGACGATGTACAAATGCAACAATTGTATCCAGATTCAAAAACATTTGTAGATAAAAAGTTACGCCGAAGCGAAGCAGAAATTGTAAAAGCATACAGAGAATTAAAACTCCGAAATAACGGTCGCGTCCCAACACGTGCTGTACTTTCCAAGTTTGTTAATGACAATTTTAGTGACGACCCATTGGTCGAATGGGTGCCACCAGATTTTGTTAATAACCCCACGATTGCTTCCTTTGTCCAGGATCAAAATTATAAGTAATGTTAATTCATACTTGTATTTATAGTTATAAATTACTTTTAATATATAATCATAATGTAGAAAATTGCATATTTTTATTTTTATAATATGATTTAAAAGGAATTGGATTTTACAATTAAATCAAATTTGGAAAAAATTGTCCCGAAAGGTAGACGAAGATGTCAAAATAAACCCCGATCGGCATTCATCCATTTATTTACCGAACGGATTCTTCATAGCTGGTGGAAGGTTTACCGAACTTTATTATTGGGATTCGTATTGGATCATAAGAGGTGAAAAATTAAATTAAACAAAACATTTTGAAATTAATCAGCATTCGTTTAAAATATTTGTTCATAGGAGCTATACTGTGTGACATGAAAGATTCTGCCAGAGGAATCATTCAAAATTTCCTTTATTTAGTGCACCGTTTTGGATATGTACCAAACGGAAGTAGAATATACTATTTAATGAGATCTCAACCTCCACTTCTGATCCAAATGGCCGCATCGTATTATACATATACAGATGATTTGGATTTTATCAAAAAAAATATTCAAGTAAGTAATGCTAAATGTTTAATTTTTGTTTTGTATGATTTATATATTATAATATGAATAAATAATTAAATTTTTAAAAAATCGTATTACATTTATTTCGAAGACCCTATTTAGCTGTAATCAAATAAAATTTAAAAAAAAATAGAATACTTTTTAGTGTAAATGTGTTTTCTTTTTAAATTAATGAGTTATACATTTTTCTTGGTTTTAAAATTAAAATTATCATAATTAATACAATCCATGCATATATAAATATACATGATACCCATCAATTATATAAAGTTAAGTTCCTATTTCCTATTATAATCTTGTAACTTAAAGAATAGTTGTAGTAGTAAATTTGAATTTTACAATATTTAAGAAATATTAACTTACAATTTAATTTTACATCTTATTAGTATTTAGAAGCAGAATTCAATTTTTGGATGACAAACCGAACAATAAAGGTCGAAAAAGCAGGTAATACTTATGTAATGGGTCAGTATAATACGCACACCAGAGAACCACGCCCCGAATCGTATTAGTGAGTTTATGCTTTTTTTTTTTTTACTTATTTTTGACTTATTTTTTTGATTTTTTTTTCACGATAATTTATGAATATTTTTTTGTAGCCAAGATAAGACATTAGCCATGCCCCTTCCCAGTGAAGATGATAAAAATGAATTGTATTCCAGATTAAAAGCTGCTGCAGAAACTGGTTGGGATTTTTCCACCAAACATTATAACAATTATGGGAAAAATACTGGTAATATTAGTATATTATATAATAAGTAACTAAAATTTTATTCTATAGGTTTTTAATTTTTCACTATACAGGTGATTTGTCTAATACCGATCCTCAGAATTTTATTTACGTCGAATTGAATGCCATATTACAGGCCAATGCAGTAGTTCTAGCTCAAATGTTTAAACTGTTGGGTAACCCAGATAAATTCAAATACTATAATGACATCGGTCACCGTTTCCAAGTAGGGATAAATGCTGTGAGTAATATATTTAATAATATATGAGATGTATAAGATATTTTAATATTATATTTAAGTAAATTCTTATTTTATGTGTTTATTTAGCTATTGTGGAATGAAGAAGAAGGCATTTGGTTAGATTATGATCTAACTACTAAATCAAGTCGTAAATATTTTTATACATCTAATTTTGCACCATTGTGGACTGGTAGTTACGAGAGAAAACTGAGAACATATTATGGTAAACGAGCATTGGATTACTTGATTATTAATGGTGTTATCAATCAAGATGGAACACCAAAACTAATTTGTAAGTCTAAAATATGTTTTGTTTCATTTTTTTTTTTTTTTTTAATAAAGCTTTTAATTTCTAAATTATTACAGCTTAACACTTATTTATAAAAGAAAACTAAATAAATATGACAAAAATATACGGAAAATAAGAAATAAAAAAAGATTAGAAATATAACAAACAATAAAATTTAAGTAAAAAAAATAATAAATAAATAAATAATTAAAAAAAATGGAATATTAAAAAGTAAACTTTAAACCAAATTAGGAACACATTGGATTTTATAAAATTTAGAATATACTGGAATGGAATAAGAATTGAGAATTGAAGGATCAACAGAATAAATGTTATGATGGCGGTGAAATGTAAATAAACTGGGGCGAGAGTCTGCAAGCAAGGGGGACATGTCATTAGAATATGCGAAAAATCACACTTAACATCGCCATCATGCTGAGTACAGAAAGGAGAGTGGTTTAATGATAGGTGAAATGCATGAGGCGGGAGAAACCAAACCTAAGACGTGAGAATTGAATTATCTGTCACCTAGACAGAAGTAGATTATCAAATCAGGAGTGAGAAGGGATTAAGGGGTTGATATATCTATACAAGGAAACGAAGTTAATTTAGAGAGAGCACCATTTATTTTGCCAAGCTTGTTTATAGCACTTAAATAGAAAGGGAAGTAAATCTGAAGGTGGAATATTGAGGGTTGGTGTTCTGGTGATGGATTTGGAGGAGACTGCAAGCTTATCCGCTATCTCGTTATCATATATACCGGAATGACTTGGAACCCATAACAATTTAATTCAATGCATGGAAAACTTTAAAGTGGAGATGATTGATTTTAATAAAAAGATAAAAGGTGGAATATTAGAGTTGAAAGGATTGGAATTCGTTGAAAAAATAGCTGATTATGAATCTGAGATGATAAGAAACTTGTCATAATTTAGAGATTTGATTGTTGTAAGATCTGAAAGCATAGCAATGCATTCCGCAGTAAACGAGCAAGAAAAACGAGGAAGATTGTCAACGTATTTTAACTGAAAATCGGGAATAAAAAATGAAAATCCTGATGAATTATCCGTAACAGAACCATCAGTGAATATGAAACAATAGTTGGGGAAATTTGATATTACAAAATCATTAAAAAAGTGATTAACAGAAGGGATGACCATATTTAATATAGACTTATCACATAGACAATTTAAATTGTCTGGGAGTATATGATTATGTGGGGAACTAATTAAAGTCTCATATGGGACATCGTAACAGTGTAAACGATTTATTGGGGTGAGAAAAATAATAGTAAATGGAGGGATGGAAGATGCAATAGAAGCAAGAATAGGGAGTGTTTAGGGGAAGTAACGCCAGCATACAGAAATAGATAGGAATGAATTTGTTTTAAAATAACTACGTGCTTCGATAAAAAAATATTCTATTTTCATAATATATATGGAATTGTTATTTTTTCATTTTAAATATTTATTTATTTATAATAAGTAGATTATAATTTAACTTAATAATATGATTGAATAGTTTAAGTTTAAGACCATAAGTTATGGTCCATAACACGGAGTAATATGTTCATCATTTTAAATTACATAACTGTATTCACATTCATATGGGCATGAATGGTTATTAAAAAAGTATGAGCTATACAATGTGCATATCATTTACATTTAATGAGATAAATATATAGTCCCGATGTATGAATAAAAGATTATTTCATTCAAGACAGTCGATAAAAATAATATAATAGCTTTATTAAAATTTTGCATATTATTAATCGGCTGTTGTTACAAATAATTTGCAATACATGAATGTACCAACTTTGCCAATACAATACGCCTAACAGATAACATAATGATATTAGAGTTTATTATTATTATCATAGTTTTTTTCTATAGACATAAACTTATTTATATATATATAATTATCTATTAACTATATGTTGATATTATATTGTGTATTATTATTATATTTAGTTGATCATTTCAAGTTTTATTTTATATACATATTTTTTTTTGTATTCAATTTAAGTAAAATAAATCCATTATAATTCATAATGTTTCAATTATCAATTTACTCATAGGTGTACCAACATCGAATGTCAACTCTTCTCAACAATGGGATTATCCAAATTGTTGGCCTCCACTTCAAGCCATGGTTATACAAGGATTAGATCGTACAAACTACAAACCTGCCCAAACCGTAGCTATAAATTTAGCCAAATCATGGATAAACACTAATTACGTTGGATTCATTACCAGTGGTACAATGTTTGAAAAGGTAATTAATTTTATTCTATGGGATTTTTATGTATGCACACCAGTAGTATACACCAATGGCGTGGTGTAGGGGATTTAATTTCAGGAGTGGTCGCTCCTTCAAAGTTTGGGTAAGTGGATAGAATTCTAATATAAATAATATATTAATAATTAACAAATCGTTTAGAAAGTTTACTTTTACAATCATGTGAAAGAGACATTGATATAAATCTAGAAGAAGCTATCCAATCAATATGTGTTAACATTTTAAGTATTTGAAGTTATTCAAATGTATTAAAAAATTTATTGTTATTTAAATATATAAAAACATAGTGTAAATTGACATTAATGTAATAAATATTTTTGTATTTAATGCAATAAATAAATATATACTATATAAGTTAGCGAGCGTAGCGATCAAATTTTTTTTGTATTTTTATAAATTATTTGGTGGGTGGGTAGAATAAAATCTTTGTTCTTTGTGTTAAAAAAAATCACCACTAGTAAACATAATCATAATTAAAAATTTGAAATATTATGTATATCCATAAAAAATTGACGATTATTTTATTAATTTTATAAAATTTTAATTATTTTTTTTTACTTACAGTATAGTGCTCTAGAAGTTGGTACAACAGGTGGTGGTGGTGAATACACACCACAAACCGGATTCGGGTGGACAAACGGAATTGTATTTGAACTGTTTCGAAGATGGGGACACATATTTCGATCAACATGAATTTAATGAAAACCTTTTGATTTTTTAAACAAAACTGTATACGTAAACTTACTATTTTTGTATTTCTTTTCTTTTTAATATTCTAACGTTTAAAAGAAAAATGACACATTATGTGAGCATGTATTTATTATTTAAATGCTCATTTATAATAATGTAAAAAGTTTATTATGTGTATGTATATACTTATTAATACATGTATGATTGTTAAATATACATAAAAGTTTTTTTTTTTCATAAACTTTTAGCTAATTAATACTAAAATTAAAGTTTATTGAGAATACCTAATCCATCTACAATAAGATATAATTATATACATTTTTATTATTGCATTACATTACAAATAGCCAGAAAAGATTTTTTGATCTTCTTTGTAACGTTTTTTTAAAAATATAAATATTTGAATTTTTTAGTTTATTATTTTTTTTTCCTACAGTTGTTCATGATGAGTTATATATGTTTTTAGAATTTAGGAGATGTTTAGTATACGAAATAATAAAAATTATTATAAGATAAATATAATTGAGTACATCAAAGCTATAAGCCGTTAATATCTGTTTGTATCTATCTATCAGTGGCCTGACTGACTTAACTCTATAAGAGGGGGGATAAAAAATATTCTAAAAAAGACGAGGACTATATTTATTTTACCCTCCACACCTCCCAAAAAATCCTATATGTGCCATGTGAGTTACAACAACAATTATTTCGCTTAATACGGGTACTTATATTTTTTAAATTTACATTTTTGAAAACTTCCTGAAAAGGTCTTTGGTACATAAAATAAGTATAAAACATACATTAGGTTTAAAAAAAAAATGTATTTAAAATAAATATTAAAAATATGTAATCTTGCTGAATCATAAATTCTTAGTTTCTTGTAATTTTTATCATTTTATCTTAGTAAATAAATAGGAAATACCTACACAAAAATATTTGTTGGTGAGAAGGGAGTGATCGGAGTGATATTTAAGGGGTAAGTGATAAGGGTTATCGCTTATTCTTCAAATATGTTACTACCAACAATCGATACATGTATAACTTAAATGTCTCTGACTGATTGATCAGCATATATCCAAAATTACCATACCGTTACATTTGAAATGTTGATTTTAGTGTTACTAAGTAAAGATGCACTAAAAAAGGTTTTTATTTAAATCGCATTCAGATTCAGAGTCACAAGGACAATATATTGATTTTACCAAGGTGTGTTTATTTTATTATTTTTTGTCTGTATTTACACGATTTCAACCGAAAGGATTGCTCAGATCATTACTGTTATAAGAAATCGTTGAAATATTGTCTTGCTAGTACATCAGTGAGGATCGAATTTTTCCAATTTATCAAAATGTTTCTTAATAGCAGCGAAAAACTGACAAAAAAAAGTTATAGAAAAAACTGCAACTTTTACTGTTATTTGGTTTTCGACAAAATAATATTTCGTTTTCATTGTCATTCTAAAATTAATAACCGAAGAAGCTTGAAGTTTTTATCGAATATTTTTTCATTTTTTGCATTAAATGTTAATAATTTTCAACATTATTTTTAAGCCATTTATAATAAGGAAATTTTCATGTTTTATTAGTTTTTATTCATGTATGTCGATAAAATAATTTTGGTTTAACAAAAATGTTGAAATTTTATTTCTCAATTCCTCATTCTTATTCATAAATACATTTTATTTCAATAATAAAATCAATTGTATACGTACTTTGAGCTTGAATATAGATACAAGATTTTTTATAAAATATTTTGTAGTAAAAAAACAAATAAATACCTAAACAGTCCTAAAAATAATTTATAAGCGAAAAAAATGAAGTTTTTAATTGAAATCTGATGTATCGACAAATTTCCATTAAACGATATTAGTTATTTAATTAAAGGTAGTTTATAGTTTAAAAATAATTAATGATAAATAAGTGAGCGTAGTAGTTTATATGCACTAAAAATGTTTGATTTTTCTAAATTGTTCATGGCTACTTTTTTACGAAAGTTAGAACATAAAAAGTTCAACTCATCTTATTGAGAAATTTGGTTCTTTTACTACATTAACTATTGTTACATGTAAAGTGAAAGGCTGGAAGGAAAGTTCTTAGCTATTTTAAGTATTAAATAAATAATGAACTTTAATACAATACACTTTTCTGGTTACGGTTAAATGTAAATTTATTTGGGTTAATTAAGGTTAATTCTGGTGTTCAAAAAAAAAAAAACCATGTTGTATATCAATTAACATGAGATTTTCAATGCAAATTTAATATAGTAATTGGATTTTATTTTTAAAGTAAATATAATGAAGAAAAATTTAAAAATAATATTAAATTAATACTTATTACTTAGTACTTACTCAGTCCTTTTACTACAGAAGAAAGTTCTCGCTTATTACATATTTTGACAAAACATATTTTTATTATATTTATTTTTGATTAAGAAGGTTAGACAACACAATTTAGTAATAATAATCTTGACTATTATTGAATATTGTAAAATAGAATAAAACAATGATCTAGCATCTAGGTATTTTTAAATTTTTATTAATCTATTTAATAAATACTTAACACTTAGAGAATACATTAGAGAATTACTTTACAATTAACATTTTTAACTCTTAAACTTTTAACAATAGAACAGTTACATATATAAATGAATAAATACTTAGCACTTTTAAGTTTCAGAAAAAAAACAACAAAACTTTTAAAACTAAAATATGATTTTTATTTAATTTTATCAAATATTTTATTACAACGAATAATCATTATTTTTTCTAGCATGTCACTTGTAAGTGACATGCGCAAATCTGATAAAACATACTTTAATCCTGAGAAGCAACGTTCAACGGACACCTATAAATTATGTATATACTGGTTAGTATTTTCTAATAGTTAATAAATAATAATTATGTATCATAAAATGGGGTGGATAGAAACACATGCAAATGTAAAATTAAAATTTGTTACTTTGATGTCCACCTCATGTATTATCAATATATTAAAATATATTTCCTTGATATTATGAATTGTCAACCAGTAGGTACAAAATTAAAATTACATACAATAAAAAATAAAAATAAAAATCATTATATAATATTATAAAATTAGTTATAAAAATAATTATAATATAATAATTATAATATTATAAAATATTCCTTCTATAGTTCTAGGCGTACAAATACTAAAAAGCTACATAGGTACATACTGGTAATTATTAATTATTTTATATTTTTACATTTTTAATTTAAAATCAAATAATACTGACAAATTAATATTTATTTATCTATTGTTTTTTTTTTTTTTTTTTTTTAAAGAAACACTAAAAGGTAAAAATTATTTGAAATTTGAATTTCCTAAATAAACTATAATTATTTTTTCGCTATATTATATAATTTAATAGTAATTTAATATGTAGATACAATTATAACTTATATTATTGTTCTAAATTATAAATTATAATTAATATCTAATATAAATAAATTAAAATTGAATAACATTAATAACAGAAGTTCTAACTAAAGAAAGACTAAAATTATTAATAATTTAAAAATGTTCAGTACTTACTTGAGTGACAGGAACACTTAGGATTACTTGTGCTAATTTAAATAGCTCTGGTTTAATCAATTTCAAATCCTGCCAATACTGTCTAATACTCGTAGAATGATGTAAACGTTGAATATTATCATAGCTTTGTAACAACAAACGAATTGGTATTGCTTCAGCACTTTCATTTTGTTCTTGTATAGAAATACATGTTTTAGTTTTAATAAAATCTTCCAAATCATCATCTTCAACATTTGACAAATTATGATTTTCAACCTCATCATGAGTTGCAGATACAATAATTTCATCATTTGAAATTGGCATTGAATTTTTATCTAACCATAAAATAATCTTCCACACATCAATTAAAATATTAATTGCTTTATATCTGGAGTTATCATCTAGGAGACATTGAAATCTTGGGTCTAAATAGATACCTAAAACAGTTTAAATATTCAAAATCACAATAATGGTTTTATTTTTAGTTTGTATTTTAAAAAATAGTAATTTAAAACTTACCAGCTACAAAAATAGGATTTTCCAACAATAATTTTTCTCTTCTTTCCATTGAAGTAGATAAAATCTTAGAAAAGCCTGAACCTACTTTCTTAGTATCTCTGCAACACTTAAGCCAAATACCATAGAAATCTCCTATAGTAAGGTCTTCTTTTTGAAATTGAACCGTGGCTTGTTTAGCAGGTAATAAAGCTTTTACCTGTCAAAATTATCAATACTTAAATAATTAAATTTAATATTCATTATTTATAGTTAAATACTTAAATTACCATTGTGTTAAAAATATTATAAAAGCTTTTTGAAACAAACTAGGTAAAACATTTTAAAAATAAGGTTAAGCAATTAAATAATACAAAATGAAACATACTAAAATTTCTGTTTTCTGCCATTGATCATCAGTTACATTCAATTCTTTGAATGTATCGGAGACATCTTTACATACATCTTTTAACTCTAAGAGACGATTTAACATGTCACAAGAACTACCCCATCGAGTCTCCACATCAATGATTGCTTTTTTAGCTTTTGGATGAAGACGTTTTATTATTCGAATTACTGTTGGAGTTCTTAGTTTTTTCACTATCTATGAGCAACCATAATCATTATTCACACAATTTTAAAATTCATAATTAGACTACAGATATTTTAAATATTTAAACGATTATTATATATTACCTCTCTCATTTTAGAAATACATTTTTGATCCGATGATGATTTAAGTGCATCTTCTACACAAAGTTGTAAAGTATGCACAGAGCAACGAATTAACACATTTAGAGGCTTCATATTTTGTTCTTCAAAATCAATGTTTTGGTTTGACATCACAGTCACTAAATCATCTTCTAAGCCATCTAGAGGATCCAATTCCAAATCTTCACTAATTGGGTTATTATCTGTATTATCTTCTAACAATTCATCATCTTAAAAAATATGTTTCAAATTTTTAAAAAATGTAAATTTTACTTTGTTAAACAATGATTGCCTGGTAAATAACTAGTTACCTAATGAATTTAATACATAATCATAGGTACCTCCTCTCCTTGTACTACTTTGCAAATTGTATATTTGCAGACACTAAAATTATTACTATAATCATTAAGCTTATATTATAAATTATAATACCTCTTAGCTCTTATTTATTTATTGAATAATCAACAACATAATTTACCATCAATTATTATAATTTATAAGTAAAAACTAGAAACTAACAAGTTAAGTCTAAAACTTAAAAGTCTTAACATTGTAAAGCTAAAATAATAATTTAATTTTTTTCATTACCATCAGTTTCTTTTTGCATTAGGTCTGCCATCTTGACAAAATTTCTGGCATTGTCAGTCGTGATTGTAAGAATTTGTTGTTTTTTAATTTCAAAAACTGTAAGAACTTCATTGACCTGAAATAAATTTGTTAATTGTTTATAATAATATTTTTAAATTATTCAATGTTCTTCTGTTTATTAAAAAGATTAATTATAAACAATTTACTAATTTAGTATAAAGTACTATTTAGTAACTTACTGACCTTTTCTTTTAAATACACAGCAGTGTGTTTTTGGGTTAACTCAATCATAGCTAATGTGTGTAAAGTAGTCACTGTTGTATCGGCAGCTGCATATTGAACATTAATTCCTAAAATGGACTTATCCTTTCTTGACGCACAATCCATTTTAAGGCATAATAATTTATTTTTAACCAAGTCTTTAATATTTTCCACAACTTCATTTGATTTATTAATAATATTTGACCTTACATTGCGTTTATTAATTACATTACAGCCATTATCTAAACCGGCCAAACCTTTTAATAAAGGATTTAAAATTTTACGAAATCCACTATCCTCTAAAAGTTCAAACGGTCGTCCATTAACCGTTACCAATTCTGTACAAGCATTCATTAGTTGGTGTGCTGTAAGCTCAATAGAAATATACATTGATTTCTTATTTTCAAACTTTAGTTTTGATTGTGTCATTGGCTTTTGCTATAGTAAAAATTTGATAAATATTAACTTATAATTTCTAGGTATGTATAAACTTTAATATTTATCAAACTGGTAATGTTAAAAAATAAAAAGTGTACTTAGGTAGGTAAACATATTTTATTCATTTATTGTGTTATTTTAGTGTTATAAGTTATAAATTATAAAATAATTAAAACTTTCAAAATTATAAGTAATTGATACCTATTTTTCGAGTATACCTATTGACTATTATAGTTAAAAGTTAAAAATAAAATACAAATGGATAAATTTGTATAATTTTGTCCTATATTTTTATTATACGAACCTTAATAGTTGTCTGTTCATAATATTTCTTCTTTTTTTCAATTTCTGTCGATTCAACAGACAAATATTTTGCAAAAATGTCATAATGGAGACTTTCGATATGCCGCTCTAAGTTTTTTGCATGCTCGCCTACAAGTTCTTGTCCACAAGACTCTATTTGACATTCTGATTTTCCTGTCGAAATATTAAACTTAAAATATTTATGAACAGGAGAAGTTCTTTTTCTGCCCATTTCTATCTATAAAGTATAAAGTATAAAGTATAATGATTATTAGGTACCTATGATATATTGAAAGGCACAACATAACAAAAATGAAATATACTTACTCAATGCGTTTATGGTAGGTAAAATTATGAAGACTAAAGATTATAATTTTCAATTTTGTATTATAATTTCTTTTCAGTTATCTGTACACATGTTTGGTTTTTAAACAATCAACAATGAATAGGTAATGATAAATATTAATACGCGCTCTTAATATCGTTTAGGTAGGTAAATATACAGTTTGGTCAATATCGATAAAACCTATTATTGTTTTATCGATATAATAACTTGTCGTTGTCGTCACTGATTGGATCATTAGTAATGTTTCATTCTAGCAATGTGGATAAATATAGATCCACCATGCATTCTAGCTATCTTCTTATCTTCTTACCATTATAGTTACATTAGTTGCAAAAAATACATACAAATTGATATGCCACTTAATGTTTAATAATTCGGGTTTTGGGTTAACCCAAATATTTCATATGGGTTTCAGGTTATTTCGGGTGTTTTACGGGTGTTGATTTTTTCAAACGGTTTTGTATATACGGGTTTTGGGTTATGCTATTTATTTGGGTTAATTCAGGTTTCGGGTTTCGGGTTACGTTCGGGTGCAAAGCCCTGTTTACTACATTAACTATTGTTACATGTAAAGTGAAAGGCTGGAAGGAAAGTTCTTAGCTATTTTAAGTATTAAATAAATAATGAACTTTAATACAAAAATAAATGTTGGCTTGATGATTTCATAGTTCTGTAATCTGTGTGTAGTATAAATTAGTCCCATTATATAATTGCGATATTATCTGGTTCGCTTACTTCGTTTAGAAATATTCGTCAATCGTGAACCATGATGTACTATAAACACTCAAGATTAATATAATGTTATCAATTTATTTGTGTTGCTAAGGTACACTCGTACAAGCGTGGATACAAGGGGGGGCTATGGGAGCTGAAGCCCCCCCCCCTTAGACTAGGACTTCGGTACTTAAGATATTTCAAAGAATAAGAAAGACTTCGTACAAAATCTCGGGACGGGACGCGGATACATTTATTTTCTATGTGTAGCCGTGTAGGTACGCGACGACTTTCGAGAAAATCGAATAATAATAATTATAAATAATAATTATTAAATAATCTCTTATAATAAGCATATATTATGAATAAAAAAACTTAAACTAAATGCCCATGCTTTTATATACTTTAAGTACATTTTTTTGTTTAGCCCCCCCCCACTTATTTCATTTCTAGATCCGCGCCTGCACTCGTACAATACATATAAAATGACACAAGTGAAATGTTAAAAATTAATTATTCCTATGATCAGCCTTTTACGGGATATAATTTATAGGTAATTTGTACGCGTTAAATTCAGTGGTTAGTCGCGACTTGATTGCGATAGGTTTATAATCGTCAGTGGGAATTGAATTTCAGGTTTTCTAAACGACTAAAAGAATTGCGTTTCAAAGTAAAAACATTATTTTTTCCTCCATTTTATCAGAATTAAAACTGTCTATAGCAAATTTTTAGAAACGGTAGGTTAAAAAAAATTTTAAGACTGGTAAAAACTTGAATAGGACCTTTTTAATAATATTAAAACGACTTAATTGGACATTTTCATATTTATCGTGTAGTCGTAAGCCGGACGCAATTCGTTTTGTTGATTAGAAATCCCGATAAACAATTCGTGTACCCACTTTTCGATTTTTTTATTTGGGGATGCAATTTATGTGTAGTCTTTAATTTTAAAATACATCTTAAGGCGGTTGGAAGCAGCGTATTTATTTCACGTTTTAGACCTAAAAGCCTGACAAGATTATGCATACTTAAAATCATCATATTTCAATTCTGTAAAAAGATTTGAGTTTATCAACCTTTTTTCTAGGTTAATGTGGAAATCGATTTTTGATATTTGTTTAAAAATTGTCTTTAAATCTTATTTGAGTTTCTCAATTTTTTTTTAATTTTTAGATTTATTTTACTGTCTTTTTTAAGAATGTTAAACAGTTATTCTAAAATCGACTTCCACAATAACCTAGGAAAAAGGTTGATCAACTCAAATCTTTTTACAAAATTGAAATCCGATCATTTAAAGTTGACGTATTTTTGTCAGGCTTTTAAGTCTAAATTTATTAAAATTAGTTTGGTTGTCGGACAAAATATTTTATTTCATCGATTGCAATGACATGTGCATGCGCGTACGAACCATTAATTGTTTCCAAGAAACGTTTAATGCCTGCGCGCAACGTCAGATAACAGCGAACCGATAATACTGTATATATCCCTATATAGACTTATTGTAAACTAAAATAAATATTGTATTATATTTATAATTTGATATATTTACTGTAATGAATTTTTACACATACTGTACATGCCGTAGTTATCTATGGATTTAGTCGACACTTACTTTAGTACTTACTACTTGTAAGTGCCACATCAAAGTGTAGTTTCAGATGTTTCAGTGCACATAGTATCAGTGCTTTAGATATTGGTGTTATATTTTATTATTTTATTTATTCCAAGTTCTCATAGAAAATGAACAAAGATTTTAGATACGGGACGAAAAAACGTCGTTATTTAAGCAAAACAATTAAATCTAAAGAGCAAAAATTAAAAAATTTTATTAAAAAAAAAGAAACTCGAATTATTGATTAAATAAATTGATAAATGTTTAAAATTGTATTCTACATACGTGATAATATTTTCAAACTATTTTAAATCTTTTTGAACTATTTAAAGACATTTAAAATTTTCATTTTTGGATTATTTTTTTTTTCAAATTTTGATATGAAATTTTTCGCTAGCTAAAAAAGTTTGAAAATATAGTAATTTAAAGTTTTTTGTAAGTAATTAATTTACCAATTACAAAAGTATATCGAAAAAGTTTACAGTTTATTTTATTTTTTATAAGCATAATATTTTGATGAAAACACAAAAATGTACAAATTATTTGGTAGTAAAAAATATTTAAAAGTTGTTGCATTCATACCAACGATTTGAAAATATAAAAGTTGAATGTAACTCTTTAAATATTTTTTTATAAAGGATTTAAGTTACGTTAAATTTGTTGAAATCATGTCCCTAAGCTTTCGCAGTATTTTGTGATTAAAAATGTATAAAAAATTCAATAGGTCGTTTTTAAAAAAAAAAAAACATTATTATGGGAATTAGAAATAAATTTTGTGCTGTATGTCAAAAAGCTGAATCCAACGAAAAAGAAGTTTCTGTTCACAAATGTTGACTGTTGTTATTGTATTATTAGATAAAGTTAATTGACTAAAACCAGTTTTGTAAATTGTAATGAATATCACATCGTTGTACAATATGCGGGTAGTAGTGGTAGAGTGCTGGACACTCACACAAATGTTCATTTACTACTCACACAACAGCAGTACGCAATTTCAACTGCTAAACTAAATGCCTATCGTTTACTCCTTAAAATCGGAGCGCTTCCGACCCCCTTAAGAATCATTACCCAAATACCGTTATTGGTATATATTTATTGTAATAACATAGTGTTGTCACAAGAGTAACATAGTAATGCATTTTATTTACTTCTCAAAAACAAGAACACTTATATAAATTTTTTAATTATATAAAGTTTAGTAAAGTAGAAATGATGATAATGACCATCGGTATATAGAGTTATACTTTAAGTCACATTTTTAATTATTTTCAATCGTAGTACACCAAAACTTCATTGCTTGGAAATTGTTTTATTAATCTTTTATTTACTTGTTTTAATGTAAAAATATCGAAAATTTACAAATACAACTTTTTATTTAGAAGCATCTGAATATTTAAACGTGGACCAAACTCGACAAGAACCACTAAAATCTACATTTTTTTTATGATTGTAATTGAATGTTCATAACATTTGAATCTGAATACAACTTAGGATTGAAATTTGAGCACAATTTTAATAATTATATTAGAGGCTGACTTTATTATTAAGATAAAATACTGCTCATTTAATCATAATTTGTACTTAATTATTTTGTCATTGTTTAGTTATCTAAGTTGTATATTAGTATCTTTATTAATATAAATAAAAAAAAAAATTATAAAAATAAGCTTTATTAGTCATCCCATATCCGTTCTTATATCTCACCCGACCAATAAATCTCTATCCTTTTTGTTGTTTCGCTTTATTAAACTTAATCAGTTAATGACTTATGGCCTATGGGTATTATAATATATGGTTATAGTTTTGGTCTGTATGATTCGATTATTGCAATTAGAATTTCCAGGATCCTTAATAACATGTGAGATAAAAACGATTATCAATAGAGCCATTCATTTGAAAAATAATTTATTTCCGCGTATACATTATAATGACGGTTAGTTTTAGTTATAATAAACATCGCTATCTTCACTTACAAGAACGGACTACATGTTTAATAATGACGCACGCCCATAATAATTAACATCATTAAGGTATACAATAAGGATTTTGATTATTAATTTGAAATAAATGGTCGTATACTTAAAAAGCGAATCTTTTAATTATTTTTAATATAAATATAATAAGCGCCTAATTATTAATTCAAATACTAAAGCACTGATTTCTAATCAAAAATAATTTAATATAATGCGAGTATTATATCTATTCCGAGACATTGAATAATAAGCTAATTAATAGAAAAATTACGAAATAATTAGTTTTAAGAATCAAAACTTAAATATTGACCATTTTAAAATTATATTCACTTATAAAACGTTTGGAAACGTCGATTACTCATCTATGAATATCTTCTATTACGTTTTCGAGTTAAGACCATGCTATTGATCGTTTAAGGAAACGTGTTTATTATTCATATCAATAGTATAATTTCATATTAAATACTTCCTGAACGGAGTCATTCAGTAAAATGTAATATATTAATATTAGTAGTGTTATAAAAAAAGTATGAGTCACAGGGGATCGGGTGACTAATATAAGCGAATCGTATTGCAGTTGTCAATCAACTTTCAATTAAACGTGCTACATGATTGCAAAATTTTTTTATTTATTTTTTGCGTTTAATTCTATTGAACTTTTAATTTTTTATTCGTCCTATACAATTTTGACAATACATAAGTATGGCGTGTGTAAACTTTTATTGCAAATAATATACATAAATTAATATTTTTTTAGCATTCGAATAGGGTAAAATATTCATCAAATCCTTGGCACTGTCTGTTGATTGCATACATTTACCTACCTATTTGTGTTGAAAATTGTCACCTCTTATGACAATTTTGTAAACAATTATCTAAAATTTTAAAGTTTTATACAAATATTTTTCAATCCGAAACCAGTGTGTAAATCGTTTGTATATTATTCTATGGAACACTCGAATAAATTATAATAGTTTGAAATATTCAGTGCGTACACACAATTATAATATTTTTCCGGTTTTCACTTTGAATCATTGTTTTCAAACGTTTACATATAATATGACTAATACATCCGTTTCTCTGTGACATATACAGGGTTCAAAGTATATTCTACCTTATTATATGAATTCTCAAAAACACTAATAAAGTTCATACAACAGTAAAACAACGAAAGACATTTATGCTACGTATCATATAATTATTGTAATAAGATTGTTAAAATCGTGCTTGTATTTTATTAGTAAAACATATATGCGAATACTTATCAATAATATAATATAATAAAAATGTTTGATAGTTAATATTTTTATTTAGAATGATTCATTTTTAGTTTGAACTTTGAACATAAATATTAATTTTTTTGAAAAACGTTCTCCATTATTTTGTGTATTTTAAGTGTATTAATTATTTAAATTTCAGATAAAAAGATTAAATATATCAAAATATAAACACATCTGACATTTCAATCATTCCAATCACACCTTCTAATTTAAATTTAGAATGTTTACGCTGAACAAACCAGTCGTGCTGTATTTGGTTTATGTTTGTACTACCTATTTAGTACAGTTAATAACAAATATCGATGTTATTTAAAGACAACTGAATAAATAAATGATATGTCAATATGAATTCAATAAATGTATGTAAGGTTCAAAATTGTATCCAAATAAATATGTTTTAAATAATTTTACATTCATAATTAATAATTAATGAATTATTTTGAATATGCACGGCTTATATAAGTAAAATTCTCCGCAATTTACTTCAATATTGTTACTGATACAGAGTTTTTGTTCAAATTGTATACTTAGCGTAAATTGAAACTCAAAAATGTATTGTATAATAACTATTCTGTTTTTAAGCACTCAGCTTTCACGAAGCTCTTCTCAATCTTCTAATAGCGAAATTTGTTCAAGGTATGAAAATGTGCTACATTTTAATTTAAAACTTATATATTCTTAACTTTTATTAATAATTTAATTAATATTGTAGCTTGAAAATTATTAAACTGTAGGTAAATACTAATTTAAAATTTTCATGATTATACACAATTTATAAAAATATTATTTTTGTCTGTATCGAATAGGTATATTCATATTCGTAGATTAAACATTAAGGAACAATCCAAAAGTCGAGCAAATAGTTAATATAATGTTTTTATCTGTTTAACCTTGTATACGTTTATAGCTGGAATAATACATACATAACTATAATATATGGAGTTCAAATAAGTGCTAAAAATATTAATATACCGTGTGTTAGCAAAATTGAAAATTCTTATCTATTACGGAAAAATATATCAGTGGAGAATATAATTATAATTTTCTTATAATAATTCCTTTAAGTAATTATCAATAAAGTTATTATCGATAGTTCCTCAAAATATTTTGGTATCACGATTTATTGATTTGCCATATGATTTTGATAGCTGGTTAAAATATTCTTACGATATCGTAAATGTTCCAACAGTATATATGTTTATTTTAATTTTAAATCCATTATTCTTTGAAGTATTTTGTAAAACTGCGCATTGAAATGTAAAATGAATTAAACCATATAACAAACAATTTAGTAACGGAAAAACTATGTGAGTAAATGCTACTAACAATCATTTATCTTTATTCATAATATAACCAATACTACATTTATTTAAAACGCTAACTTTTTTTTTTACGTATATCTAGAATCAGTCTTATGGTAACTAAGTTTTCAAAAAATCATTCTCGTTTTAATTTTAAAATCATGTTTTTGTGACATAAAACCTTATAGATTTTTTAAATCTTAATGTATTTTATATTTTTAGCAACAATATTATTAGAAAATAATTACGTTGATTACTCACGGGTCAAGTTTATATCGCAACGTTTAATTTTTTTCTTAACATAATTTGTGGCACACTAATATCTTGTTATACACTGTTTTTAGAACACTCGTTTTTATCTATCAAATATTAATTTAACTAATATTATTGTCATCGATTGTCGATAGTAATACTTTTTGGGCCTTGTAGTAAAAAAAAACGATACCCGTGGCTTTTTAGTGTGAATGCTTCCGCTAAAATATTTTATTGAAAAATTCAATCCATAGTATTGTCATAATACGTCAAATCATCATAAGACTCTCTTTTCTCTGAAGTGGTAAAATCTATCCTAGCCATCTATGCCTTAAACGACAAAAGAAAATCATAGCCACCAGATACGCGCGGTGATATTGCAATATAATTAGGTGTAGTAAGCAGTGCCGGATCTAAGTCTTAGGAGGTCGGAGTGCAAATACCAATTGGAGACACCTTAAAAAAAACAATCAACTCAATATATATATTTCTAAAATTATTTTAATTTAAAAGCAACAGTATAAAGTCAAAAAATATTCGGAGCACGAAAAAGAAAAAAAAATAACAAATCAATCAATTTTTATTTTTAGATTTTGATTTTAAAGACCCTTAGAGCTTGGGACCCCGATGCATTACATCCCTTGCACTCCCACTAAATTTGGCACTGGCAACAAACCGCTTTTTATAATCAATAAATCCATTTGCATTGGAGGCCATAGTGAGAATAAACGACCATATTAATGTTAAAATTGTCCAGTCTCGTTTCCGAATGTAAGAATCACACTTTTCTTTTATTCTTAAAAGTACATTCATAAAAAAATCCAGTTTGATAAATAATGTAATATAATGAGAATTCAATAATAAATGTAAAAATTATTTTACAAATCCTAATAACTGACCGCACGATAACTGTTTACAATACAAATAGCTATTTATTAAATGTTATGCATTTGACCACAAAGGAAAAATTGTGTATGGACTTCGAAATAAAATCTAAATATACAGTAATACAGCAGTTAAGGAAATTATATTTCTAAAGTTTCCATATCCATTGTTAATAAAATCTCAAATACAATGCAAGGCTTAGTTTCAAAGACAATTTTACAAGTTATATAGCTTCATACTCCATGTACGGCTAAATTATTTCTTCGATTTTGAAAAAATTTGAATGAAGATAATTTTTTAATCTCTTTTATACATTCATAGATGGTTTAGTACTCGCACTGATAAAGAGCAATATTCAAAATATATTTAAAAGAGTTTTGATATAAGGCGATAGACAATGAATGTCATATAACAAAAATCTGTTGTTTTACTAGTTACAAGCTCATAAATGACCAATGACCTGTTGGTAGTTATTTTATTTTTTATAATTACAAAGATCTTGGTATTGGCTTATTTTAATTCGCATTATATTAGTTTATATTAGTAGATACATAAAATTATATAATTTTACGAGAGAACGTCATGCAATGAAACTGATTATGAAATCCTTAGATCATATAGGTACTATATTTATGTGTTACGGGTAGAGTTCGAAAATGGGTAGTATGCATATTACCCGGGTAAAGTACACGTTATCCATGTGAACAGTATAATGTGTACATTTTTTATTTTAAATATGTGTATTTTGTACATTATCCAGTTTGCTATGGATAAAAAATGAAGTAGAAAACAAAACTAAATCATTTTAATCCGAAAGCAATTTATATATTCAGTAAATTAGCCGTTGTTAAATTATTATTTTATATAGAAATTATATATAAAAACATTTTTCAAACCCATGATCATTGAAAAGATATTGTTCATTAGTTATTTTACACAAAAAATTGTTTGTATCCGATATTTCTAAAATATTTATTGATGGTTTATCGTGATTAATTCGTTATTTTTTCAGTTAACTTTACGTTTGATATTTCGAATAATATGTCATATTAAGATTCCGTTAAATTTACCGAATTCTCATTATTTCCATTAATTCATTTATTAAAAATATCATAAAATTTGACTTTTTAAAGAGACGTTCTTATATATTAAAAAAATCAAACTTTAATAAGCCAAACGAGTGAACTCAAAACCGATAGCACCGTACCGAAATTGAAAACTGTTTTACAATATCGGTTCACACGTTTTATCAAAATGTGCAATTTATATTTTATCGTATTTTATTTTACCAAAATACTTTATCCGATCGAAAATAGATAATGTACAAGATAAACATTTTACAAATAATATTTTTACTTTATCCAACAGACATGGGTAGTATTCACATTATCCGGGTAATGTGTACATTACTTTATTTTCGTTCTTTACCCATAACATATATATGGTATATGATCTAAGATAAAATCATACATTTGTATATAAAGATAAGTAATCAGTAGCAGTATCATTGATTATAATTATAAATAATATTTGGGTTATAATAATTGGGTGTAAGAGTTATACCTAAATCTATAGAATAACTTTAGCTTACGTAAATAAGTTATTTGTTCGACCTTTTCAACTTTGTAAAAAAAATTCTACTTTTGAAGTATTCTTATATAATAAAATAATTGTATTATTAAAACAATGGTAAATCATTGTCCGGTTTGCATTAGAATTTTTTTTGGTCAAAATCTAAATGAAACAACTATATAATATAGGTGAACCTCAGTAATCAATTTAGGATGGACCTCGTTGGCATTTGCCGACCAAACGACCGTTAAATCCGCCAATGCCAGTTATTATAATAAACATATATAACATTGATATAGATTTTTATTTATGTTGATAGTAATATATATTGTCGAGGTGAACTACTGAATGATGTACAAATGCAAAAAATCTATCCAGATTCTAAGACATTCGTAGACAAAAAGTTGCTTCATAGCGAGGAAGAAATCCTGGAAGCATACAGAAAATTGAAACTTCAAAATAACGAAACTCTGACTAATGATGTACTTGCCCAGTTTATCGAAGAGAACTTTGTTGACGATCCTTTGGCCGAATGGGTACCACCAGACTTTGCCGATCATCCTTCAATCGTCAATTTTGTACATGATTATAAATACAGGTATTGACAATTAAACCTACCAAATACTATATTAAATATATATCAAACCGTATCAACAAACTCAAAAAAATACGGTATGTAAATATGTAATACATGTATGTGCGTAGTAAATATAATATGATATTCAGTAGATAATATTAATATTACATAATATTAGTATTAATGACGCAACTAGGATCTTGGGGCCCCGATGTGTGACATCGCCATCCAAACACAAGAAAAGTATTCTCTTTTATCATATTGCAATTCTAATATAGCATCAAAAGGGATTGGGTGAAACCTTCTAAATTCCACCTGCATTATTCACATGCACAATTTAGCAAATTTGTAAAGGAGAGCGTACTATATCAAAAAAATAAGGACCACCTTTATATATATGTGTCTGTGTGTAATGTATTTGTATGTGTTTTGAAGAAAATGGGTCTTAGAACTCAATCAAGTTTGGAAAATATTGGCCCGGAGAATGGACGAAGATGTTAAAACAAACCCCGATCGACATTCGTCCATCTACTTGCCGAATGGATTCTTCATAGCCGGTGGAAGATTTACCGAACTTTATTATTGGGATACATATTGGATCATAAGAGGTAAACAATTTTATGATTTCAAAAAAATTACCGTAACAACATAAAATACTTAAAATCTTACAATAATCTTAGGAGTATTACTTTGTGACATGGAAGATACTGCGAAAGGTATCATAGAAAATTTCATCTCTTTAGTACACCGTTATGGTTATGTACCGAACGGTAATAGAATTTACTATTTGTTGAGATCTCAACCCCCGCTCCTGATCTTAATGGCAAAGACATATTATACGTACACAGAAGATTTAAATTTTATCAAGGAAAATATTAAGGTAAATTGCATTTATTTTGTCTATAGCACACATACTCGTATTATGTTAAATACATTTTTTGATTGTACTTTGTATTTTTTATAGTATAGTAGAGTTTAGTATGGTTTAATACATGATTTACTCGTAGATTAATGATACTTAATTTAGTTTTATTTAATTTATTTTAATTTTAAGACAAATGCTTTCGAAGAAAACCATTCGTAGTTTCGTCAGTACCTATACAAGTAATTGTTTTTAAAGGCATGATGTATCTGTTTTTATTATTTTACAGTCAACAATTTTTTTTTATTTTTATTTTTTTTTTAAACTGCCCTGAAGCTTTTATTATAACGATCAAAGATCTTCAACAATATATTTAAAGATTGTACGACGAATACTTGTGAGTATTAATATACAGGTAGAACATGTGTGAAGTCTCACTCCCAAAGGAGTGACTTTCGGCCTTAGTTTAATATCTTAAACTAAGTCTTATGGTTTTCGGCGTTTAAGACGTCTAATGTCTAGTGAGTTATCGAGTAAGTTGTATTGCTTCTGGATTGGTGTGCTGATCCAGCCTTTTCTCGTGATTGCGGGCAAACTTGGTGATCTCATTCTGGACGGTGGTGATCATCATGTCTCGGTGAGTAATGTCGTTTCTGTCGTACCGGTAAGCTGCAATAATAGTACGAAGAGTGAAGTTCTGACAGCATTGAATAATCTCAACGTTGGCTTTACGCAAAGTGTAGTTTACACGCACCGATTACTCGCTGTTAATTTTAATTTCCCAATGTTTCGTCTTATTAGAAACGTTGTTGATTGACCTTTGGAGCCAGTCAGTTGCAGTCTGTAAGTTTTCATTGGTTGTTACTATTGGCGTGTCATCAGCAAACGTAGCTGTTGCTACATTGAGTAGTCACTGGGTGGGATGTCAGCTGTATAAAGTAAGAACAGGGTTGTTCCAAGGACGTGTTACACCAGCTGATATGCTTCCGATCAGTTATTGCAACTCCGTGTATGACTCTGAATTGACATTCGGACAGATAAGATTCTAGAAGTGCATACCAAGTATGTGGTAGTTGTTTCCTTAATTTCATATGTAATCCTTTGTGCCAGATTTAATCAAAAGCTTGCGCCACGTCCAGAAATGCTCCGCAGCAATACTTCTTCTGTTCGAATGCTTTGCTTATCACTAGGACTCGGAAGTTGATGCATTTTACATTTTTTTTTTGGAACTTCTTAGACGATGCTCTCCTGGCCACAAATCTGTTTCATTAGCATGTGAATCTGAATAACTAATTTTTAATTTGCATTTTTTTGCATTTTTTGGTGTTTATTACTTTTTAAGTCATTTTTTGAGATTTCTAGGTCATTTTCCCACATTTTTAGTCATTTTTACTGATTTCACACTAGTTCATTTCTTATCGTTTCTTGTCGACCTTTATGCCAATAACTTAAAACTTGGAAATTACTACAGACTAATATTAGTATCTATCCAATTTTATCTCGACAATTACATTTCATATTGTATTGAATAGTATTATATCTGCATTTTATTATTTTTTCCTAATATTCGATTAGTATCCGATTTTATTATTTTTTTATTTCCCTATTTTAAGGATATTTTTGTCATTTTTATGTCATATATTGAGTAATATGAAGCTTTGATAAATTTATATAGAATTTTATAGTAAAATAGAGTAAAATATTTTAAAAAAATGTATTTTTATTAATTTAAAACTAATATTTGTAATATTTTTAGATAATTTTTTAAGGACATTTTTTGCCATTTTTATGTCATATTTGCATTTTTTTTAGGTCATTTTTTATTTTTTATAAGGTCATCAACTTCTGAGCCCTACTTATCACTTTTGTTACGCTATGTACTTAGTCGATAGTTGAGTTTTTATTTCGGAAACTAAACTGGTATTTCGGCATAAGCCGTCTTTCTTCTATCAACGGTTTTGAACGTTTTAAAAGTAAATTTTCAAATAACTTAAAGATACTCAAAAGAAGCGAGATTGGTCTGTAAGAAGTTAGTTGTTCTGGAGGTTTGCCTGGTTTAAGAAGCATGATCAATTGAGCTCTTTTCCATTGTTCGGAAAAGTATTCTATACATAAGATGGCGTTGTAAATATGTGTTAAATGAATCATAGCTTTCTTAGATAACTCTTCCAGGATTTTCGGGTTGATCTGGTCGTACCCTGGTGTTTTTTTTTTTGGGGTTAATATTTGTATCGACTTCTCTTGCAATTTCAATGGGGGTGAAATGCTTTATCTTTTCGCGTTTTCCATTTAACGGTGAACATTGCACTGCATCAAGTTCGGAGACGATGTCTTTCGGCTGGAATTCGCATTCTAAGTGGCGTGCGTATGTATTATCTTTATCTTGGTTACCGCGTACCCATGATCTGTCTTCCTTGCGAATTGATGGTACATAGGCTCTAGGCCTCTTCATACATCTTGTGGCTTTCCACAATGAATAGTCAGAGTTATTCTTCGCAGAAAGTTCACTTAAGTAAGTTTTGAACGTTTTATTTTTGACTTCTTTAATTTTGTCGTGTAAAAATTTCCTAATGTGGTGCCAGGAGGTTTTATCTGAGAGATTTTTCGTTCGGTGCCATACTTTCCGTGTCTTATGTTTTTATTTAAATAGTTCCCTGGTTTCCATTGGGTAAGAAATCTCCCGTATACTTTTTGTACGTAATTCAGCTGGAGTTATTTCAGTTAACAATAAATATTATTGTAACTAAAAATTGTTTGACATTAATAAATGGTAAATAAGTGAATATTTTACTATAAATATCAGTAAAAATTATTTAGAAACATCGAATATGATTCCAAATATTCATATAATAAATAATTAATATACAAATATTACAATTTGATTTATTTAAACATTTTTATTTTCTTATATCTAAATTTAATTATAATTTTATATAAAATTATGTATTTTAAATGTGTATAAATATTTGATATTTTCTATGCATTTTAAATTTCATGTTACCTCTAATTAATTTAAATTAGTTATTTAACAATATTTGTATATATGGGATCCACCTTTAATAATTTTAATATAAGAAAAGATTATTAGTAATATTTTAATGTAACTTTGTATTACAATGCAACATAATACAATTATTTTATATAGGTACTATGTTTAGTTTAATGATACATTCTACAAATAATTAAATTTTTGAATAATATAAATCAAAGATTATATATTTACAAATTGTTAGCATCTAGAAACAGAATTTAATTTCTGGTTGACAAACCGAACAATAGAAGTAAATAAATACGGTAATGTCTATATTATGGCACAATATAATCCACGTACAGAAGAACCGCGTCCTGAATCATATTAGTGAGTGCATTATTTCTTAAACTATATAATTCGTATTGAATATGACACATAAGATAATTATTTTACAGTGAAGATAAGACCTTAGCTATGAACCTTCCTAATGAAGACGATAAAAAAAAACTATATAGACATCTAAGAGGTGCTGCCGAATCTGGTTGGGATTTTTCTTCCAAACATTTTGATAATGGTGGCGAAAATACAGGTACACGTAAATTTTTTTTAAAGTAACACAATACACACATAAATAAATAATAATATCCATTTTTAAATCAAATAAAAAGGCTAAATGACTGTTGTCAATAGTTTCCTGTAATAAATTTTATAGTTTTTGGGTAGAGTTTGGAAAATTCATAAAAATTACATGCTAAAATTACCCAATAACAATTTTTTATTTAGGAATATCAAAATATGATGTATTAGTATTTGGACATTAAAATCACTATAAAAAAAAAAATAAAAAATTCATAAATACTTTAGTTACTATTGAAATATTTCTGTTTACTTTTAATTATTTGTATTAAATGTACCAAATATGAATTGTATTTATATGCACAAAGCTATATTATTTTATTAAATAAACTTACTTTATTATTCATTACATAACTATTGCATAAGTGGACAGTTATTAACAATCACTATATACAGGTGGCTTGATAAAAACAAATCCTGAGAATTTTATCTATGTGGAACTAAATTCCATGTTACAAGCAAACGCAGATTTTCTTGGAGAAATGTATAAGCTTCTGGGTGACTGGGTTAAATCCAAATACTACTATGACATCAGTAATCGTTTCCAGATTGGAATAGACGCTGTCAGTGGTATATTTTACCAAACATGTATCAAGTGTACATAAAATATACTGTATTACTGTATAGATATGTTACGGGTAATGTTAATACTTGGATAAAGTCGAAATTAGCCGGATAATACAACATTACCTAATGCAATCATTACCTGCCATGAATATTATTAAATGTTAGCTGATTTTAACATTAACCAAGTGATATGATACTAGCCAAGAAGTTTCGGAAAATATCTTAATAATAAATAAAATGTATCATGTGTGAGTTAAAAAATTTTTAAATTATTAACAATATTAACTATATTAAGGACACAAAAGATGTAATATAAATCGTAAATATTGTTAATGTATAAAATTATTAATTATTATTAAACAATATAAGTTTTTTTAATGAATTACCTACTACTAATATAATATTAAATTGAGTATTTTATATTATACCATAAATATAGAATAATTAAAGTGTTATTCTTTATTTTTACATGGCATATTTCCATGACATTTTAAATTTCACAAAATATTTGATGAATTACACTTGTATCGATTGGTGTCACATTTTCTCTTATATGACCAACATTTGTATCCTTAACCACCACTATATACCTATTGGCTATTACTTACATATCTAGAATACTAGACTCGTTCATTTTTCTCTTTATCGTTTAGATAAATTGTTAGTTAAGATAAAATAAGTTATTATACTCTGACAGTCTTCTTCTTCTTCTTCTACTTCGCCTTCCTCCCAACTATATGGGGTCGGCCACCCTTGTCCTACACCTCCACTTTACTCGGTCAATCACCTCTCCTCTGCACACACCGACAGCCCTCATGTCATTCTCCAAAGTCTCCAACCATCTCTTTTTTGGTCTGTTTTTTTATACTCTGACAGTCCGACGCTTTATTATTGTGATACTGTAGTATAAATAATGCTAACTAAAACTTTTACCCATTTTATTTAATGTATAACTTTTCAGTTTCAACATTATTCAAAATTGAATGGTACCATTAACATTGTACACATAATGTTTATATTTCATTTATATTTTATAAACGAAAAATTACACATTAGCCAAAAGGCATAGCTAATGTCTACTTTATTCAAATGTTAACATTACCTGTAACATATACATTATATTTACGTGTAATTATTTTTCGTGTGAAAATTTAGTTGCTATGGAACCAAGAGGAAAAAATTTGGTTAGATTATGACATAACCACTGAATCAAGTCGTAATTACTTCTATCCATCCAATCTCGCACCACTGTGGACTGGTAGTTATAAGAAAAAGCTTAAACAGCATTACGGTAAATGGGCTTTCGAACATTTGGTCAAATACGATATTATTAACTCGGACGGAACTATAAAACTAATTTGTAAGTACTTATTAAATTATATATTAATACAATGCATTGTCGCTTTGAAGTATTATTTACGCAAACATATTTTATCCAATAAAGCCAGTTATATACTTTTTATTGTTCATTTTTTAAGTCATATTTTCTCTATTAAATTAATTTATAGTTAATTAATGATTTATAATAAAAGTATGGATAACTTTTACTTCTTTATAGTCGTTAAAATCATTTTAAGTTATATTTTTATGCTTTATTTTGAATTTCAAGAAAATACCGTTTATGTTCCTATACAAAACGCCGGTACACAAATTGAATGAAGTTACAATATTTTATAACAGAATTTTTTTTTATTATTTATACAATAAGTAATAATTTATTTTTATAGAGAGTATATTTGATCTGAGAGTAGTAGTTGGGTTATAGTCCTGATTGAAAAATTCATTCAGTAATCGAACTTCATGACAGAGGACAGTAATTAATCATTTAAGATCCTGACACCATTTGCATTTCAAACGCCTTGGTATCATCTGAGATGTTGAGAACATATAAGTTTGAAACAAGAGATAGCAGTATTTGGATAGATTCGAGTGGAAGCGTTTAAAAATAATTTTAACTACTTACGTTATTTTACTATTGAAATGGAAAGGTCAATATATCATTTGAGACAAAGAATGGAATTTTTGTAATTTAATGAAAACATTTAGATTGGTACGTTTGGATTTTGTTTATATTCGAAGGCTTTTATGAGCCCCAATGTTCTATAATATATGACCATATAGGTTTCAAGAAGAGTTTATAAAGGAAAATTTTTTTGTATATACTGATTTTTAGAATTTAGAAGTCGCTATCAATTGTTGAGATTAATTCGCTTGACATGCATATAACTAACTCAGTTAATCGTCGGTCCAGATGGAAACCTAAATAGCAATTATTTTGTGTGGCTAGAATGGGTAGATTATTGAGGGTTATGGTTGAGGAATTTTTTGGTCATAGTGACAAAGTACAATGAGTTGATATTGGTTCTCCATTCCTTGTACCAAGTTTGCAATATGTTTATGTGTGATTAAATAAACTTGGATACTAATTTGGGTTCTGGATAAAGAGCCAAATTGACAGCTGTTTACGAAATTACCTGTAATTGTATGATTAGTTGTGAGTTAATCTGAGGTGTATAAGTTTATTAAAAGTGAGATTGCCACATTACCGCAAAAGACTTCAGTGTGAATGAAGTTTATTTCATATACGACTGACCCTGAACGAACAGCAACATATCTTTACTCAAGGTATGATTTAAAAAGAGATTATACTATATATGATAGTAAGGTGGGAAAATATTTTTTCGTTTAAAAAGAAGACCTTGGTGCCACACTTTATCAAAGGTCTGGGTCATACTTAAAAATTTACCTGAACATACATTTTTCAGTGAGTATGATATTTTTTCAACAAATTGGAGGACTTGATGAATAGTGCTGTGATACATGGTGAAGCCGAATTGGTAATTTGGAGTATTTAACTCAATGATTGAAATAAGTCTTTCAATATAAGTTTTTCAAACAATTTTTGAAGAGAATGGGAGTAAACTAATAATTTTTTTTTGGTAATTAAGAGACTAGTTCAGATGTAAATAGATCAAATCCAGGGGTATTATGTCATGTAAATTTTTATTGTAATACCTACAACTTTACTTGGTCGTATATTTTTAGGGGAAGACTTATTGGTAACGAAAAGATAAAAAGTTGTTTACTTTTTTGATTTGGTTAGAAAAGAGAATATCAGCGTATGATGGCGAAATATAATTTACTTCACTAAGTAATTTATGGCACTGGTTACGGGCTTTTAGAAACAGAGAAGAGATGGAGCTGATTGCTGAGGATTTTTCTAGTATTAAATTTTTCCAAAGTGAGTTATCACTAGAAAACATAGCTACACGATGTACTGTGAAGTTTTCTGTTCTAATCCGGACAAAAGATATTTCTAAGCTTAATAGTGAGGTTGTGGAATTTGCGTTTGTCCGAGGGGTATCTTGTTCTTTGCCAAATGGTTCTTTCTCTTCGTTTTTTTTAATATTAACAATCTGATATGAAAGGGAATCTATATTTTCATACTGTTGTTAGTAAAAAGAAAATTTAATTTAATTTATTCTTTGATTTTATTACAAAAGCATTAGTGTTTTTTATAAGATTCAGATGATATATCCATCATTCTAATCATTTTTGTAGTAATAAAATATTAATATGGTTATATTCTTTGACAGATACATGGTCAAGGTCGCCCTCAGAGGGGGGAAATGGAGACACGCCCCCCTCCCCCGCTCTTTAGGATAATTTGTTTAAAATTTCGATGTTTTCTTATACATATAAATATTTGATCAATATTTTTTTTTTTCATTTTTATTATATACATTTAAAACAAAATAATATTATTCCCTAATTTATTGCAATTAATTAAAAAACAGAATTTATGATAAGGGTATTGTTTCCCCCCCCCCCCCGAGAAAAATTTCTGCGGGCGGCTTTGTACATAGTATCTAATTATTATAGACTATTATATTATAATATAAACGTGTAACAAATGTTCATAAATTGTAATGTAGGTGTACCAACATCGACAGTTAACAGCACCCAACAATGGGACTACCCGAATTGTTGGCCTCCACTTCAAGCCATGGTAATTCAAGGTTTAGGAACTTCCAGTTATATACTTGCCCAGAAAGCAGCCATAAACTTGGCCAAATCGTGGATTGATACCAATTACAAAGGATTCATGGAAAGCGGTACAATGTTTGAAAAAGTAATTTTCTGTAATAATTATACTGTATTTCAATCCATTGAGTTGGTGCTTCTCACAAGAAAAATATTAACAGTGGTGGTATGAAACCAACTTCACTTTTAAATATTTCATATTTCAGAAATAAATTCATCGCTGTTAGCGGCAACATTTAATAATCAAATCAATCACCTGATGTAACCAATTGTTTAATTTTAATTTACAGTATAGTGCTATTGAAGTAGGAACTACCGGTAATGGTGGTGAATATGAACCACAAACAGGATTCGGATGGACAAATGGATTTGTGTTCGAACTATTTTGGAAGTGGGGAAGCATATTTAAATCTGGAGATTAAATTCAGTACTTATTCTGTATTCATATTTTATGATTATATATTTAAATATTATTTTAATTTTAACGTTTAAAGGTAAAATAACATGGATTATGATGATAATTATAGTAAATATTCTACAAAATCTTTTAATTTTTAACAGACAAGATTGCTTTATTTTATAATTTTACTGTTATTACTTTTAAAAACATTTACTATACAAGAGAAATTCTAGTTTCAATATTTAAAAAATAATAGTGTTGATTAACTACCTAAGGGTTTTCATACTATCTTTGATTTTCCTGCGCTATCCACGAAACGTCTAGCTTTTATGTTATCTCCTAATTTCTTTTGATCACTTCTTTTAATCTTATTTACCTTTTAAACTCTAATCCTAAACAGATTGTGATTCTCATCATATCATTTATTCGGAAGGAAGGTTTTGTCATTTAAATATTTGTATTCAAACAATATTATGTTAAATTATTGGTTTATTTTGTGGCATTACTATTATAGTATTAATATATTAAAATTATTATTTTCTTTTAGTTTTATTTTTATTTTATTTTTGTATCTTGATTGTTATTATTGATCATTGTAACTTTCGAGTTTAATCGTTTATAACTAAAAGCTAAATAATAATAAAAAAAAAACTACGACTTGATTATTGTTTTAAACTGTTTTTTCAATATAAAATTACGTTATTTTTACAATTTAAAATTAATTATTTATTATTATTCATTATTATTTATTGTTATTATTTATCGATTTAAAATTTAACTAAATGTTCTAAACCAACGTTTCTCAATCTTTTTAATGTAGCGATCCTCAAAATAGGAAAAAAATAAAATCAGTCACTTCATGACCTCCCTCCAATAATAAAAACTAATTTAAACTTTTATCTTTTTTTACCAGTTACAAAATATATTATATCATTAGCCATAATCGAAACAAAAACACGAGTTTTTGAATTGCCCTTTTTTAAAATAGAAACACCTCGTTTTTAGTGTTTTTTTAAAAAAAAAAAACCGATTCAAAATATTGGTACCATTCACTGCTTTTTATCTATGCAAAAAATATGCCTTTTATTAAAAACTAAATACAGAAATAGTTTGTTAACATTAGAAAATAATTTACTGATCCTATGTGTTTCCAATATCAAATCATTACTTAATAAACTTTTGAATATAAAACTATAACAAATAACACATTTATTAAAATTTCTTACTTTATTATTCATAATTTATAGTGTATTTTTACTATAAACTAACTTTTTAGTTTATATTATTACGATTATATATTAATTTTTTATTTTTTATCAACATTAATCTACATCAACATTAAATTATTTATTACCAATGTGACCCCCGAATTGAAAAATGCTACTCTAAACTATCAACAAAATCATTTAAGTCTATTACATAAAATTCCATTCCTAATGAGGTTATCACTTCAACCCACTGATTGTCATTATAGGCAGTGTAAACATACTGGATATACCTTTCGTTGATTAAAAAGACGCTGATACAGGGACCGACTAAATCTCTAATTCAAATCACTAACCTTGAGGGTTCTATCACTTGATACCCTTCTTACATTTATTCATGTTATGTAAAAAAAAAATAAAACTCCTAAAAATGGGATATTCAAATGTTGATTTACTATTATTTAAGTTAATAATATGCAATTTATCTCTTACAAAAAAAAAAAAAATAATTAAAATTTATCACATTGGTGCATACATTTATTTTTATTTTTATTGCCCATAAGCAATAAAAATTTTCAATAAAACCAATTAAACAATAATTTGTGTCCAGGTTAAAAGAAAGCCATGTATATTAACTATTAATTTATCGTTAATTGTATCAACATCATTGTGACTTAAGAATTATATTAGTTAGTCGTCTAAATAATAACTGTAAGCTACTTTATTACTGAATACTATATGTTAGAACTATTTATTTTTTTATCAGTTTCGTACAATTTAACGAATTAGTTGAATGTATTATATTATTTAATGCGATACGCATTTTATTAATTGTTCTTTTCTTCAAGAGAAAATTAATTCTACGTATAAAGCTTATTTGATTCAGTACCTATTTCTATAATTTGATAATCAAAACTATTATTTCCAGGATCTTGAAAAGGTGAGATAAAAAATATAAATGATCTATGCTCATTTATGTATTGTTAACTGCTAGAACTCTAGGAAATATTAACAAAACATCCGCAACCTTCACAAATTATATAAACAGTTTCCACTTACAATATAATAATATACATGTTTACTTACGTTGCACACTCATATTATAATTGATATCAGTAAGGTAGATTCTGAGAATTTTAAATATTGATTTATATTAAATTATTCTTGGTATAATAATTATAGTAGATACCTCTGTAATTATATTCAATATAATAAGCTTACTATTAATATTAATTTATAACAGAAAAGTTTTTAATCGAAAATAATTAAATTTATTCAAATATTATCCCAGGCCGTTGATTAATTAACTGGATAGTAGAGATTATGAAATAATTAATTTTTTGAATTAAAACATAAATAATAAACGTTTTCATAAGTGTTTATGTATATAAATATGTCAATCGTTTCAAAGTATAAAATATAAATTATTAATTTATGGATGTCTTTTATCATGTATTCCACAATTATTCGAGGAAACGCGTGATTAGTATATTACAGAAAGCGTTTAGTTTAATTTTTAAATAATAAACAATATATATTAAGCATATTGAATGTGATAAAATACATGTTCCGAACGAGTTCAATAATATAATAATTTAAGAGCTCAAGAAATCTTTTCTTTTTTTTCTGTACGAGATTTTCAAGAAAATTAAATTATTACAAATACATTGAATAACAAAAAAAAAAAAAATTCAACATATTGTACATTTTTAAACACAGAATATTAAGTGGGACTTAAGTTATCAACATGGTGCTTTTTTTCTAAAAATTATTTTACGATTCATTTATGTATACTTACACATTTTTACAACAAAAAAGAATTAAATATCTAAATGGCATCCACTACTAAATTAAGATTGGACTTTTCGTTGAATATAACGGAAGTGAAGCCAATATAAATAATGGTTTATGGTTTATGACGCATAAAGAAATACCGATTCGTGTGTTGAATTACAAACGATAACTATAAGCGTTAAATATCACAATTACATGAATCAACACACAAGAACAATAATATTAATACGTTGGTCATTTCGATGAAATTATTAAAACGAGTCTATTAGATGTTCAATGATGCAAAATCGTTTTATAACTTGGCTGAAAATTAAAAATTGTTATTGCTGTAATATTAGTTATGCATGTGATGTCTTGATAAAGTATTTAAGAACGGTTAAATGCCCTGAATGAATTTTTTTTATTTTAGATTTATAAATACATAGTCTGTACAAGTTCCACAATTAAAATATGTGATAAATTATTTATAAATGTAATATTTTTTAACAAGAAATCACACATTAGCGATACTTAACTGGGAGTTTAATAATATCTAAATAGTTTTTTTTTTTTTTTTTAATTTTACAAGTCACGACACCAAAACCTTTTTAGACAACATCTAGGGTCACATGGTTTGTAAGACCTGAAATGAAACTTACATAATTTATGTTAACATTTTGTCATTAATATAAACACTTAATCGAAAAGTTGATACTTTATTGATAATTTTTTGATTTTTATTATTATTAAAATAGAAACTTACAATGTGTAAGCATATTGAACATTAAGAATAAGTGAATATAATAGATAAACAAACAATAATATTAATAATAAGTAAAAAGCATCGATAATCAAAACAAGTTTGACAACATAACTTCTTATAGCCAATATAAGATAATACTCGCCAACAAAACATTACTTAAATATGTGTATAGTTCAGCCAAGTAGAAAATAACTCCTACTTTTTGTCGAACTGACTCAGACACTTGTCTGTAAAGAATCATCAACAAAATAATATAAAAAATATTAAATATTAAATAAAACCCAGTCAAAACGATCTATGTACACTGTAGAACACATACCGAATCGGAAACTTGTCGGTGGAGCGCATACCAAATTAGCACCCTGAAATGTTTATACATAATTTGTTTGCAATTTATTTTTCTAAATAAACGCTGCTTTCAAAGTAAATCAAAGCAAATCTGTTCATATGCCCTCAAACATGTTCCTTGTCCCAAAGTTTTCTATACGGTATCCCTATCCCCTACTCCTCAAAAATCAAATATCTTGGACTCACTCTTGATCAAAGACTAACCTGGGCTCATCACATTAGAATCAAAAGATTAGCACTGAATCATCGTCTCGGTCTCCTCAAACCCTTATTAAGCAATAATAACTTCACCTCCATTAAAACCAAACTCCTGATTTACAAAACACTTTTCAAACCCCTATGGACCTACGGGCTCCAACTATGGGGCAACGCAAAAAAGACCAATATACTTAAAATACAAACATTTCAAAACATTGCTCTCCAAAAAATAATGAATGCCCCATCCTACGTTGTCAAATCACACCCTCATACTGACACAAAACTCAAATCAATTAACGACGAAGCCAAAACATTTTATTAAAGATTTCATTCCAAACTTAATAATCACCCAAACGAACTCATAAAAAACTTGGCCACTCCCACCATACCTGGCAATCTTCCGAGACGCCTGAAGCGTAAATTGTGTCGTGATCTCTTAAGATAAGAAAAATAAAAAATATCCATAGAAAGTGTCATCGATGGGTGACTTCTTTCATCAAATGTTTTCTGTCAAGCTATTTTAACTCTCATCAAATATACTTATTGTATCTAGTCTGATACAGATTTTGTATTGCGTGTTTAAAAAAAAATAAAAAATAAACGCTGCAATTATATTATACCTAATCAAGTTGGTAAAACCACTATTTTCATCATAACTTGATCATTTTGTATTTTTAATGTCTAGGTAAATATTTTTTCAATACGACTCCTGAGTCACACCTTAAAACTGTATAAAACTTTGTTAGTTTCAAACGCTTAACTAAAACTAAAATTATAGGTTTATAACTTATATTAAATGTATAATTACTTATAAAAATATGCTTTTTCAAACAATATAATATTGTTACTTAAATTATGCGAATAACAAAATGAATACCTTGTATGTGATACATAGATTATGATTTATGTATATAATATGGTAAATTTGTTATTTGTTTACATTATTTCAGTTGTGCGTGCATTTAAAATAAATATAATAAAAGTTAAACGATCATCACTATAGATTATTAAGTTATACATTTTTAATGAGGTAAGTATAACAAATTTACAATTAAAACTAAACTAAAAGAAAACTGAATACTTAAGAACATTATTGTAATTGATTATAATGATTGTAATCGATAAATAATGAATAATATTCATATTTAATTATCATCAATGAGTTTTGCGGAATAAAAAAGACAAAATATACTGACTGAAATTAGTCGGTTATCGCGAAACAGTTTTTTTTTGTCAAATCCACATAAAAATGAATGAAAAAATATAGATTTAACCAGGCGGTCAAGTAAAAATAATCGTTAAATACTTATGATATACGTCGAATAAGTTGTATTGTTTGCACAAACGAAAACATCACTACATCGTCGATGACAATTATAACAGCACATGCGTATTTATATTGAGTATTTAAATCAATAACTTTGAAGAGTAAAATTATTCAAAGTATGCAAACACGTATAGTATAAATTGTAAACAGAAAAACGTATTTACATCCAAAATACATACACACGCACACACACACACACACACACATACTACATTATAACAATGATTGTTAAAACAGTTGTTCGATAGTCATTTGACTAATTAATATTTTAAAAGCCTTCTCAATCCTACCGTAATAACTTCGTAAACCACATTCTATTTCTCATTATTGATACTCCGTTTAAAAAAGCTAAGGTTCTTGTGTTTATTCTCTAACATTATTTACAGTTTATTTGTCTGCCTAATCCTTATAATTAGTTTACTATTTCTAGAGTAATTCCGGTCAAATTAATAATAACTGTAAAGACTTTAATATTAATTTATAATAACCATGCTAACCGTTTTTACAGTTAATGTTGCCATTTGGTAGACTCTACATACGGCAATCGTCTCTGCTTTAGTATTATATATGTAAATTATGATTACCTATGTTAAAAAATCATAAAATGGTGTTTATTCCTCATTTTTAGATACAAGTACTATGTTACACGTAACATGATTGTTAATACTTAAAATATGATTAATGTTATTTATGTTATTTATGTTATTTATCACATGGTCCTTTAATTAATAACGAACCGATATTTTTAAAATGTATAAAAAATAATTGGAAAGTTTCAAAAATGTTTTAAAAATGTGAAAATTAAATTTTGACGAAAACGTATTTTTAACGAATTTCCATAAAATTATTAATAATAACTCATCATATGATACTTATTATCCAACAATAAGTTATTACCCTATAAATATTAATCATAGTATTTCGAAACATTTACTGAGTGCCAACTTATATTAGCATAGTTTCAAAATATTTTGATGACATTTTTGGTGTTAATAGGAATTTTAAATATTTGATTTTTCCCTTATTTTAAGTACCTTTCTTTATTGCGAAAATTAGAATACTAAAATTTCAACGTAACTTATTAAAAAAATTGGTTCTACTACAATATCAACTATCTTTTAAAATATAAAATCATTCACTAGACTTTTTTCACTCATAATTGTTTCTTCAGAGTTCATTGGTTTCAAGTTAAAAAGACCATTATCATTCATCCATCCTTGTACTCATCCAACCTGGAGTTACTTTTTTTTGTTTTTCAATAGTTTTACAAATAATGCTTTATAATTTCCAGTTGACAATTATTCATGGTTTCCATAAAATTTACTCTATAATATGTCAATAACAAAAACATATCCATTAATTTCGTTCAGCTATCACAATAATAGAATGCATGTATACATATTAACTTATAAACTTATAAGTTAACTTGAAATTTAAATAGCCCTATTTAGGTAATTAACCTACTCTTTGTATATTTAATTTTAAAACAATTGTAACTAGATTATGATACGTGAAATTATGTACTCACACAATCATACATGGAAAATAAATGCTGACATAATATATTGTGTCTATTGTGTGAGTACATAATTTCACGTATCATAATCTAGTTACAATTGTTTTAAATTTAATATACAAAGAGTAGGTATATTATAATCCGGTCTTTGTATATAAAGAATAATTTTTAAAAAATGTAATCAATATTTTGAATCTAATCAAATAATATTACTAATGTTTGACCATTATAGTCACCAACACAAGGTGCAATGTAATAACCCGTCATCACTATTTTATCTTAGGAGCGATAAACAAACACTCGGTATAAGCTTTTAATAATTTTTTAATTATTATATATATTAATTATATTTAAATATATTGCAGGTACCGCTAATTTAAATTGTTGATCCCAGAACATTTGTATAAATATTTAAATAACGGTATAATGTGTATATATACTTTTATACAGAGTGATCGTGACTGTTCTTTATTTGCAAAGTTGTTCACAGTTCTATTATTAATTTATAATCAAATTTATATTAAAAAAAAAAAAAAAAAAAAAGTCAATGGTAATTCATTTTATAAATTACTCTGTATAACAAACATGGTTTATTGAGATTTTACCATTAGTAATTAATTTTATTGGCTGCAGAATTACTGCATATAACTTAAGCATTCGATGCTTTTTTAAAGAATATATACTTAGAGCTGTTGTGAAAAACTCGAAAATGTATCAATATCTAAAGTGCGTAATTATTATTATGTTTTTTAATATTCATCTATCTTTGGTTCAAACACTTTTACAAAGACCTGACGTTCAAACGCCAACTTACGAAATATGTAAAAGGTAATATTTTAATCACAGATATATTTACATTCTTGAGAAAAATCAATGCGAGTTTATTTCATATAATCAAAACTTAAATCAAAAATTACTAAAATGCATTATAGTGTTTATTAAAGGTAGTTATTTAGTTTTTGTACGATTCCTTATTTTCTGAAAAAATCAGGATTCATTTTATAAAAATATTTTTTTTTAAATATCTCTAGTACAATCAACTTCTTCGGTGGTTTAACCTTTTTTATTCTTTCCATCTCTATTAAATTTTCGAAAATTTCGCACTTCCCAGCCCCTTAAATATTACCTTATTTTTGTTTTAGTGGTACAAAATAATTAAATATAACATATATTATAAATAACCATGGTGACTTTTTTTTTTATTATTTTAAAATCAAAATAGAAATTGTTAAGTATAAATAAACTTCTTTATTTTATATTTTTACATTATTGAATACAATTTTATACATTTTTATAATAAATATTATAAATAAAAAAAAATGTTACGAGAATTTCTGGATTACTTTTTTTATTTTTTTAAACGCACGAAGAGATTTTTTTTGTCACTTTTGGATATAAGGTAACCCTACCTACGAAAATGATGTTAATCATTATAAAATACTCGTAAAATTGTTATCGATAGAAAACCATCCGAAAATTAATTTGTTATAAATTTTATTGACTGTATAATTATTTTAACGACAAAATTCTTATTATTTCATCATCATGTTTTTGATGTATAATTATTTGATATATATATTTTTTGAGTTGTCATCGAACACATGTTCGATTAAAAAAGTATCAAGAATATTATGGCAAATAAAGCTTTTTTGACCGCTATTTCTCTAAATTTTGTTTCTGAATTCCCTGGAATCCATATAATACTTACTTGTTTGCCATTTTCATAGGATTTGTTTAATTCGTTCTGAATTCTTGATGCGAGGTCTCCAGGATTGAAATGGTTTTGAATAATTTTTATAGTGCTTAGCAAGTGGCTAAGAATGATAAACGTCGAGTGTTCTTGAATAATGAGCTTAGTAGCAATAGTATTGGTCTCATATTTATTATTATTTTAAATTATACTACATAAGGCTGAATCAAGTGGAAGAGGTTAGGGGGCTATAGCCCTGGGCCGCACGTTGAAAGTGGCCACAATGTGTTCTATAACCGTTGGCTAACAAATAAACAGTACTGTTTTATTAATTAATTGTGACTATACTACCATGTACGAATATAGTATATTTTTTACAAATTACTAAATCTAAATAAAAAATGAAATTGTTTTAAGTGAAAGGGCCTCACTAAAAATAATAGCTCCCTTTTATCAAGATCATAACTCAGGCCTGATACCACAGTACTTTTATTTCTTAAAATGATCATACTTACTAAATTAACTTTTATACTCGAATCATTAATTTTATGAATGTATTGTTTAGTGATGTATACTGTCAAGGTGATCTATTAGATATGGTTCAATTGAAAAACGTGTATTCGAAATCCTCAGTGTTTGTGAATATGAAAATGAATAAGAACGAAACGGATTTACTTCATGAATTTCATACATTAAAAGTATTGTTTAATGATGTCATTCCAACATTCGTATTACAGCAGTTTATTCGATCACATTTTCATAACGTTACACTTGAAAATTGGATACCACCTGATTTCAAGAATTACCAGCCTATTTTCGAATACTTGAAAGATAATACATACAAGTTAGTATTTAATTATTATAAAATGTATTTTAAATACTTATGTATATGTATATATCAAAGTGAAATGTTATTTTTGAATGTTAATAGTTAATATTAACTCAATGTATATTGTACAAAATTATTTTAAATACGAAATAGTGATTTATTTAGGCAATTGTATTTAAACACTGCAGTAGTGTTTACTAGTATTTTAAGATGAATTTAAATAGTATATAGTTTATAATAATGCAACTTTTACTTTACAAAAAGGGAATTCTTGTCGGGAGTAAACCTGATTTGGAAAAGTTTAGCGAAAAAAGTATCAAAAGACGTTCTAAATTTTCCACATCTTCACTCTATGATATATGTACCGAACGGATTTTTTGTAAACATGGAAACCCAAGAAGACTTTAGTTATTGGGATGCATATTGGATGATAAAAGGTTTACTTAATTTTTATAATTTAATATATCGCTATGTTTATAATTAAAATCCAAGTATAAAATTTGTCAAATATTCCTAGAGATAATTATAATGAATCGATGGCTCACTCAGGTTTTTTTCGAGAAGTTGATACCCTTTTTGTTCATTAAATTAATTATTGAACTCTCTTAAATTTAATGTGTAACTATTTTTATTATGTAGTCATGTTTATGTATTATTTACTGTTTTACTATATGATAAAATTTGCTGGTTAGTAATTTCCCATTTTTAAACTTAATTGAATGTACGACTTAGCTCATAATTGAAATTTATTTATATAAATTTGGCCTTATAATAAATAGAAATCACTCCATCATTAATTTTTAATTACTATCGAGTACAATAAATTATTAGTGAAACTATTATATAAATTTATAAATATTTTATGTTAGTATTATTACGTGACTATTAGGTTTTATCAATCGTAACAGTACAAAATATTAGATTCTGAACGGAGTGATGGAATCTATTGGTTTTCTTAAAATGCTTCGATTTGCTGAAACAGCAACTTTTCTGAAAGGAATGTAAATGTAGATGGTACTTTAGCAAGTCAAAAATCCAACTATTTCAATACTTTTTAAAAAAATCGAAAAAAACGATAAAAAAAAAAAAAAAGAACCGGATGGGCCTCGCTCTGCTGTACAGTTAGGGGTGGAGTGCACCTCGCTTATAGGATAGGTCATTATTATAATGGATTTGTTAAATTTGAATGCAATGATAGATATCATTGTATACGAATAACGATTCTGAACGGAGTTCATATGTTAGTCTAGAATATAATACAATGTTATTTATAAATATTATATAAGTATAATTTATTTTTAAACGAAAAATTTAGAAAAACCGAAAATTTAAATTGTCTATAAATAAGTCAAAATATGTCAAAATACTTTGAAATTTTAACCATGTATAGAAAACGTCAATATAAAGATTTAATGATAATTTCAAGTTCTTGCGGTTTTTCGTTTTTGAGTTAGGGCATTTTAAAAAAACCGATATCATTTGTCAGTCTAGAACATTCTACATTATATTATATTTTACATGTAATTTTATGTCAATATTCGCTGTTCAAACGCTTATAAAAAAAAATTGTGCCTATGGATTTTAATAATTTTTGAATGACATTAAGAACTACTTCTGTGGAATCTTCGATTAAATTTTCAAGTATTTTGTAGAAGCCAAATTTTTTTTATCACCGATTATAAAAATAAAATGTAAAAAAATCGAATATTTTAAATGACTATAAGTGGCTTAAAAATCAATATAATATTTTGAAAAAAATATTGCATAAAAGAAATACCAATCTAAACAGCTGGTAGAAATTTCAAAAATCTGCGACTTATACTTTTTGAATTATAACAAATATTTAAAATCGTTTGAGAATAAATCGCTATTTTATGCAATTTCGTAAATATTTAAATTTCAAACAGTCATAAAATTTTTTCCTCTAAGTTCGGTAGAAATTTTTTTAAAGATTTTTGAAGAGTAGCTTATAGATAACCTAGTATTAAAATTTTGAACCTTAAGTAAGAACAGAAAAAATTTTATGAATTTTTACCTACAAAATAACTTGCAAATTATCGTGATTTTTACACATTTTATACAAATTTGAGCATTAAGGGTTTATAAAAAAAAATTGAGTTAACCGATCACCGATATTTTTTATTTACGATAAGTTTAACTTATTATAAACCTAGTATAAAATTTTCAAGAGTTTTCGCTCAACCAATTAAATTTTATAGATGTTTAAAAACAAAAATTTAACAAAAATCGAAAATTTAAATTGTCTATAAATAAGTCAAAATATGTCAAAATACTTTGAAATCTTAACCATGTATAAAGAACATCAATATAAAGATTTGGTGAAAATTTCAAGTTGTTGCGGTTTTTCATTTTTGAGTTAGAGCATTTTAAAAAAAACCGATATCTTTGTCAGTCTAGAATATTATACATTATATTATATTTTACATGTAATTTTATGTCAATATTCGCTGTTCAAACGCTTATAAAAAAAAATTGTGCATATGGATTTTAATAATTTTTGAATGACTTTAAGAACTACTTCTGTGGAATCTTCTATTAAATTTTCAAGTATTTTGTACGAGCCAAATTTTTTTTATCACCGATTATAAAAAAAAAATGTAAAAAAATCGAATATTTTAAATGCCTATAAGTGGCTTAAAAATCAATATAATATTTTGAAAAAAATATGACATAAAGGAAATACCAATCTTAACAACTGGTAGAAATTTCAAAAATCTGCGACTTATACTTTTTGAATTATAAAAAATATTTAAAATCGTTTGAGAATAAATCGCTATTTTATGCAATTTCGTAAATATTTAAATTTCAAACAGTCATAAAATTTTTTCCTCTAATTCCGGTAGAAATTTTTTTAAAGATTTTTGAAGAGTAGCTTATAGATAACCTCGTGTTAAAATTTTGAACCTTAAGTATGAACAGAAAAAATTTTATGAATTTTTATCTACAAAATAACTTGCAAATTATCGTGATTTTTACATATTTCGTATAAATTGGAACTTTGAGCACTTATAAAAAAAAATTGTGACTTACGATTTTAGATTTTTTTTTATCAGTTAAGGAACAACTTATAAGAAGCCTTGTATTAAATTTTCAAGATTTTCTAGGCAGCCAAAAAAATTTTATCGTTATTTAAAAAAAAAATACTTAAAAAAATTGAAAATTTCAATTGTCTATAAATAGCTTAATAAAAGTCAAAATACTTTGAAAATTTAATGGTGTATAGAGAACGCTAATCTAAACATTTGGTGAAAATTTTAAGTATTTACATCGATTAGTTTTTGAGTTATAGTAAAATAAAAAATTTGATTATGTCGAAAACTGGTTTTGCGTAAAAACTCCCGTTTTTCCCAAATTTTTTTATGGTTTTTCCCGTCGCATTTAAAAAATATTGGAAATTTTTAACTTTTGACCCCCCAAAGTACCAAATAGATTCACTTTCCTTTCAGAAAAGTTGCTACATAAGGCAATCGAAGCATTTTAACTGCCCCAAAACGTGTCGACAGACACAAAAAAAAAAAAAAAAAAAAAAAAAACACACATCATTGTAAAATCAATACATTCTTCACTCCGTTCAGAATCTAAAATACGAAAAAACGGGAAATTTTACGCAAAATCACGTTTTTACTAATTACAATTTTTTAAAATGCTCTAACTCAAAAACCAAAAATCGCAACAACTTGAAATATTCACCAAATCTTTATATTGGCGTTCTCTATACATGGTTAAGTTTTCAAAGTATTTTGACATATTTTGACTTATTTATAAACAATTTAAATTTTCGATTTTTGTAAAATTTTTATTTTTAAACATCATAAATTATTAAAATCCATAGGCACAATTTTTTTTGAACAGCGAATATTGACATAAAATTACATGTTAAATATAATATAATGTATAATATTCTAGACTGACAAACTATGTCGCTGTATGCAACTGCCAACCCATCCTAATTGAAAAATATATTTATCGTTTCAAAATAAAATATGCTTTTTACAATATTTATAAATAACAATGTATTATATCCTAGACAAACATATTAACTCCGTTCAGAATCGTTATTTCGTATACAATGATATCTATCATTGCATTCAAATTTAACAAATCCATTGTAATAATGACTTATCCTATAAACGAGGTGCACTCTATCCCCAACTGTACAGCAGAGCGAGGCCCATCCGGTTCTTTTTTTTATTTTTATTTTTATTTAATATTATCAATCTAGTTTCTTCTAAATTGCTTATCCGTGTAGATCTACGACTAAGAATTTATTTATACGTTGTCTAGATAATTTTACTATATGATTTATCTAGATATAAATATTAATTTATTTTATGTTATTTAGATAAAAATAATTTTTAAGTATCATTTTAAATATTTTTTTTTTAATCTAAAATAAATTATTTATATAATTTTGAATAAGATAATTCTTTTGTGGCAAATGGAACGAGAAATAAAAAAAACACTTGATAGTACCGTTTTAAGTTTTAAATAGACATATTTTATAGACGAAGTAAAAGTTATTGTTTAATTATTTATACAGAAAAACATATTAAAATCAAGGTTTAAAAATGGCAAAGAAGGACGAAGGAGACCGGTGGGAAGACATAAGCGCCAAAATGAGATAAGAAAAAAAAGTCGTATCGTATAAAAGTACCAAAATCCTAGGTACACACAGTGTGTGCCACGGTTAATATATATTAAATGACAGATATTAAATTTAGAACTACATCGTTAAAAAGATCTAAACGTTTAATATTAATCGACAAATGTACGATTATATAATTATTATTAATCGTATTATCTGAATATCTGATTACGGTAAATTGTTACATAGATAGTGAGTGAGCACTGAGCAGTTTTTGTGTTATGAGTATAACATATTGTTATTAAATTTATATTTATTTGTGTGTATAATGTATATCATAATTTAACTACTTATATCATAACTACTTACATAAAATATTAATTTTGGTGCAAATGATATGTTATTTTGCACCTTTGACGCTAATGACACGTGTTATGTATAACAGATATACAATATTAGATTGGCGCTTATGTACTACACATTTTGGCGCAAATTATAGGTAATTTTTGTACCTTTGGCGCTTATATCATATAGCCGGGGAGAATCTAGTCCATATATAATTCTCAACGTTCTATATATTTCCATGCATTTACTAGGTAATTAATTATATGTAAGTATATTTTTAGTATTTTATTGTGTATAATTATTTTTTAATAAACAGTTGAGCGTTACAGTTAACTTTTTAGAGAATTTTTAAAGCGATGCATTTTAAACGCTGTGGGGGACTGAATCCCTTTGCGTCCTCTCACTGCTATAATTTAAAATTATCGTAAAAATAATATCTTTCTATTTTGTAATGATACACTTTTTTTTTCTGTTTAATTGATGTTTAATCTACCTTAGGTAACCTAGGCAGTACCTGCTTGCCCAATGCTTACATCCGGAGTAGTATAATATACCTGCCTAACAATATAGATTAATATAATAATATAGACAATAATAATTGTAAAATGTTTACAGCAATAAAAAATCAATCTCCGACTGAAATGTTTAATAAATAACAACGTATAAACTTAGATTTTACTAATTAAATTAATAAGTAATAATAAAACCAATCACTAATTATTAATCAGTAATTAGTGACTACGGCCAAAGGCGTTCTCAGGATATTTTAAATTAGAGGGATGAAAAAAACGGTAACAAAATAAGCCTTAAGAAAAAATAATAAAAATAATAATTAGTCAATATTGAAAACACATATCAAAAGTAGATAAAACGTGTATTACTTATATGTAAGAAAATAAAGAACCTTGGAAGGAATCTATCCCCCATATCCCCCCTCGTGAGAACGCCCATGACTACGACTATATAGTATATATGTCACATCCACTTCATGAAATTTAACTATTATTATTATTTCCATAATATGAATTAAATTAATAACCATATTTTAAAAACATTATATATAAAATGTCTTATTGTTTATACATTCTAAAATTATATATATAAATTATAATATATAATAATAGGAGCGTTAATTTGTGGAATGAAACAAACTGTTAAAGGAATTTTAGAAAACTTTTTATATATGGTAAAGAAATATGGACATGTGTTATCCGGAAACAGAGTATATTACCAAGGAAGATCACAACCTCCACTTCTTATTCAAATGATGGCCATTTACCATATGTACACCGATGACACACAGTTTTTAATTGATAATATCAAGGTAAAATTTCGATAATTTATAATTGTATTTTTAATCCGATAACCGTACTTAGAGTACTACATTTTTTTGAGTATAATCATAGGTATTTGAAATATGAAATTAATATTACTCACGTAATAAAAAACTTTATAACTCATTTCATCTTTATACATCTAAAAAACAATTAAAAAATCACATTTATAATTCACTATCCGGTTACAATTTTCAATCTAAAAAAATCTTTGCATAAAACTTTTCAAATGTATATTCATATAATTTTAGATACTAACTACTAATAGCTTTCAGTAAATAATGTATTCAAAAATCAAAGTTAAAAGTAACATATATTATTAATTTCATAATATAATTATCATTAGATACAGTATTATCTTTGTTACCATATAGGTATTAGACCAAGAAATGATGTTCTGGTTAACACACAGATCAGTTAATGTGAGTAGTATTAATAATATATACTCCATGGTACATTATTCATACGACAATTTTAATCCTCGACCTGAATTTTATGCGTATGTATTAAATATGAAATAAATTTATAGGGATTTACCTAATTATATTGTTAAAATGTATTATTTATTTTAAGTGATGATGTAAAAATAGCAAAACAACTAAGCAATAAACGAGATCAAGATGAATATATGTGTAGAGTAAAAGCGGCTTTTGAATCCGGCTGGGGGTTTTCGAGCAAGCATTTCCACAATCGCAATCATTATGATGATTTACAAAGTAAAATATAATATTTTATTTCACTAACAATAGTTTAATGTAATGATCAAATAATTCAATCTAACTTTGTTAAGAATATTATGATAAACACAAAATATTATACTGTGTTTATTTCAGACTTTCTAACCCGGGGTGTATCGTTCATTTTTGCGGAGGGAAGTAATATCCTCCCCTACCGAAATAAACAATGATTTTACTACCTAATACGATGATGAATTTAATTTCAGTAAATATAAAATCAAATAAATATTTTCAACTTATAGAAAATTTGAATAACTTAAAATATATTTAAAATTTTGGAATATTTTAATTAAATGATAATTTTCTAACGAATTTCCAATTTTAATACATTTCAAGATTTCAGTTAAGAGTAACATTATGTTAATATATATTAATACCTAATATATATATATAAATATAAATACCTAATATACCTAATATAATATACAATGTATTAATGTAATAAGTAGGGCCTGAAAATTCATGCAATTGCATGTTTTAACTAAATGGATTAAAACATTTTTAGATCAGCTACAAATTTAAATTATACTAGTAAAAATCCAAATACAACATTTTATTTTGCATATAATTGCATATTTTGAGTTAATTTTATGTACTTGCATATTTTACAATTTTTTTTGTTATCAACTGCATATTTGAGTCAAATATTATTTAATTGTAAATTTCTACCAAGAAGGATTTCTAGCTACAACTATTACAAGCTTAGAAATTCAGTGAATTCTTTTAAATTTTAGAATTTATCAAAATCGTTGATTGTGAATTGAAATGTTTAAAAATGTATAATTAATAATAATTAATTAATAAAATTAAAATAATGTAAAAAATAAATATGTTAATAAATATGTTAACAAAATAATGTTTTTAAATACCAATTAAAGAAATTTAAATAAAAATCGTGAGTAGTATCATAACCAATAATGTTTTTTCACCCTCATATTTATAAATTAAAAAAAAATAGGGTATATTTAAGCGCATATATCAGAATTTTAAGCGCATAAATGCATACATATTTCGGTAATTTTTAATGCATAAACTTCCGGTCACTAGTAATAATTATAAAAAAATTAAATTTATACGTTGATACTTTATAATTTTTACGTATATAGAGACATTATTGAAAATAAATCCTTTGAATTTTACATACGTTGAATTAAATTCTATAATGCAATCAAACGCAAATCTGCTCTCAAAAATGTACCTGTTTATCAATGATAATATCAAATCGGAATTTTATAAACAGATTGCACATCGTTTTCAAATCGGGATAAATTCAGTAAGTGTTTTAGAATAGGCAATTAATTAATATAATATACTCATGAACATAACCTATTTATGGCTTTCTATGTGTAAACAGTTGTTATGGAACGAAAAAGAAAAAATTTGGTTGGATTTCGATACATTGACAGAAAAAAGTCGAAACTATTTTTATGCGTCTAATTTAGCACCTTTGTGGACAGGAAGTTACGACGAAAAATTAAGTGAATTCTACGGTGATGCCGCCGTGGACTATTTAATACGAAATCAAATTATATACGACGACTTGATGCCACGTTATATATGTGAGTTCAACTTTATAGTCTAATTTTTTACACGATTTAAATACTTTAGAAAATGCCTGTAAAAATAATATTTACACTTATAATAGTGATAATAATAAAATGTATTATTTAAATTAAGTATAAGACGTCAAATTTGTTTACATTACTCGAATATTATATATTAACTTTAGACTTTTTCAAATTAAAAATATTTTGTGTATTTTTAACTTTAATAGGCATACCGACGTCTTTGTATGACTCCAATTTAGAATGGGACTACATGAATTGTTGGCCACAATTACAATCGATGGTCATTTTTGGTCTACAATCAACCAAAAGTGAAAGAGCTAAAAAAGTAGCATTTAATTTTGCCAATTTGTGGGTGTATACAAACTACGTCGGATATAATCAGACCAGAACCCTGTTCCAAAAGGTCAACCAAATAATAATTGACATAAATAATATTATAAAAGTATTTAAGTTTAATTATTTATTTTATTTTAAATGAACAGTACAGTGCGATTAAATTGGGTGATGATGGCAATACATCAATGAATAAAGATCGTCCTAATGGATGTGGAGTGACCATTGGATTATTATTCGAAATATTTCACGAATGGGGCGATAAGCTGATGACTAAAAATAGTGAAGGAAAATCGATGTGATGAAAAATCTTTAAATTAATTTACATATTATTTGTACCTATTATGTATACACTTCATTACACCCAATATTTAAAGGATCCTAATACTTTTTAATGCTACATTATACGTATATATATATATAAACGTATAAATATTTGTATCCTATACATTAAAATGTATTGGTTATGTACAAAGGCGTGTTCGGGGATTTTGAATAGCAGGAAAGTTGAAATAATTTTTATTATTTTAATAGGAATCAATATAAAAACGAAATATGTTTTACAAAATATAAATAAATTATATTTATATAATTAAAATATATATAAAATATATATATATATATATATATATATATATATATATATATATATATATATATATATATATATAAATTTATAAAATATATATTTTTGTATTATAAAATATTTGTTATATTTAGCTTATAAATTAAAGTTCTATAAATCAGAGAATAAAATCAAGTTAACAAAACTTTTCCTAAGCCATTTTCTAAATTAAAATTATTTTTCTAAATTAAATTTGAAGGTCTTTTTGCTAATTAGGAGACATTTGTTATCTTTAGCTCAGTTTCTTTAAACCATTTTTGAAACTAATTAGTTATATTTTCTTGTCATTTTTAAATAGTAGAAATAGTAAACAATATGTAAATAATAACTTTATGAAAGAGAAATGATTTTAATTGTAGATGAAAGTAATAATTAAATTGTAGTACAAATATATAACAACAATTAACAATATTTACAGAATCTGATTTCAATATTTGAGAATATTATAATTGCTAATTTATAACTCTAAAATTTTAAATTTGAAGCACTTATCGCTTCATATGAGATCAGAGATATAATTTTTTATAAGCTATATTGTGGTGACCTAAGTTAGTACCGAACTTAGCGGTGGTGCAAGGTATGCATTGCATCGGGACCATAAGTTCTAAGGGGCCTTTAAAATTAAAATTGATAATTGAAAATGTTATTTTCGTTATTTATTTTTTATTTTTTCTTATTTTATCTCTTAATTACATTTTTTTTTTCGTTCAATATCGCATCAAATTGTATTTAATAAATATATAAGTGTTATATTAAGATACATTTTTTTCAAGGGAACTCCAATTGGCCCGGTCTCCTAAAGCTTAGATCCGGCACTAGACGCAGTAGCTATAGTTATAGTGTACTATAGTGTAAAATAGTAGGCATGTTAGCACAATTATAATCAAATAATACAGTTCTACATACCTAAATATATCTTTAATCTCGGTAGTGACATAATTAATAAAAAAAAAGGTGTTTATTAAATTACTTGGTATCTGTCATGTCGTAATTTGATATAAAAATTATTTAATATAAAATCAATAAACATTTTTAATAATCAATGGAGGGGGATGAACCCCCTACACCCTTGAGTACGCCTATAGTTAAGTATATAATATACTTATGATACACATAATGTAACTAATTAATTATGTAGTACATAATGTAGTCTAACCTTAAGTTAATATGTCTAAAATTTTATGATTAGAGAAATTAGATTTAACATATAAATAAAAAAAATTAACACTATGTTGCTGTACAAATGTAAACTTTTTAACGTTCTTTGGTATAGATTCATAATAATTAATACGTAAATGTGATATTTGCAAGGCAAATTATAATCGACGAACAAATTGAAATAGTTTTTTTTTCTCATTAAGTATTCGTCACAAGTTGTAACAATACATGCAATCAAACATCAAGCCACGCGCAGAATCGGTTTGTATATTCAAATTGATAAAAAATTATTTTGTAAAATATTCCAAAGTTGGAATTTTGTGTGTACAAGAACATACGGAAACAAATATAAAATGTAGTGCCGGTGCGCATGATTTGAATAGGACCACGGGACTCTGTGCAAAAGGAAAAGCGAAATCACTATATTTTATAATATATATATATATATATATTTACTGAAACATCGATATGGATAAATTTTTAATTAAACAACCGATGAATAGTGGTGATTAAAATTAAAGTTCGTAGGGTATTAGAAAAGTCGTCAGATGTAAAAACCAGCCGAGGATGTTTGAACCAAAAAGTTAATAAAAAGGACCGTAAATACCAAGACAGTTATATCAAGTTTGGATTCACTTTTGATGTTGAAAAAGGTGAGCCAAAATGTGTTATTTGTTTAGAAAGATTATCTTCAGAAAGTATGAAGCCATCGAAGTTAAAATTACATTTAGTAACTAAACATCCTCAATTCCAATATAAAGAGGAAAACTTTTTTAAAAGGTATGAAAATTCAATAAAAGTTCAAACAAATATTATGCGTTATTTTAATTCAGTTCCTACAAAAAAAAAAGCTTTAGCTGCGTCATTAGAGACTTCATATTTAATTGAAAAAACCAAATACACCACATTCTATTGACGAATCTCTCGTTTTACCAGCCGCTATAAAAATAGTACCAATAATGCATGGCGAATCATATGTAAATGAATTTAAAAAAATTCCTTTATCAAGAGATACTGTGTCACGTCGAATTGAAAATATGTCTGATAATATAAAATCCCAACTCCTAAATAGATTACTAGGGAATTATTTTGCAATGCAATTAGATGAATCTACCGATATAACTAATCTTGCTCAACTTCTAGTTTATGTTAGATGTATTTATAAAGATAAAATTGAAGAAGACTTTTTATTTTGTCGACCATTAGAAGGACATACAACTGGTATTTTTGATCTTATAAACAATTTTTTAGAAATTAATGAAATTCCCTGGTCAATGTGTGTTAATGTGCAGCTGCCCTTACTGGTTCAAAAAAAGGTTTTAAAGCTAAGGTTCTAGAAGTGTCTTCAAATATAATGTTTAACCATTGTATGATTTACAGAGAAGCTTTAGCTTCCAAAAAACTTCAACCAGATATTAATAAAGTACTCCTTAATGATACAAGTGTAATACATTTTATAAAATCAGTCATTAAATTGAAATGAGAATGCTTAGATGGTTGAGTGGAGTGACAAGAGAAGATAGAATAAGGAATGAATACGTGAGAGGTAGTGTTGGCGTAGCGCCAATTATGGACAAGATGAGAGAAAATAGGCTGAGATGGTTTGGGCATGTGATGAGGCGAGAGGAAACGAATGCAGTAAGAGTGGTTATGAAGATGGACGTTGAAGGGAAAAGAGGAAAAGGAAGACCAAAAAAGAGATGGTTGGAGACTTTGGAGAATGACATGAGGGCTGTCGGTGTGTGCAGAGGAGATGTGATTGACCGAGTAAAGTGGAGGTGTAGGACAAGGGTGGCCGACCCCATATAGTTGGGAGGAAAGCGAAGTAGAAGAAGAAGAAGAAGAAGAAGAAGAAGTCATTAAATTCTAGACTTTTTACTATACTTTGCAATGAAATGGGTTCTGACCATAAAAAATTGCTTCCTCATGCTGAAGTAAGGTGGTTGTCCCGTGGCAAAATATTATCACGCCTTTTTAAACTTAGAGATGAAACACGAATTTTTCTTCTAGAACGTAATAATACACTTTCGGAACATTTTTTTAGACAGCAATGGCTTGCAATTCTAGGTTATCTTGCAGATATATTTTTAAGTTATCTAAATTTAAGCCTACAAGAGAAAAATACTAATATTTTCTTTTTTTATGATAAAATCAATGCTTTTAAAAAGAAAATTCTTCTGTGGAAAAATTATGTTAATGATGACAAATTTTAAATGTTTTCGTGTTTATCAGAATTCCTCTGTAATAACGATATGGATATAAATGGATATTAATATAATATAAGAGATTGTAATTGCTCATCTAATAAGTTTACAAACAAACTTTAATGCACGGTTTGAAGATTTTCCAGAAAAAAATCTAGGTTGGATCAGAAATCCATTTCATTTTAACATTAATGAAATAAAATTAGAAAATTTAAAAATAATTGAAGAACTTATTGACTTGTCATCAGATGAAAATCTACGTATTCGATTTAAAGAAAATGCATTTGATACATTTTGGATTTCCCTAAAACCTGAATATCCAGAATTATTAAAACAAGCTATATCAATTTTACTTTCTTTTGCATCAACTTATTTATGCGAAATAGCATATTCAACAATTGTGATTATTAAAAACAAATATCGCTCCAGATTAAATGTTGTAGCTGATTTAAGAGTAGCAATGTCAAATATCAAACTAAACATAGAATCAATCATATCTACAAAGCAAGCTCAGGTTAGAATATTAAAATGTTGATTATCATTATAATAATTTCAGTAGTTTTTTTTTAATTTTAGATTTTATAAATCTCTAATTTTGTATTTTTTTTTTTTTTAATAGTTTAGATTAATTAAATTAAATAAATATTAAAATCGCCTAAAATTAACGGTTTAATTTATATGAATAATATGTTTGTATACATTAAATAATTTTTTTTTAAAAAAACAATTTTTTACTATAATTATTTATACTTGTGAACTGATCTAATTAATAATTGTTAAAAAAAATGCATTATAAAAGCTAAATATTTATTTGAATTATATATATATAAAACACACATATACACACAAATATATGTTTATAGTGTTTTATACATTTCAATAATTATGTGTTTGTAAAAAATGGCTATAATTAGTGTATATCATTGTAAACTTAATGTGTTACTTTTTAGTCTATTTATTATTAAATTGACCAATACTATTGGCTATTTGTATCTCTTTCTATTATTTAATTTGATAATGATTGTGATTTATGAATAATACAACCTAAATCAATTATAGGTTACTCTGGGAGAGAAGTAGTATATACACAAAGGAAGCTATTCACATTTTCTGGTGATAAAAGATCAGAGTTCATTAAAAGATTAGATAAAAAATTAAATTTACTTTATATTATCCAGGTTTAAAAGACATTTAATGTTATTAAAGAAATAGTAAGACAACACACCACAGTGCAAGATGTGCTCTGAAACGTCCCAGAAATATATTCAGCAAGTACCTCAAAACATGTACGTTGGAAGTAATGGATTAAAATACAACTACATTACGTCATCACAGTCAACCAAACAATCTTTTATATCAATTCAGGGGATTGTATTGACATTTTCTGTTCTGTTATGCATATTCAGTTGTCTGTTAACCGTTTCACTATCTTACAAATGGCACATGGATACTAATAATCAAATTGATCAACTTGTAGGAACAGTTAAAGAGGTACTGCGAGATTTAAATACATTTGCTGATATAGTAAGAAATGAACTAGTGGCTAAACATGTAAACAACAATATTAATAAAGAAGAACTCAAAAATAAAAATGCCCTAATCGATTATGATGATATTGATGAAGATTATGAACCAGACCGATTTATGGGCAAAGAATTATTGGATAACAATTGGCCAGCAAAAAATTACCAAGCTAGCGGAATAGATAAATCCAAAAACCGTCTTCGACGTAGTGCTGAAATTGATGCAACAAATATTGTAAAGAACCAATTGAATAGGTAATTTTTTATTGATATTAATATAATTTTATTTTTTAAGTTTTTTCTTATATATAATTTGCTTTTTGGTTATCAAGTAAATACAATTTTTCTTTTAATACAAGTGTGATAAAGCATAAATAGTATACTATTCAACTATCTTCAGTAAAAATATTTTAAATAATTACTTAATCAATAACCAGTAACACATTAAATATTAAATTTTTTAGCTACTATGAGTATTTTTAGAATTCTAATTTAATAAATAATATTTATACATTTTAGTTTATTGTACCTATTAAATAACAAACATATTTTATTATTAATTTATATACTTAAAGAAAAAAACCTGTTCAATAACTTACTAAATTATTGCTACACTCTTCTTAAAAATTCAATTGGTTATAAATATATTTATAAACAATGAGTGTTATATTTAATTCTAAATAGTATGTTTAAAGAATTATATCTAATTAATACCTTCAAAAATGTATAATTATAAAATAAAATAATGTTTATTAAATAATTTAAAATAATTATAAGTTTAATAAACACAAGATTATTACAACTTATATTTCATAAATATTTGATTTAAATAATTTAAAATTTAGTTAAATAGTTAATGAACATAAAATATATGTAGTATAGAGCTACAAATTTTCTTTACAATTAAAAATGATTATATCATGTTATACTGGTTATTAAAAATTCTGAAAGAAAATAAAAATAATAAATTCTATTTATTTGGATAAAATTGTTTGATTTTAGTTCAAACAATGCAAAGACAAATATAGAGTTAATTCAAGAAGTAAATCAAGATGAAAATACTTTAAAACCATATAATCAAAGGAAAGCTAAAAAATTAGGGTCACTAAGAAAAAAAACTACAATAGAACAAGAGAATGAAGAATCAATGGAAGATTTTATAGAAGCATCAGAGATAGCAGCAGCTCATTTTACAAGTGATTCATCAAAGTATACTACAAGAACACATGCACATTACCATGGTAATAATGACTATAAATATTCTTAAATAATTTAAAAATACATAGTAATTTTGATTAGAATAATTTTAACATAATTTATAATTTTATGCTTGCCAAAAAAAAATTTCATAACAAATTTAAATAACTAAGACGATCTACCTAATTAAAATTGTATAGGAAATGGACGATTGAAACATCCAGATGGTGATTTCAAAGATTGGACTCAATATATTTGGGACACAAATTTCAACAATCAAAATTCTTTAATATTAAAAAACGGCAAAGTTGAAATATTAAGACCTGGCCTTTATTTTGTTTATGCACAAGTAAGATAATATATTTTGTTAAATTATTTAATATTTGAAGTTTACCATACAATTCGAACTGTAGTTATATGTAATATGAACAGTTTGATAAAAATTGATTTAATAAAATATATTAAGAGCTAAATTATACAGAAAAAAAAATGGTTTATAATTTACTTAATTTAATAATAATCAGTGTTACACTATGTTTTTTACAAAGTTTAACTGTTTTTTTATGATAATTTAACGGAGACAAATTATTTTTTATTTTTGATAATAATTATTTGTTAAGTTTATACCAAGGTTTATATTAATGAAAATTATCACCATTCTATGAAAAAAAAAAAAAATACCTTATAATAGAGTAGATAACCAAAGCAAATAAACAATAATTGCTAGTTTATAAATATTTCCATTTTTCACACCTCTTTAACAATATCAAAATAATAATTTACATTTTTTAAAAAGCAAAATCTAAATGTTTTCTTATACTTAGCAAAATTTATAATTGTTAATAATGAATTATTTTTTAGATTATCAACCTTACATTTATTGAAATTATTTTGGCGTAGTTTTTTTTGCGATACTGCAGCATGTTATTTTAATATTACGATATTAGTCTATATGAATATACTAAAGAAAAAAAATATATATATAATGATAATAATGATAGTGAAGTAAACAGGGTCTGGGAGTTATATAGATATTTTTTGTAACACAATATAACTAAAATATACATAAATATATAATTAAAAAACTACAAATAAAAATATCATTTAAATTTAAAAATAATATTTTGAGTAAATTTCTGCACAATGAATTACAACTATATATGTTGTTCAAATAATTATATTTTATATAATAATAAAATCATTTTTTTTTTTATTATTCTAACAGATATATTATTCCGATCAACATGACATCAATGGTTACTATATAATGAAAAATGATGAAAAGACACTTGGTTGTACTACGACACGACATCGTGACACTCAATCAGATTCATGTTACACAGGAGGTTTAATGTATTTAGCTTCTAAAGACTTTTTATCTATAAAAGGTATAGATAGTGAAAGATTTATAATTTTAGACTCTACAAAGAGTTTTTTTGGTCTTTTTAAAGTATCAAAAGATAATAAGAAATAATTTAAGCTTACTGTTTCGATGATCAAAAAATAATATAATTTAATTTAATAAACACATACACAATAAAAAAAATATATATTTATAAATATATTGTATATTAAATATGTAATATAAACATGATTTGGTTCAGTCATACAATTGGACGGATTTAATGTATTACAATAATCACAATTATTATTACTTCTATTTAACTGATATACAATTTAATATATTTATATTCCTAAACTTATTTTAATTTGAACACATATAATAAAATCAATGAACAATAAAATGTTTCATTCTTATATATTGTACATCATTATACCAAAATATGTTTTATAAATAATAAAATATGTTAATTATATTTTTAAACAACTATGATTTCCTGAGAAAATAAATATCTTTTAAATATATTTATGTTTTTATTACTATAAAATATCAACTATAATTTAACTTATGAAAAAAATAATTAAACTTCATAAGATCAATATGAGATTCATGTAAACATCACATTTAATAATGTGTATGTGAAAATAAACAGTTTTAACTATCATACATAAAAAATATAATACTGAAAAGTTGTTTAAGTTATATTTTTTTCGAATAAATGAAAATAATGAATTAATAAATTATTTTAAAATTGCATGTTTAATTTTAAAATGATACAGTACAAGAATTTAAAATTTAAGATCTTTCATTGTTGTATAATTAATTTATAAAAAATATACATAATTGAATTATTAGACCAATGATATTAAAATATTGTACGAAATACCTATAAATACATCTTATCTGTTAAATTTTGACAGTTTATAATGTCAGTATTTAATTTAAAAGCCACTTCAATAATGGGAATAAAGATATCACTATTACATATCCATATAACTTTACTTGACTTGAACCATTACAACCATCAGAATCACATGTATAAACACAAGTTCTATATTCTAATGTATCACCTGGTTGACGAACATAGTTGCAATAATTTCCTAGATCATGAGACGAACAATAACGCTTTACTCCAAGTCCACCTAAGAACCAAGAGAAAAATATACTAATAAAATAATGAAATCTATGAATGTTTTTTAATACAATGACATACGTTCAAAGCGACCAATCAGTTTAACACAGTATGCTGCATTGTAAACATTTGTACAAGGTTGCGCTTCTAGACCATAAGTATCCATGGATTCTGTACATTGAAATTGGTTGTGGATGTCAGTACTGTTGCATTGGTAACAAGATAAACCGGTGACTGAAACGAAATAAATAGAAAACTTACAGTTATTTCTATAACCACACCTTGAATTAATAATGCAATAAGTTCATTAAAATAACACAAACCAGATTTCAATGTGAAAATAAAAACAATTAGGAATGTAAAACCAAATACGTTGCTATAAATCATTGTTCGAAAAAAATTGGATGAAGATTTAATATAAAATTTTAGGTTTAATGAAGAGCGTTGGTTATAGTTGAATACATTACACAACTAAACAACGGATAGTTTTCTATGTACAGGTGAACAATATGTTTTTGTTTTTGTCTATTACAAAATACACCTACCTACAATCATATAGGAAATAAATGATAAGATCATGGAAAGAACGATAAATGTTTAAGCTTTCTACAAAGTGGATAAGACACCATATAAAACTATACGATAACTTATTTGAGAAATCAGCTGTTTAAATAAACAAATTACATTTAGATATTTAATATTATTACTTTTTCCTCGCATAGTTACACAGTGTTAATATATTTATGCAATGTTATTGTTGCACGATATCAAATTTCGTGAAATTTAATTTTTCAATTTCGTTAGAATTCGGTTATAATATGAATTACGCTGAAAAAGTATTCTAATCATTTTTATACTCAATATCACGCAATAAAGCGTTTGGAATCGTTCCTTTTTGGAATATATTACCAGATCCAATTTGTTTTTCAATCGCATCTTTTGTAAGTTTTACAAAATAGGTCGATTTCAGTGTTTTGACCTTTTTCAACTGGAGTAAGAAAATAAACAGAAGAAAATATAATGAATATTACCTCTGATATTGTACCCGAAATACAACCGGGTGTATTCACCTATGAGTTATATACAATTTTGAGCAATTTTGAGTCTGCAAATCTTGCTCAAGTGAAGTATGTGCGCAAACAGACTCCTGGCATTGGTTTGATATTTAAAAATATTCATATTGTAAGTGTGTACTAAGATTATGTATATAATTATAGATGAAGACTTGGAATTTAATTTATGGACAAAGCCAGATTGTGGTGGCACAGAGTTTGAATGCAACTACAAGTCATGGTTCTATTTTGCCGTAAAAGGTAAAAGTACTTTCAAATGAAATAAAATAAGAGTTCATAATTTTTAATTGAACCATTATGTTAAAGGAGGTATTCCGGGTACCGCTGTAAGGTTAAATTTAGTGAATTTAAATAAACAAAGTAAAATGTACAGTCAAGGCATGACTCCCGTTTTTAAAGTTGATTTAGGAAAATCTGAAAAACCAAATACAAAATTTAGTAAAGCATCTTGGTTGAGAATAAAAGAAATACCTACATATCAGGTATAAATAATCCATATGTACATTATACATATTAATTTAATTATTGAGTTAATGGATTTATAACTAATACATTTTTTTAAAGGTAAATGAAAACCAAGAATTTGTTTTGAGTTTTAGTCATCGTTCTTTGGAAAATATTGAAGCCACAACATTTTATGCTTTTACTTACCCTTACACTTATACTGATTTATGTAATAGTTTAAGTTTTTATGAAAAACAATTTCCATTACCATCAGATTTAAAAGGTACCATAAGTCTTATTAAAAATTATTATAATTTTTATTTTGATATTAATACTATTTTTATCACATATACAATTTAGAGAAAAATGAAAAGGATATATATTTTCACCGGGAAACAATAGTCAAATCTTTAGATAATCGCTCTGTTGATTTGTTAACTATAAGTTCATTTAAAGGTGTTTCAGAAGAAAGAGAATGTCGTTTATTTGGATTATTTCCTGATGAAAATAAACCTAGACCATATGTATTCAAAAAAAAAAAGGTATACAAATAATATTTTAATACATTATTTGTAAGGTATTATAAGTAAAGGTTTTACATTTGTTTGCTGATCTATACTTGTAGAATAAGATTTTTTACAGGCATAAAATTCTTGGTAGAACTAAAAAGTATATATATTCAATTACTATTACTAATATTGCTACAGCTTGGATATAAACTTAAAAGAAACCAATATTTCCCTCAAAGTATTGATTTTTATACTGTAAAATACAAAATATTTTTCTCCAAACTTTCTCAGTATATAAATATGTTGATTTAATACTAATATAAAGTAGGCCTAAAAATTACAATATTATGGTCTCAGTTTGCTACATTAGTCAAATTGTATTACTAAAAAGTAACATTTTAAACTATACTACAAAAAAAATATTCGTTAAAATGCTTTTTGTATTCAAATTCATGGTCTAAAAAATAATTGACCATTAAGAATAAAGTAGCTAATAATAGATTTTAAGATAATTGTAATAAAATGTGAACATTTTTGGATCAATTACATGATATTTTCTTACTCTAAATTTGTTAAGTAGTCTTGAGTTTTCATATTAAATATATTTTTTGCAAATAGTATTTAGACTATGTTTATAGAAATGTTGATAATTTTTTATTTATAATTTTAAGATATATAATGTCTATTCACTTTGACATCAATAATTGGTACAAAAATATAATGAAGTTTATTTTAACCTTTTATAAAAGTTATTTCATTTTTTTTCTTCTATTTTTATTACATACTTATTTGTCAGAATATATCATTCAATTATTTAAGAAATTGTATTACAATAGGTCACAGAACCAGCTTATTTTTAGGTGTCATAATGCATTTTTATGTAAGATGTTATAAGACATAATTTTTAAATGTGACTTCATGTGAGAGTCAAATTGATAATTAAAATAGTTAGTATGTAGAAGCTAGTACTTTAATGATTATGTTATTAATATCTTTGATGTATTCTTTGTGATATTGAAGCATCATTAATATACTATAGCAGAAGTGTATTGGTATGTATGTGCAGTTATATATCAGCAGATTTTCGATTTTTGACTTATACCTAATGTAAAATATTATTTTACATATATACACTTCTAAAATAACTAGAAAATTAAAAAAAAAAAATGATTTAATAGAAAATCAGAAAAAAATTGTTATTGACTATGAAGTTATTTTTTTAGGGTTAATATCCATATTTTTTTAGTGTGTATACCAATCATAAACATATAAAGATCTTTATATGTCTATGATACCAATAAATATATTAACCAATAAACCACTGTGCCATAGTAAACCTGTAATTACTCCAAGAGTAATGTTCTGATGTGCTAATGAACGGGTGTTTGATTTAGGAACTTAGTTATTTCAAATCAACCATAGATGTCTTGTACCATAACCAATTTGTATAATAATTAACAATTTTCTTGAATAAAATATATTTAAATTAATGTTTATAATTATTATACACTATAAAGTTTAGTTGATCTGTTTTTATTTTAAATTTTAAATTTTCAGGTTATAGTTATGAGTGCTAGAGTACATCCAGGTGAAACTCCTTCTAGTTTTGTTATGAATGGTTTGATAAAATACTTGCTTAGTAAAGACGAACAAGCCAATATTCTCCGACAGAATTATGTTTTTAAACTAATTCCTATGTTGAATCCAGATGGAGTAGTTAGAGGATTTTATAGAACCGATACTAGAGGTACTAATCTTAACAGATTTTATCTTAAGCCATCTTTAAAATTCCATCCTACCATTTATGCTGCCAGGTATCTATACTTATATTAATTTTTATGATAAAATTAGCATTTATAAATTAAAATTTATTTTAATTATTTTATAGATCATTAATTTTGTATCATCATCTGGGATATGAATTACGAGATGAATTAATTAAAGAAAATTCAAGTTTATTAGATTTGACTACTTCTTCATCAACTTTTTGTAGTTCATCTGATAATGATGATGATTTAAATACTAGAATAAAAGACATGCTTGCCACAGATTGTATTGTATATGATGGCCAAAATAAAATGAAACCAAAAATTATAAATAATGATCCAGATTCATTGAATATTTTATTAAAGAAAAGTCAATCATGTACAGCTGATTTTTTTACCAACAAAGGTCTTGATTCAGGATTATATTTGTATGTTGATTTCCATGGTCACGCATCCAAAAAAGGTAAAATACTATAAAGATGTTTGAAGAATTTAAAAATAATATTTATTCTTTGTGTTTTACACTAGGAATATTTATGTATGGAAATCATTTTGACAACATTGTTGATAATATTGAATGTATGATTTACCCCAAGCTTATGTCTATAAACAATCAAAATTTTCATTACACTTCTTGTAATTTCAGCGAACATAATATGTATTCTAAGTAAGAAACTAAGTAAATATACCTAAGTTTTATTTTAAAGAAAATGGGTACTTATGCATTAGTATAAAATATAAATATTTAGTTGTGTATGTTTAGGTAGATTCCTGAAATCTATGTATGACTAATTTTGAGTATAAAAATGGAATATTTTATTACTCCCTAGTTAAGTTCAAACAGTTTAACTTTGCATAAATATACCTTAAATATTATTTTTTTTTATTCTATTGATCACTATTATTGAGTTTTAAACATTATAGTAGAAGTAGACTTAGTCAACTGATTAATTATTTATGTCAGCAATATATTTAAATAGTGAATGATAGATATTTTATTATTATAGATTATACACTACATTATTTTTATTATTATTTATTTATTTTGCATTTCAAAAAAAATTTAGTTATTTCAATCTTTAATTAAATACAAAAGGGAACAAAAAAATGTATCTATTTAAAATAACTTTAATTATCAAATTTAAAATTAAGGTTTACTTGTGGTTTTAACATATTTTAAATTTTCAGAGATAAAAAGTTTGGTCTCAGTAAAGAAGGTAGTGGAAGAGTAGCTGTCCTTAAATATACTGGTCTTATACGTAGTTATACATTAGAATGTAACTACAATACTGGTAGATTTGTTAATTTTATTCCGCCTACGGTACATTTTGTTGCTGAAAGACGAACTCAAAGTCTGGTCCCACCAAAATTTACACCAACCATATTTGAACAGGTAAAAATGCTCATATAAAAATCATAAGATTAACTATTTATTTTAGCTTTATTTGTTAAGGTTGGAAAGTCATTGGCGATTTCTATTTTGGATCTGTCAAATTTAAATCCAAATAGTCGGTTGGAGAATAGCGATTTTAAATCATTAACAGGATTAAGAGAAATGTTGCGTTCAAATATTATTACTGATTGTAACCGTAATCGACGTTTAGGATCAAAATCAACTAGTAACATTAATGTTGATATACCAATTACATCAAAACAAGTAAAGACTTTTATTAATTCATGTGAAATCTTATTTTTTATATGCTATTAGAAAAGCATCCATTCCAAGCTTTTTTTTTAGTTTTTAAACTTGAAAAAGAGAATTTAATGACTCCTTTAGGTTGAAAAGATGTTCTCAACTATTTCAAACATTTGTGTATAAGTAATGGGAATTATCTTCTAAGTAAGAATCTACAATTCTATTTTTTTTTCATTGTGGCTCTTTTTGGTAATTTAATTAATTTAAGAGTTAAACTTGCTTTTGATTATATAGCTTTGCTTTATAGTAGTGTTTTGTGTGTACATTCAAAATGTCACTATTATATGTAGTAAAAAAAAAAACAAATGTACAATTTAAAGAATTTCATTTTACTAATTTATAATAATGCTTATGATGATGAGTAGATTAATTATAACTTTTAATTAAATTATAGATAGTGAAAGTTTATTTATTTATTTAAATTTAATTGCAAAATCCTTCATTTTTTTTTTCCAGATAAAGAAATCTTCAATATCATATGATTTGATGAAACCTACCACATCAAAATTATTACAACCAATTATGGCTATTTCAGTAACACCTAAAAGCAAATCAACTCCACTTCATAAAACTATTAAAAAACCAACAAGTGGTGGAATAATAAAAAAAAATTTAAAAAAACGAAAAATGACTACAAACAAACAAAAAGCAGTTGTAAATACTGCGGATAATAACTTAAAACTATGGTGTTTGGAAAAAAAAACTGATTTGAAACCATTGCGTGTATTAGGTGCTGAACAATGGAAAAAGAAGAAGTAATAATTCAGCAATTTTCTAAGATAAAAATATTTGAATAAACTACTAACATTTTAGTAAATAGGACTTCTATATTATAAATATTTTGTGTTTGTATAAGAAATAATTATCAAAGTTTCATTTTTATTAAGGTGCTATTATGATATTTATATTTATATTTATTTATATATATTTTTACTTTTCCTATATATCCCATTTTTGTTTAATTTTTTTAAAGACTGTTTATAATTATTTAACCTTGTTATTTTATTTATAGTTTTATATAATTTAATATTAATTTAGTTGTATGGTATAAATTACTGTACACTATTGTTTATATTTATGATGTAGATTTTTTTTTTTTTTTTTAATAAAATTAAAGAATAATTTACTGGCCAATCAAATCTTATACATAGTTCCTTTTTTTATTTTAATAAATCATGGAAATTCAATATACATTTCCATCTCAAAACAAGGTCATTAATTCATTTTTAATAATTATTCTTATAGAATTATTCTAATACATATTTTTATTTTAAACTCTATCATGATATAATGCATTTGATAATAAAATTGCATGTTTAATATTATATTTCAAACAAATATCACTATTATATCTAATGACTATATATAATATACATAAATACAATTATTATTGTCCAATGAGTTCATACTTTTGGACTTTTTATTTAATAGCTCTGATTTTTTTTTTTTTTTTTATAAAGTTTTCCTGACATCTAGTAATCTAAACTTAAAGCTAACATAATTAAATTTGTTGACGTTTAGAAAACGGTTAACAAGTATTTATAAAGTCAAAAAGAAATTATAATATACAATATTTTACAATGTTCTATATTCTAACTATATTATTATCAATAAAAGTAATAGATATGTGCATTTAAGATTTAATTTAAATTAATAAAATAAAGAAAAAAGAAAATGATTAAGAGTAGAAGGTTGTGTGGGCGTCCACACTTGAGATGGTGTACAGGAGGAGGGACACTTAAATTGTAGTACTTTGCACTGCTAGTAGAATGCAAGTGGTTAAAGAAGTTAATTGTTAATTTTTTTATCTAATCAGTTATAGAAAGTAGCTGGAAGTCCATATGCAGTGCAGCATGTACAAACCCTGGGGCGTTATATATTGTCATTTAGGACTTTAGATTGAAATATTTGTATTTTGAGTATGTGGATCTTAGTACAATTTCCTCACACAGGGACTGCGTATAAAAGTAGTGATCGTAAAATTTATTTATAAATCAAAAGAGAACATTTTCAGCTTAAAGATGATTATTGGTTTATCTATGGATAAAGTATCTTTAGACTCTGGTAGCCTTGTTGTAATTTAGAAGTGATACGTGCGTTCCAAGTTAGTTTTCTGTCAAGTATTACGCCGAGATATTTGATGTTAGATAACCAAGGAATGATATTATCGTAGAGTTTTAAATTGCCGGGAGTTTTGGAACGACGATTGGTGAAGAGGACTGCTGTACTTTTTTGAGGGTTCAGTTTTATTTTCCATTTTTTTCCCCATTTTTTAATTTCATTCAAGTGGTCTTGAATATTTTTCGTTACTGTTTCAACGTCCGTAAAGCTTGAATATATAGCAGAGTCATCGGCAAAAAGTACTATTTCAGTATTATTTATTGTAAGAAAGTCCGAAACGTATAAGTTAAACAGTAACGGTGAAATGATTTAACCTTAAGGTACATCTGCATTTATTAGTTTTTATTTGTTATGTAGTATCGTTTATTTTGACTTTGAAGCAGTGAGGTAAGATTTAATGAGATTGTAAATAGTAGGGGCGTTTAACGTTTTTAATTTATATAAAAGTCCGTCGTGCTAGACCCGATCAAAAGCTTGAGTTACATCTAAAAATGCTGCACCTGTATATTGTTTTTTTCGAAACCATCATTTATAAGTTCTGTTAGACGTAAAAGTTGTTGGGTAGTTGAGTGATTTGATTTGAATCCAAATTGGAAATATGAAATAGTGTTTATTGCATTTAAGTAATTCGTAAGCCTAGAGTATATAATTTTTTCAAATATTTTTTAAATTGATGACAGTAAGCTAATAGGTCTGTAGTTGATCTAGTTGAAATTATCTTTAACTGGTTTTTTTATCAAGATGATAGTTGCCATTTTCCATTCTGAAGGAAAGTACCCAATTTTTATTAGGGAATTGAATAATATGTTAAATGGGTTAAATGTTATTGCTTTCCTAGGAATATTTTTAAGAATAGTATTAGTGATTAAAACGTGACCGGGTGATTTTCTTTTTGGTAATTTTTCGATTATGTCTAAGATTTCGTTTGGACACGAGTATGGTAAGATATTTTGTGGGAAAATATTGGGCTCTTTGTTGGACTAGATTGTCTGTAGAGTTTTTTAGTGAGTTGTTTAATGTGAAAATATTTTGAAGAGTGTGGGCAAATAGTTCACATTTATCGGAGTCAGTATTAAGGTAAGTGTCACCCGCTTTCAAGAGGGGGGGGGGATTTCATTTGAGATTAGTTTAATTAATCTTTTGGTTGCGGTCCATAGATTTGAGTCTGCTGGGTGTATAGTAGATAAGTATTTTTGATATCTGTTAATCCTGGGTTTCTCTAGTTGGTTTTTAAACTCTTTCGTTACGTAATTTAATTTTTTAGTAGCTCTTATAGATACATATATAGAATGAATAATTAACAATTTAAAACTATTGATGTTTATCAGAAAGAAGTGTAAATCCATTATCCTAATAATATATATTTGATAAAAAATGTCTTGTTAAATTTTAAACATGTATAGACATCAGCAGGCAATACATATATGCATAAGTAATTAATAAAAATGTTAAAATATATAACAATGAAGTTTCGTAAGAACCTTTACAAGAAAGATTGAAATATTTATTGTAATTGTAATTATGGATAAAACTGTACCTACTATAAACAAATAATGTTTATAGAATGCTCAAATTTGATATAGTACTATTAATGATAGTATTGGTAGTATTTTTTAATAACACTAGTTCTCTTAAGTGTTAATCTTATTATTGTATTACCTTTATTAGCTGATTATGTGAAAAGTGAAAAGGAAGCTTAGGTATCTGTTCCTAGAGTGGGTATGTACAGTAGCGTAGCAGGGGGGAGGTTAACGGGTTAAAATAACTCTCCCCCCCTCGAAATATCTTTCTAATTTTATAAGATATACAATAGTGTATAGACAGATATAATATAATATCATCATCAAAAAACTTTCACAGTTCGAAAATATGAACGATAACAAATTTTATATTTTAATTTATATTTTTTGGACTTATTAAAATGAATTAGTACTTAATTAGGAGAGAAAATTTTAAATTCAAAACTCTCCCAAAATATATTTCTGGCTACGCCACTAGGTATGTATAAGTGTTAATCGCTTAATATTGTTTTGCGAACTAGATGTTGATTTATTGAATGAATGGTACAATATTGATGGTCAGTAATTAACAATTTATTTAAATCAGATGCATTTTTACTTTTAAATGGTATTTGTCAATCTACATTTATTATTTCATAACTTTGTTCAAAAAAATTATTAGCTTATACTATACCAATAATTAAAATACTCCAAACGATAGATCTTTAAATTGCAGTTAACCAAGTAGAAATTCTAGTGTCTATTCTCCATCAACTTAGAAGTTATATCGAAAATGAATTTAAGCGATTATTCCTAGAAGCACAACAAGTTGCCCAGTGTCGATCTGGCCCACCCGGATACCCGGCAGTCGCCGGAGACCCTGAGATTTATTCTTAATGGGCGATTGTAAATTCCACCAGAAATGAATAGATAAAAATGAGGTCTATGAGGTATATTCCGTCCGGAAAAATAAATATTTTTAAACTAAGCGTTCCGTGACTGTGATGTTCGAAAGAACACGGAACAATCGTATCTCAGATGACAATCGTCAATCATGTCATATCTTATCGGCTTTGTAACATATTGTGGATCTAATAATTGTAAATATCAGACAGAAATATTATAAATTGTATTCAGTACCAGGTCCTGTCCTAGAGACTTATACGCTTATACGCTATAATGACTCAATTTATCGAATCAGAATGTGGAAATATACTTTTAGTGTTAGAAAATTTTAAATTGCCTAAAGAATAGACCTTTGGCTTCTAGATTAACAAAATGGCGATATATTATTTAATTATTACTATTTTTACGATTTTTAACAATTGTATATGATATACAATATACATGACTCATAATATGTGCTAATTATTGACTTAATATATGAAATATATATTTATTTAAATACCTACTTATAAATTATAATGCTTAATCTATGTTATGTCAGTAATAATATGATTAATAAGACACATTCAGAAATTTGTTTATTAACAGTAAGTAATAAATGTATTCTTTATAAACCTACTGGCTATTATACCAATACGTGTTTGATCGAAAAATACAAATAAAAGTAACTTTAAACTTTTAAACTTCATTAAGTAGTATGAACTTCTTACTTATAACTTATAAGTTATATACAGGATGTGTATATTAATCATCAATTTTTTTCGGGCGGAATTTACATGTATGTTCCTTTACCTGTATTTTTTTGGGCGGAATTTATATGCGCCCATTCTTAAAATAGGGGTCTAACGTTGCAAGCCCAAATGAATCCATGACTTTCAGAGTTCATGGTTTGCTTTTGTCGGGTTTTTGTCTACTAGTACTTTCGGATCGTGTCGGAAGATGTATGGTTAAATAAATGAGTACTCTCAGCTTTTAAGTATAAAATATTTATCGCAATGGAATGGCACACTAACTGCCGCTATACTTACTACAGACTTGTGAACGTCGATTGTCCAGTCGACGATTGCCTGTACACTGTGCATGTATGCTGAGTTAACATCATTATGCGGCATATACAAGGGCGCGTAACATCAACACAACCAAGCTTATATGAAAAATCAAAAAAACTGTTTCCTTAAACTAAATTAAAATTATTTTATTCTAAACAAAATATTGTTGACGTGATATAACTAGGTATAACCTCTGTAGCTTACACATTTTGGTTTTCTTGATAGAAATCAAACGACTATAAATATAAATACTTTGAAAAATTGTGATGAGTGTTGTTAACGATCATGTATATTAGAACCAAACAGTACCTAATAATTCGAAAATATTGGCTTTGGAAAAATACAAAAACAAAAACAGATTTAAATTTTAGTAGAGTTCAAGCGTAGCGATAAAAAAATTTTCAATAGATTGATAGTTATTGAATCTCATTCCAATATTATGTTGTTTAGTGGTCCATTATACATTTTTTGCCGGAGGCCCGATCATGAGCCAGACCGATACTGAAGTAGTCTCTAATTTAGACTTGACTATATCCTAGACTAACAAAACACCAAACTAAACGATGTACTACACCATCAGAAAATATCAAAGACGTTAAATTTTTATTCCTTGGATTGATTAATTTCTTAATAGTCTTTCTGGTCGATTTTTAAAACACAAAAATGTTCTAATAAGTTTCAAATGGTTTTTACCAACCAGACATAATCCAATAGATGAACAAATTTCAAGTTTTAAAAATCTTTTCAAGTTTTATAAAAAAGATATACAACAAAAGAGTTTTTCTGTCGTAAAGGCCGAATTCGAACTGTGATACGAAAAATTTAAAAACTGTTACTATAATTTACCACTAAACGCAATTGTACTTTAGATGTATGTGATTTAAAAATATTTGAATTAGTATTTATGCTTTTGAAAATATTTGCAACGTCAAAAAAATTGTATTTTACCTTGTGTTTTATGATTTTTGTTGTTTACTACCTACTCTCAAATATACACTACAATTTTATAAATTTTAGGGCCCCAATTTTCTAAGCCTTGACGGTGCTGAGCACCCCCCGTTCCCACCGCTAGTTACGAGCACTGCTTTACAATATAATGTATATTAAATATTGTAAGTAATCTCAAACATATTATGTCTATGTTTGAGATTACTTACAATACTTACAATTGTTAATTTTGCCTTTTTTAACAGAATTGAAATACATCGTGCGTACAATATTTACGTATACAATGAATGACGGCACTGCGGTCAGTCAGTGTTTTTAACCTTAACGCGCATGCGTTAGATACGTGAACCTGTTTTGTTTGTCGGCATTTCAATTTTCAGCAGGTGAGTCAGTTCACTTACTTTCGGCCGTCGTGTTGCGTGTGGATTGTGTTGGGGTTGGATATTATTTTGAACAATTTAACATTGTTTATATCTAATTAAATACGTGTGATCTTTTAAGTACATAATTGAATGTTTTAAAATAGATATTTTCGTTATTATGTTACAAGTTACTTAATAATTATATCACTGAATATTATCAACATGTCAGAATGTTTTTATTTATGTGAGTATCTATATATTTTGAGTTATTATTTCTTTTCTTTAGACTTCAGAGTGTATTGTTATTTAAAGTCAGTAATAATAGTAATATAATATTAATTATTGTAATACTAAAATTATGATTTTTATTACGTATATAAAAATTATGTGTGTTGCTAAATGGTTCATAGATTATTTAACACAACACCAAAGTTATAAGTATTGTGTTTATGGTATTTTTAATAAATCATTGACTGTGTTTTTATTTAATTTTATATTCATAATTATATGTCTCCATTCTTTAAGTGTGTACTACTTAAAGATAGGTAATAGATAATAGACTGTTCATTTGAGTTATGAACATTAAAGTTATTCATATTCATTTATCAGGTAGGTTCATTAAAAGCTTATGAACTAAAAATATTTTTCTTAGGTATTATATAACTTGATATAAATACATGATTATATACAATTTTGATCAAAAATTTTAAAAGTAATCTTTAGTTCAATAATATGAAAATATCTTTGCCCACTAAGTTGCAAAATGCTTGAATTTAGTTTAATTTTACTATACCTATACGACACATAGTTTTAAGTTAATGTCTGGCGTTTTGATATATATATATTGTTTGTCAATTCCATAATTTGATCTTTCTATATACAAATTGAAACTAAATATCTACATTTATTTAAAATATGGATAAATTAATTGTAGTTTAGTAGTATAAGTTCACATAATTCTGTTTAAAGATTTGAACTAGATTGTATATTATTGATTAATATTATGTAGTATGATTTTTAGTTGATATCAGATTTGCTTCTTTATCATATAGTTTAACGCACTAATTATTTTTTGTTTTTAAGATAATTAATTAATAATTACTCTAGCAATAAAGTATTGTTAATGTAGTTGTAAAATTAGACTAATTTATCTCATTATCAAGTCTAAATATTTGATTTTAAATTAATTTTAAATATTTTTATTTAATGAATTTAAATTAAGCTTGAAATATATTGAATTAAAAATTTATGTTCAAAATCCCATAACATTAATACTGAGTAAATATATTCAACTATAATATAACTATAACTATATTTAATTTATATTTATTATTTATTTTTTTTAATTTAAGTTAATGTATTTAAATTTGTTTATTACTAATTTTATTATCATTAATATTTAAATTAATTAAAATATATATATATACTATGTATTTGTATACATATACCTATATAGTTATTTATAAATAACTATTGATTATATTAAAAACTTTTAAAGTAATACATAAATTAAATAAATTATAATTACTTAATTAAAAACAGTACAATCTTGTCTGGATTTTATAATTTATTCTGTACAATTAATATTAATATAATTAGATTGATAGTTTTTGATTTATGTCTTAGTGTTTATTTATTTTTAACATTTGTTTTAAGAATTTTATAAATAAAAATTTAAAGTAACAAATATATATAAATCTAATTTGAACCATATTTAAAACTATTTTCAACTAGACTGAGATCTGCTTCAAATCTTTTCTAAGAATGATTTTTGTGTTTCAACTAAAAAAAAAAATTGCTGATTCAAGCGTATTCATTAAAAACACAATTATTTTTTTGAACTTTTAATGCATTTTAAACTTTGTTTGAAATTAAATAATTAATATCAGCACACTCGTTATATATGTGTCTTCCACTTTTTATCATTATTAACTTCAGAATTTTTTTTATTAAAATTTATATTTCAAAAATGTAAGTAACACTGAATGATTGGATCATTCCACTTTAATTGTAACTTTAAATTAGATTAGATTAAATAAAATTACTTTATAGGAAAAATGTAGTGCCTTTAAAAAAGTTTTCTTTGATTTTTGTTGTATTTGATTCTATTTTTTTGATAAAATATTTTAAATGTAGCTTATGGCAATTTTATGAACACATTGTTATAACAGGTATGTCACTTGTAAAAAAATAAAAAACAGAAGAGCTGACATCATAACTGACATCATCAAAATGTTTACTAACCATATTAGATATAATATATGTCCAACTTATAATACTAAACTGTCAAATCTTAAAATCTACATGAAACTGCAAACAGTGCTATAGGTATTATGATTGTAAACATTTTCTAAAATACACTGATTATTATTTTTAAATTTAGATTAAATAGTTATATAAATTTGATTTCGTTAATTATGCATTGATACATTATTATGAAATGAAAGAATATTGTTTAATTAATACATTTCTTTTTACCAAAATCTTATAATTGTTTTTCCATTTTAAGGAGAGTAAATAAAAAATTAAAAAATCGTTGATTACAGACAATAAATAAAACATAAATATTATTTAAATATAATATTTGTAATTTTTTAAATGTATTGAAATATTACAGTTTTAACTGTGTATTTTAACTAAATGATTGAAGTAATAAAAATAATATTATAATAATTAAAACTAATTCATATTAACTTATATTAAGAGCAAACTAAATTATTTTTCATTTATAGTTAATGGTTATTATTTTTACATATTTATATATAATAGATAATTTTTAAACATACACGTTTAATAGTGTTGTTATAGTTACTCAACTGATTTTATGACCATTTTAATGATGTGCCTAAAGGTATTATGTATTTCTATGCTATATAATCAGTTATTTTTTTTTTTTTTTTTTTTTTTAATTACAAAGTGATTCATACTATCAAAAAATGTTTTTCCATCCTTATATGTTGTGTGGGAACGGCTATTGTGTTATATTATTAAAATATTGGGTCCATTGTTGTGTGCCTAGCAGCCACAATAAGCATTAAAATATCAGACAGCTGTGGTTAATCATGATTCACAAGCCTGTCTCGTATATCTCCTATCATATCTGCTTGTTCATCTTGTGTACGTGTATGTATGAAACGTGAAAAGAAAAAAAAATTGACAATTTTCACAGTATTTATTTGATAATTAATTTCTACATTATTCATGTTAGACGAATAAATTTGTTTGATAGATTTGTAAAGATTTACCTGTATACTATTTAATTTAATTTTACATAAATATGGTCTATAGAATCGATAATACGTAACTATTGCCTGTATTTATTATAGTATTTTTGTGTTATATGAAATAATATATAAAATTAAATTAAAATGTATATTTTGTATTATGTTTAATATATAGTTAAATTAAGCCTTATGAACGAAATCGTAAGTAACAGCGAAATATTGAATGTTTCATGTGGGCGAACAGATGTTTATATATACAGTTCCTCAGACATAATGCATAGTGAACCCACCTTTTTATTGTTCTTTGTATAATCGTGAATTTTATTGGTATTAAACGGAAAAGGTATAATACGAAAATAAATCTTTATTGAAATAATATTTGTGTAGTTAAAAAGGACATGTTGGATGACAGGTAAGAGGCACAGAAGGCTCAAACATTCCAGTAGCGTTCATTGTTAATCCAAAATTATTTACACGACAAAGAATAAAGGAAGTAAAGAAGACGAAATGTTCCTAAACTTCGGCATTGTATCCTTACGCATTTTAAGCTACATAAATACCAACGTTTCAACAATATTTTTCTTTTGACCCACAAAAATGTAATAATACTTTTGAAAAAAATAAAAATGGCGTATATTAATGTACTCAATGTGCCAGTTGTGTTGTACCCTTATGTGTGTAAATTACATGGTGATTGTGTCTGGTTTGTCAGTTATTATACTTGTTTTTCACAAGCCGCTAACTCAGAACCCTTGGGTTATACGCCCACTGCCTTCAATAACACCGTATAATCTGCTTTCGGTGCAAAATGTTACACTTGTTATATCAGCTAATCACTTTTTTCTCCCTTGTTCGTACGATGATGAAACGCAATCGAATTTTTTTTCGTAATGACACATTTCTTTGTTTGAGTTTCAAAGAAACTAAACCTATTCAATTCGAGATTATGAAACGGGTTGTTAGAAGATAAATAACCAACCTAAACGATAAGTTATTATTGTTTTTTTTTAAAAAAACATCATTACACTATGTGTTAGATTCATCTTATTTAAATGACTGTCTTGTTAAGTCCATACAATTGTTGTTTATAAAATTGTAACTTGATGTACATATAGAATAATTATGTCTTTGTTAAAAAGTGCTAGTCATTTATTTTGGAATCCCAGTAAAGATATTTTGGATAAATAAAAACTCAACATAATTAAAACTATTTTTGTTTTTGACCTGTTCTCATTTTGATTAAATATTTACTAATCAAAAAATCATTTTATGTTCCATCAATAAACGACAAAAAAAATATTCTCACGCCAAGAAACATTAAACACAGAAATAGTGATGAATGATATCAATTGTAAAGAGTTTGATATCTAGAATGTGATGTACATTTAATATCCTAGTCAGTAGGTACTTAGTAGTTTAACCGAAACATCAAGAAACACCTTAACGCGTGTAATAATCTATAAAACATCTAAAATAAATCATCTCCCGCTCGTAATTGTAACCCATTAGACTTGATTGATCGTTGTTTCTTACATTAGGATCTGATTTCCATTGCTTCTCTTTACTGCATTTTAAGTGTTTGAATTGCCGGTTGGGCTTATGTATAAAACAAGAAAAAACTAGATAGTATAATCTATGATTATACAACCGGTTCAAAAATAATTTACACAAGTTTAAAATTTGTGTAACAAACACCAGAAAATTACCATTGACATCATACGAAAAAAGTAGTAAAGCATTTTTCGGAAACTTGCGAGGACTGGTTTTCTTTAAATATACTGATTAGGTTTTTTTTTTAAATTGGAATTTTTTATGTTTTACTCGTTATTATTTCTTTATTGCAAGTTGCAACTGCAATATTATTACCTAATGGCTAGAATTATGTTATAATAGTAATTATGATCGGCTGGACTTATCAATGATAACCAATAAATTAGTGTTGTTTTTTTGTGCTTTGTGTGTATTATAAAAATAATCATTTTAAATTATTAAATTTTTTGTATTTTTTTCACTCAAATCATGTAAAATAAAACTTTAATGTTATATAATGATCAAAATAAAAAATATAATTTTAAATTAAATAACATAAATCAATAAATAACATACTACAGTTATTTTAATATACCTAGTATTATCCATTCATATATTCAAAGAGTTTCTACTATTAATTTATTTTACAATTATTGTATTGTATTTTTTTTTGTACTTTAAAGGAATTTGTACTTGCATTTATTTATTTTTATTATTATAGCGTATTGCTATTTCTGTTCTGACTACGAAAAATACTTCTTTAAACAATGCAGGTCTTGAAGAAATAATAAATACAATAAACAAACCTACTAGCAGCATCTACAACAGTAGTAGTAGCAGCAGGTCCGGGTTGGGGAAGATTCAGCATTCCAGGTCGGTTGTTGTATCTTGTGGATGGTTTTGTTCCACACCAGTTCAGGTGCGTTCATCCAAAGACAGAATATACACGCTGCATTCTCTTATTGGATCTTTAGAACTAATTTATTACTCTTGTATTGGTTGTTTTATTTTTAATTTATTCGTTTGGTTTAAAACATAAAAAAAGGTTTTAGAATTATATTTTGGCTATTATAACCCGATATGTTATCGTTTTGTATAACACGAAGTTACTATATTATTGATATTTGCGATCTTGTTTCCCAGTAGTAACGCACCTTAAAACTGCATTGAATTGTATATTGTGAGAGTGTCAGTGCTTAGTGTGCATATACCTATCTACTTATGTGATCAACATACACAATCATAAAATTATTTTCTATTAATATGTTAAAAATATGCATAATTATTATTTATGATTAGATAGTACCTGTGTATAGTATAATTTGATTTAAAACAGACGTAGGTGAAATAAAGGATTTGTTATCCAAAATGCAATTTATTTTTTAATGATTTCCTTTTATATATATATATATATATAAAAGATAATATGAATAATCATATCATACGGACAGCACAATATACAAATCAACACGTTGATTTACCTCCGCTTCATCTCGTATGTCCTTGTTGCCACTTTGTGTATATTTTACTTACCAAACCAGACACATAAATTTCACCTTAGAATATTATTCCGACTTAACGTATTTCTTTACATATTTTTATCAATTACATAAACCGTGTTTTTACTAAATGTCTGAATGAATAAAAAGTTTTGGATATTTTTACATTGAAACATCTTGTGCATACAAATTTGAAGATGTTGATATTGCATTAAATTATTGTTCGTGGATTCACATAATAATTATAAAGAATCAAAATCCTTACGTTTTCATTTTTATAAAGTGCCGATATTCAATTTTATATGAAGCATATAGCTGTTCATTATTAACAATTTCAACTAGGTTTTGGTTCATGGTATGAGTAATTACCAATTACCATAGTAAGTTCATAGTTTATAAAATATACATTTGCTTTATATTTTAAAATACAAATAGCATAATATATATTAATAATTAAAAATAAACTATTATTATTTTTTAGTTATTATCATTATTTAAGTTTTTAGTACACGAACGTACGGTATGTATATATATATACAATTATTTTAAAATTTGCGCTAATCATTAAATATATGACTTAATATATAAATAATTACGGATCAATCTGAACGTTCATTGTTAAAAAAAAAAAAAAATTTTATAAACATTAAAATATTCGAGTATTTTTAATGTTCACTATTCATTATCTACTAATTTTATATAATACATTAACAATATCAGGTCCTATTATTTCGTTATCTAACTTTTTTTAAATTAATAAAATAGTTTATATTTTTTTTCGACAATTTTTATTTTCTATGTTATTACTGTTTAAACTATTAACGGGATTATAATTTTTATCAGGTTCGGAAATAATTTTCGATAGACTTATAATTTTTAAATTTATTGAAAAATGTAGTATATATCTACTTTATTATCGTAGAAAAAATATAATTAGAATCGATGTAAAACCTAGACATTATCTTACCGATTCCATATGACTAATAACTATTATAGTTCCTTCAAATATATTTCATTAGAACTTACCTAATCCTTTTTTCATTAGGTAACTTAATTTTTCCAAGTTTTATTGTGTTTATCATTAATATATTAATATTTGTTTAGTGTATGATTTTCAAAACTACCATTTAATAAATGTTAATTTTGTGTTTATCTTGTTACGTAAAAATATATTTATATTTAAGTATATACTAAATTTATTAAATTTATAGCTAAACATTTAAAGCGACTGATGTAGGACATACAATATTTGTTTTGGTGTGTATAAAACAATACACCCCTATATTTATTCATATCAAGTTGAAAATAAATATAATTTTGATTGTATATATGCATACACCCCTACATAAAACATGATTGTTTCTTTTATTTAGCAGTGATAAAAAACCCATTGTTGGATTTAGAAATCTGATACCTATTGAAGCCCTTATTTCCTTCAGGTTTCAAAAACCAGAGCAAATAGGGGTTTATTTTATACACTTGGTAAAAATAATAATAATATATTCTATTGACAAATGTTAGTAGTTGTTATTGAAAAATAAAATTTTTTTTTTACTAAAACGTTTTATACTAAATAATAGTTTATTTTTTGTAATGATATTAAGATCAAATTAATTACGTATAACGTCAATTACATTTTAATATTAGCTAATTGATGATACTATAAGGACCCTTTTAAAAACTAAAAATGATTATTTATGTTTTGCAATATACACTTTTTAATACACATATTCCCTACCGTAAAAAAGGATTTTTCATTAGTCGTATTTGTAATGGTATGCAAAACACGTTTTGGTATGCTAGACATTATAATAAATTGCTGCTTAATGTGATTTATGTAAACCGCCTAATAAAATCACCAAAATAAAGAACGCGACATTCCTATTTTTGACCTTGATAAATGCAGATGCTTGTAATAATAATAAATATATTGACCATATATTAAACCACTAATGTACTGAATTTTTTATGAAAATGTATACATTAATCTAGCAATGCTATTATAATTCAATTAAAAAATTACTAATTCTTGTATTTTTATGTTAATGTCTAAATTAATAACATACATTATATGTTAAATAAATTAACATGAAAATGCAATCTAATATTAATATATAGTATATATAAAATTTTCTATTTTACCATTTATATCTTCTTCACCTTCCTTGGATAAATAAAAGTGTAATAAAACTGGTTTTAGTGTTATTCAAGAAGCCTTTATATTTTTGGACACTAAAAACCTGAAATTTATTACCTGAAATATTTAGATTTTTTTTATTCATGTTATTATTTAAAAAAAATGTAGTTTTTAATGATGAGTTAATTTAAGAAGTAGCTATTTTATGAATAACTAACTGTTGATACAATAATAATAAAACTTCTATAAAAAATCAAACCGATCTCCATTAATAGTTATTTTATTTTTTTTTAGGAACAACAATGAAGTAGAATAAGTCTAGACCTAATCAAAATGAGTTATCGACATATTTTAATTCCAATTTTAATGATTTTAGAATTTTCAAGAAATACATCTGGTAAGATTTTAATCTAATATAGTATTTTTAGAAAATATTTATTTTTACTTATTAAATATATTTGTTATAACTTTTAACTTATAATATTACAATTATGATTTACCTATTGAAAAAATAATTAACTAATATATAAGTAAAATATTATTACTATATAAATTATTGTTGTTTTAGCTATTGGAATATTTTTTACACGATCGCCTGAATCATTGGTCGCACCACTTCATGACGAAGTGGTGTTTGATTGTACTCTTAATATTGATGTAGATTACATCAAATGGCGTCATAATTCTTCGGATTTTACACATCCTGCTCAATCTCATACTAATACTAATAGTAGATTGGTTGTTAAAGTAGAGAGTATTGCAGAAACTGGTGATTATCAATGTGTAGCTGTTATTGGAGCTTCCTCCTTGGCGTCAACTGCCGCAACATTGAGTTTGGCTACACTAAAAGAATTTGATAATAGTTCATCATCACTTAATGAAAATACAGTTCAAATAACTACTGGGAATACAGTTACTTTGAACTGTGGAAAGCCCATACAGAGTGATCCTCCTGCATTAATTCAGTATTATAAAAATGGTCAACCATTACCCAGAACTACTCCAGTAACTTCAGCTGGATCAGTATTACTGAAAAATATCCAACCTGAACATAGTGGCCATTATACTTGTTCAGCGACCAATAATATTGTATCTCGAGTAGTAGATTCGCCCATGTCTATAAATTTAAATGTGCATTCAAATCATATTGCATTACCACCAAGGTTTTTAAATAAACCGCAATCATTATACGTTGCTCAAAAAAGTAAATATATGATTTAAATTTCGTTTTCAATAATCGTTCAATTATTTAAAAATATTAACTTGTTTGTATTCAATGTCATAAGTAATCTACTGCTTAATATACTATGATCTACTTCATATAATGATTAACATTATATTTACTGTAGATTCAAATGTAAGCATCGAATGTGCACCATATGGTGATCCAGTTCCTACAGTTCAGTGGCTTGGAATTCACAAAAATAAACTAATGAATAGCAACAAAACTAATATAGAACCAGGCTTATTAACTATACGTAATCTAAGTATTGAAGATTCTGGTGTATACGAGTGTAATGTTGAAAACATTTATGGAAAAATAAATCATCTTATTACTCTTCAGGTTCATGGTAGATATATATATATATATAACTGTATTCTTTGATATTTTAATGTGAATATGAACTTTGTTTATATTTAACAGAATTACCTTATGTGAAAAATGGTCCTAGTGAATTTGTAGTCATAAATGAAGGAAATTCAGAAACCTTAAAATGTGAAGCTATAGGAACACCAAATCCAAAAATTATTTGGTACCTTAATGGTAAACCAGTTAATGATTCAAATATATTTGTTAAAGGTCAGTGAAAAATATATTTTTATATTTTAGAAATTAAAATTAAATGTACATATTTTATTATTTTTTTTTTTTTTTTTTTTAACACTTATATTATTTAGGAGGTATTTTAACTTTAAATAACACTCAAAAATATCATGCTGGATTTATTCAATGCTTTGCGTGTAATGTTTTGGGATGCTCATATTGGGCTGCTATGATTCAAGTCAATCCAAAACAAATAACACAACTGTCTTCTCAACAATACAATTATGAAGGTATGTGTATAGTACTATGATAGTTATAACTGTTGTATTTTGTTCATTTTTTTATATAAAAACACTAGACAAGCAATTCAAAGAAAAAAAAAATCTCTTGCTTTATAATGCATTAATATTTGTATAAATGAATAGTTAAATACTTATAGTTCTAGGTTTAAAATTGTTTATTGAGTACTTTTGATTGTATTAATATGTTTTTAAGTCTTAAACTAATACTATTACTATTTTTTTTACTATATGTATGAAATCAAATCTCTTGTAAGATTAATAAATTATTTTGATTTATATACCAAGTTAACATTTTGATGTTAGTTGAGATAAAAATAAAAATATTTTTGTATTCAGTTTAATGTCATTGATAAACAAATGATAAACAAAAAATGGGATGAGTGTGTATTGTTCTAATGAATTCAAAAACTAATATCATATCTTTTTTAGATTCTACAACAAGATCATCTCCTCAGCGAGAGAGAAAAGATAGAAATCATAAAGGAAAAGGTCATAAGAAAGATAAAAAAAAGAAAGGAAATGGTTAGTAAACTAAGAAAAATAGTATTATAAATAAGATTTATAAAGTGATATGTGATAAATTAAAATTTTTTATAGAAATGATTCCACCTTCGCAACCAAATGTTACTCGCTTAACAGAAAACTCAGTAATGGTAGTATGGAGTGTTCCACCAAATGACGGACTACAAATTCGATTTTTTAAATTGCAATACAAAGAAGTAAAAGGTAGTTGGTGGAATACAAGTAGTGATGATATACAAATGCATATTCGATGTTATCAAGTGGATAAGTTATTGCCTGATCGTGAATATGTGTAAGTGTTTAAAATTTTATACTTTTATAAGCTAAGTATTTAAAAATATAAATAAACAGCAATTAAATTATATTTTCCAATTCAATTTTGTTTTACAAAAATTAAATAATTATTTGAACTTTTCTGTACATTGAATATTGTAATTTCTTTTAATTTAAGTTTTTAATGCTAATGGATTTTATTGAATATAACAATACAATTTATTGATGTTTAAGTGAAAATAAACCAGGTGGGTCACCAAGTATAAAAATTATTGTTTATTAGCAGGCTTTCTAGATAATTTATAGATTTTGAAAATGTTATATCTATTGTAAAAAAAGCTGTTAATTAGGTCTCAGTATTTTTACTCATAGAAAGTTTAAAGTTTTTTTTTCTCAAAATAGAAGCTGAATATAGTGTACTCATAATCATGTTCAATGCTTAAGCAAAGGAAGGGTTTTGATATCATTTTTTGATCCACAGGAAGAATTTAAATGTTCATAATCAATAAAGAAAAACTAATTTAGAACTTAAAGATGATAATTGGTTGTAGGATTTAACATTTCTTACAGATTTAACAGCATATTTAAATATGTTTAATTATAGTAAAGCATTTGATGCAAAATTAAAATTATTTATTTATCAAATTGAGTGCAGTGGTTTTAGTAATTTTAAAAATTTCTAACAGGCCGCATAATATATCTTTCAGGCCACTGTTTGGGCACTGCTGCAATAAACAATACATTATTAATAATAACGCACATATTTTTATACACTAAAAAGTATCAAAATATGATAGAAAGATGTATTTTTCAAAATTAATTATGCTGAAAAATTCATAATTTTTAACTAATTTACAGATAAAATTATTAATATGTTAGTAGATAATTTTCTAAATAAATTTATATATATATATATATTATTATTATTATTATTAATAATCTTAAAATAGTAAACTTTTAATTTATTTCTAATTTATTAATTTTTGATCAAATTTGTCTTTTTGTTTAAATTTAAACGTCTAATGGCTGATTAGAAAATAGGACATTTCTCTTTATAATGTATTGAATTATGAATTGTACATATGACTTCAACATGTCTTATCTTTATTTTTTTGGTAATAATCGCCGCCAGATATGAGTATTGATTTTGGCCTTTTTGTGAAAAATCATGTTGTTTTGGTTCATTCCTTGTTACTTTGGTTTTTATTTAATATTTTGAAGTATAAAAATATTCATATGTTTGTGATGAAATATAACCCAACGGGTAGTTTTTATATTTGTTACAATACAGATAAGGAACTTGCACTGGTTAACATTGTATTTTATGACACGTTGATACTACTTTTTAATACTTATTCATATTTTATTTCAGATTTAAAGTAGCAGCAGTGTATTCAAATAATGATAATAAATCTGGTCCAACTTCAAAACATTTCTTTTTGAACAAAGGACCACCCAATAGGACTTTAATTCCTCCAACATTAATGTCAGCCAAAGCCGTCAATTCTACTTCTATATTATTAGAATGGGAAGTATGTACTATAATTTTAATATAGTTAAAATTTAATCAATTTAAAAATATTTACTTATTGTATGATATATTTTTTAGTACTTAAATTCTGTACTAGCACCAGTTCATGGATTTTATGTCTATTATCGGGCTACTAGTACTGCTGGTGATTACACCAAAGCTATAGTTGAAGGTCAAAATGCTCGTACATTTATTGTTACACATTTACTTCCAGATACTTCTTATGATTTAAAACTTCAAAGTTTCACCATTAATGAAGCTTCTAATTTTAGTTCTATACTTATACATAAAACCTTTGGTATGTATTTTAATCACTTTGTATGTAGTAAATTTAAATACAAGAAACTAATTTATTAAGTTCACTTTTATCAATTTAATATTTATTGTTTAAATTAAATTTTCAGGAGAACCTAAAACTAGCACAGACACTCCAAAATGGACAGATAATACAATAGATAGTGGTACAAGTAACAACAATGCATATTCGACTATTGGTGGTGTAAGATCACTTTATGTTTTGCTTGGTGCAGTTATTGCTATAATAGGAGCTATTGTATTACTTATATTTGTAACAGTGTGTATGTATAGTAAACGATCGTCAGTACACTCAAATTCTCCAGGTAATTACTGTTGTTCTCGATGTTACTTCTTAGTAGGAGTGAAGGTTATTATTTAATGACGTTTAATTAATAGAGCTAAATAAAAGTTCTGAAGCTGTATCAGGTCTAGAACCATTGTCAATGAATGGATTTGCTCTAAAAAATGGTAAAATGGTAAATGGATGCACATTGCCAATGGGTTCTGACAATACGCATGGACATACTCATGCTCCAAATGGATATGTAATACATCCAATTAATATTACTAGTAATCCACTTGCTCCTGATGCCAAAGTAAGTTTTAAATTTTAAGTTGCAATAACTGATTAAAAATTTATATTTTTAGAATACTATTGAGATATCTTATTTAACGAATCATAATAACAATTGTTCTGAAAGTGAAATGAATTCATTGCCTAGACGAGCTATGCCAATACCCACTGATACTCCAAGGACATGGCATTCTAAAGATGCTAAGGATGAAAACTATGTCTGACGTGAATTAATGAAAACAATTTGGAATTAGTTGATATTTGATGTAATAAACAATTATTAATTTATTTTATAAACTATTTTGGCTCGAAGAAAAATGGAATTATACAAGACTGAATTTAAAGACCTGCCAATAAATTGCTCATCTTTAAGATATTTTTCTAATTTTAACAACTCGATATTATTTATAAATCAAATTATTTAATGTATACTTACATGTATAGACAACCCATTAATTTTTTCATATGTTATATTTGTGTACTATTACTATCAGTATTGTTTGTTAACTATTTTATTTTTATAGTTTGTTTTTAGTATGCAGGGTACTAATGTGATTTAGTGTAAGAGTTTGTGTTTAAATGATTCAAAGTTTAGGTTTAAGTACACCCTAGTAATAGTTGTGTGTTTAACTGAGTTCAATTTTATTTATAATTCACATTAACAGTATTTAAAAAAAAATAGTGGCATATAAAATTTAGTTTGAAAAGGAGCAAATATTAGTATTGGACATGCATCATGTTAAAATTATTGTTAGACTTATTGAACTAATTTATTATTTTGTGTCATTTAGTCTATATCATTACCATTTATTATTATTTGTCTGTATACTTAAATCATTTAATTTTTTAATTTTATTTATTACTTAAACATGCAATGATTATTTGACTTGGCACAAAATATATACTATCTCAATCAATTACACCGTCCAAGGCACGAAATACCTTGATTGCTTCTCAAAAAGGTTCTGAATATGTCACTGTTACATGTTATTATTATATTATTTATTTAGTTCATATTTGTATTTATGTTATATTGTAATATTAACAGTAAATACTATTTTCTACTTTTTTATATTTTTATTTCTTGTACGTTAACAGAATTATAAATGTATAAATAATTTAACAACAATGTTAAAATCAAAGTGCAATACTTTATTATTAAATAAATTTTATTGTATATTAATTTTTATATTACATTTTTTCTTTTCTTTTTTACTTGATGTATATTCTTTACAATCCTTTCTTAAGTAACCATTCATTAACTCTTGAAACATGATCACCATGTATACAAAGATGACCACATACTTCATGTACCTTAGTTGCAATTATTTTCTTATCACCATACACTTTTTGCAAATGTTTCTTTAAAGCTTCTTCTAATTGCCAAATATTACCATCTACGTTGTTTATTTGTGTGATGCGTCTTTTTCCTCTCATAGACACTTTAAGGTATACAGGTAACATATGATTGCGTGTACGGTGAACAAAGTACGGATATTGCCCAAATTTAGCTGAAAATAATAACTTACATTATGAGACATAATTAATTACATTAAAATTATATTTAAATATATTGATTATTATAGTATCATTTTTTAGGAATTATAGTTAAACACCAATGGGATTTGTTTTCATATTGATTTCTCATTAAAAACTGAAAGACAATAATATCTTCAATTGAAACTACACTTGTTCTATTTTTAATCTCAGCGATACATTTTATGCCAAATTTTTTCAAAGTACTCTAATGTAATTCTTCTACCTTTTCGTACTTCCCCCACATACCCTCATATAATTTTTAATATTGGTTTCTACATTTCAATAATATTCTTTCATTATTTTGTATTTTCATTGATTTTCTGTAATATATATATATATATATATATATATATATAAAATATAAATATTATTTATAGATAAATACTAAAAATAATTTTAATGATGATTGATCAAAATATTTATAATTAATTTCAAAATATGCAATAATATGAAACAATTAGAATTATTAAAAATTGTTTATATTTTACACTGATAAAATTGATTAACTTAGCTAACTTATTGAAATTAAGAATAGGTAAATCTAAAATTGATAAACAAATAGTAATTGTAGTAAGTATATAATTTTTTTTCATTTTCTTTACCTGTTTGAGGTTGCCATCCAGATGGAAAACTTTTACCATCAGGCGGAGATGGTATAATTGTCGATGGTAAAAGTCTTTCTACAAATTTCCATTCTTCTGGTGAAGTTGACACTTCATATTTAGTATAATGTGATGGATCTTGAGCAATTGGACTTGATCGATATGATGAATCACGTTTGAATATTGAATTCTGTATAAAACAATATACATCAATGATAACTAAATTTTTGTTACCAACGTCCGTAAAAACTAAAAATTGATTGACAGGCCAAAATTTTAAATTTAGCTAAATTACTATTTATACAAAAAAAAAATGAATAAGATGATTCATGTCTGATTAATCACATTTTTTAACAATATAAGGAAACAGGAAAATAATAAAATATACAGTTATAATTTTATTTTTATATTGATACCGACCGCTTTCAGATAAATGTGAATTAATATTAATATTTTATACTTCAGCAAGCCAAGGTTAATAATAGTGAGTCATAATTGGTTACCATTGTGACACATGATAATGAATTAAGTAACATTTATTTTATAATTAAATGAAGCACTGAAGAACAAATTTTTAAAATGATCATTAATCGTTCAAGTTAATATAAAAAAGTTTGGAAAATATGTATTATCAACAACGTATCAATAAAAACCATTAGTATTAAACTGAAACTAGAGTTTACTAAATTGCAAACGAAGTTTGAAGACAATTATTTGACTTTAAAAAATTGTACTTACATTAATTCGTAACGAAACTCCACTGGTAATTATGGCATTTTTAAAAAGTAACCTTAGAGCCATGTCATATACTTTTACCAATAAATAGGTACCACAACAATTCTTATACTAAGATATTTATAAAATAATAGATATTTGAGTTAAAGATAAAATAAAAATAAAATTTAAGACCCTTATGTTATATTTAATTAACCCTTAACTAGTGACGTGCGGTATCTTATACCGCTCGGATTTTTATTTTATCAATTTTGTTCTTATCAGTTGGAAAAAAACATCGATTGTAGTATATACCTTTAAGTTTAAGCTATATAAGTCTATAACAACTGATAACATGTGTTCAAATGAGCTGAGTTAACTATCAGTGTATTTTAAAGTTGATAAACGGTATGTGATACCGCACGTCACTATTTACGTAATTTTTTTTCGGTACCTACACATTTTATAAAAAATTTTAAAAATGGATTGCGAACCAGGTCCTTCCTAAAGGTTATGTGTGACTGATAAATTATCTTCAGATAATATTTTAAGTCTATTAGATCAGACTAGATTTGACATTTTTTATATAAACATATTTGTTATATAGACAAAAAAAGGGTATTTTTTTCATAAATAATTATATATTGGAATAGCTCCATAGTCCATAGGTAAATTCTGTAAAATGATTTGATTAATTCATGTAAAATGTAAATTTTTATAGCCATTTTAATATTAAAGAAAAAGTATGGAATAAAAATTAAAAATATTCTTACTAAATTAAACCTAAAAACGTATATTCTTTACCTATCATGGTTTTTTTTTTGTGAGATAAGCTGGTATATAAGTTATAGAATCTATAATGTACAAATTTGTTTTATTTTCGATATAAACTTAAACTAGGTACAATCAGGGGCGTTCCGAAGCTTCCCTATTTGGGGGGGTTATCAGTTTGAAAAATTGCCGACTACATTAATATGACGAGAAAAAAATGTAGTAATTGTACACTTATGTTTTTATGTATGAGTGAAATGCTAATACAAAACAAATATACGTATTCAAATATTTTATTAAACTGGAATATAGTTATCATCATTATAATTTATATTAAAAACAAAACATATATATATAATATACAATTTATATTAATATTATTATACTTAGTCAGAAGTCACACAATTTGTAATTACTAATTATTAATACTAGTTTGTAGCTTACATTTTCACACGTCGATGTTTGAGGAGAGACCATTTGTTAACGATTTCCTGAATATTTATTTTATCTACAATATCTCGAGCTGAAAATAGTACCAATAAAGAATCAAGTCTCTCGTCACTCATCGTCGTGCGTAAGTGGTTGTAAACTAATTTCAAACGACTAAAAGAACGTTCACTGGATGCAGACGACACTGGTGATGTTAGTACTAACTTAACAATGCGAAATGCTCGTGGTATAACATTTCTTAACATGCATGCTTTTTTGAAAATATCATTAAAATTGTTGCACTCCTTGGAAGCATCTAATAAGATTTGAATTTCAGAGTGTAAACATTCAATTTCATCAAATTGTGAATGTATCAGATTTTTATATTGTAACGAAACCCGTCAAACCATTCATTTTTTTTTATTAAATAAAGTTTCACTGACGTATTTCATCTTAACTTATTGTTGATAAAATTAAATTATTTTAGTATTTAGAAAATAGATGACAATTAGTAATAAATATTAGTAAATATTAATAAATAAGATACTATTGGCTAAGTTATAAAGTAATGACTAGGGCTCGGAACTTAATGCACTAAAAAAGTACTAAATATCCATGCACTTATGCGCATAAAAAAGTACAAATATACTCTAAAAATGTGCACTTATATTTTATTTTTTTACATAACATTATTATTTGCAGAAATATTTTATAAAATATTATAAACATGAAAAAGCAAAACAATAAAAATAATTCTGATTTTTAATTTTCAATAATAATTAAAAAAAAAAAAAAAAATGCGATACAAGAATATTTAATAATATCTCTCAATAATAATTTATTTATTTTTTTATTTACAAATCTTCATAGTAAATCTACATGAATTATAAAATATGCTCTAAAAAAATTGTAAAATTAAGAAATATTCTCTAAAATCAAAAAATCACTAAATATGCAAAAATATGCACTATAAACTTTTGATGTGTTTTTCGTAGTGTCTTAGAACAAATTTCAAGCTCACTTAGCAATAAATCTAACGGTTCAAAAAAAACATGCAAAAATGCAACAACTTCCGAGCCCTAGTAATAACTAATAACAAACCCATCAAAATACCTAATAATTTATACATAATGTGTTTGTGTGCCATAATATAAAACACGAGCTATTGTACATACTTTGAAATTCATATAAAACATTTCTATATTACCTACTTATTATTATTATTGTCATTATTTATTGGTAGGTAGTTAAAGATTTCTAGGAGGAAACTTTGTTTCAAAATCTTCCTTGAATAATTAGTCGCTAATGTAGTACAAATATACAAATATACAATTATATAATATAATATAAGGTAAAAAAATTACTGTATCCCTACATTTGTTGCCTTAAAATAGTAAACACGTTTAATAGTAAATAATAATTATTATAAATGCTTACACTGTTACACTCAAGAAATCTTCATCGAAAAAAGAATAAGTATGGAACCTATGTTATCCCTGCAATCGTCAACGTAGAATATTAAATAATCAGCAATAACACAAATCTAAACACACACACACACACAAAGTCTGCAGAGGGTCTACAGCGTTCGCACGTTATGCTTTTGTCGATTGTTTGTGTCGTGACTCACGATAACAGTATAACACGGGTATTTTGAGAATATTTCCGATCATTCTAATCAATCTAAACTGTGTAGTCCGTAGTCCGTATAGTGGTATTACCAGAAATTAAATTTATAGTAGCTATTCAGTGTAAACAACTCATTATAAAGTATAATATCGTATATTATATTAAGCTCAACTCTATTCGTCTATTGTGTCTACGGTCTACATAGTTTATAATATGTAATAAAATATAATAATATTTTGAACGCTATATCTACAATTACAACGCAATCCGTGATTACGATGCTATAATGAAATATGCCTGACATTTTGCCGACTGTGTCAAGTTTTTTCACCAAATTTACAATTTGCCGACTGACAAAACATCATGGGGGGGTAGGCACCCCCTTACCCCCCCGTTCGGAACGCCCCTGGGTACAATCAGAGTTAAATGTGGTGCGGTATGACATACCGCACATCACTATTAATGTTACAAAAAACACGTCACTAGTTAAGGGTTAATGATAATTTCATTGAAATTAGTGTCGTTATAGTTGTCCACGATGTAGATAATTGTATATTTCATATTTATATATATTAATAATCTATTCTATACAACCACTACCATAGTAGTGTGAACTTGTGGTATAAAGTATCATTACAATTACAGATTATCTTAATTCATGATTAAAATAATATTATTGTGTGATAATAATATGATTTCTACAGCGTTACACCTATTTCGTTAATATTTCTTTTCAACTTTTAATCTGTGTGTCGAATTATATATTTGAATCTGTTTATTATTAATTCTATCATGAATTTTATCACCAAGAAAAGGAACCTTTCAAATCCTATTAATGGTTTTAGGTAAGACATTGCAATAGAGCAATTGTGATGAAGTATCTACAAACACCAGTGAAAAATTTCATAACAATTTACTTATTTGTATTAATTCTTTGTTTATAAGCTACCAATTTTTTTTTTTTTTTATTAATTGAAATTAAAATTATTTGTGTACATTTTAATTATGAATTGAATGAGGAGGGAGGCCAACAAATGTTGGAACTTAAAATCATATATTATTATAGGTTCTTAAATTTCTGAAAAATTGCATTTATGGGTTGAGTATTAGATGAGATTTGTGATAATAATAGGTTGGTATGGGATTATAGTTTGGAATAAAAAGATTTGTAATATTTGATAACTAATTGGTCAACAGATTCAATTTTTAGATCAGAGTGTAGTGTAGACTTAAATTTCAAACCAAGGTGCAAAAGTAATAATATGGAAAGTAATTGACTGAAATGTTTATATAGTGTAAGTTTTGGATGATTGAGCACAGCCTCAAATTTGATATTTGACATCAGATGATGATGGACTTTAAGTATCTTGGAAGTAAGCAGGTGGAGGATCTGTTATTTTTAAAGTAAATGGTACATGGATGTATTTGTCTGGATTTATTTTTATTCGTCATTTAGTTGCCTAGTTGATAGAATATAAATGAATTTGCAGAAAGTTGGATGTTTCATTATGATCATTACTAATACAAAGTATTGCGGTGTCATCTGCATAAGTAGCCATGGTGGTGCTTGTGGTAAAAGGTATGCCAGCTGTATAAATACAAAACAAATCAGAGATCGCTACTGTGGGGCACACCAATTTTAATGCAGAAGTATAATGAATATGAGTGTTCATATCGGATTATATAGGAGCAATTTTAAAGATATAAGCAAATAATTAGATTATATGGTGCTGGTAAAAAAAGTCTGTTTAGTAGGCCTTCATGTCATACTCAGTTAAGACCTGTGTATTGTCTAAGAAAATACTAGGAAAAGTTGCTTCTTTTTGAAAAAATATGATATTTTGTCTGTCAATTAATGAATTTTGCTCTAAAACCAAATTGAGAGTTCAAGATAATTTTATGAGTTTGCATTATAGCTCTGTTTCTTTTGAGTATTATTTTTTCGAACAGTTTAGCTAAAGTTGGAAGTTAACTTATTGGTCTATAGGAGGTGGTTAGGGTCTTTGGTTTAGGTATAAGTATTATAATTTCCATATTAGTGGAATAATATTTAATTTGGCGAGGTGTCTAGGAGGTAATGACAGATAGAGAGCATAAATTCTTTGGCAGTTTTTAAGTGCTCAGAATTTGATATTATGTCAATGTGTGGTATGAATTTTTTTCGATTAGTGTTAATCGAATTGATTGGCTTTTTCAATATCGGATATGGTCAAGAAACTGTTTGAGTCTGTCCAATTTATCTAAAAAATTTAGTTAGCTTATAATATTTTTAAATAATTAATATAATAAATATGTGATAAATATATATAATTTATTATAGCGGGTAGGTAATGTTTCACATTGTTAAGTAAAAAATATTTCTGTTACTTTTTGCAAAAGTACTAATATATCATTTTGATTATTGGACTGATTAAATTACTTTTATACTTTTAATAATTAGATTGATTTGTTTGACATTAAGTTTGTCAATGTTCTTATAGAATATAAAATCAGATTAGTAAGTATTTATTATATATCTTAATATGTGTGTTTTCAGATTTATAACACAAAACTTTGCTAAAGATACAATAAATCCTAATGAAGTTGAACATCATTCTAATTTGAAAGATATTTGGTGGAAGAGTAATGGACCATTAAATGCATTACATTCTTTTAATCCATTAAGGTAATTTATAAAATATATTTGTTCTAAGGTTACCATATTTTATTTGGTAAAATCTGGGACAATTTTTTTTTTATTCTATTGATGCAACTTTTTATTGATTTTTTTTATTATATAGGTACATTTATTATTTATTCAAAAGGCACTCTGCATACCGTGTTTCTCCCACTATTATTTATGATACCTCTCGTGAGATAGAAATTCTGAAATAAATATTGACTACATTATGATAACTCTATGTTACAATACTACACTACAGTGATTAATTCACTTTAACTGACAAAATATTTAATAATAGTAGATTCATTTCAAAATAACTGCAATTAGCATAAGGGAACAGAAATACAAAGAACATATTTGACTAAAATAACTGTCACTTAGTTGGGAAAATAATTGAAAATACATTTTATTGACCAATTATTCAACTTTTTATTTTATCATAAAAATAATATTGTGGTTTTTCAACCTAGAATTTATTAAAATACACACATACATTACTGAAGTCTCATTCCGGGACAATTGGTTGTTATTAAACTAATCATTGTGTCATAAACCCATGATAGGGGAGCTATATTTAAAATCTGTAGTATCCTAGCCAAACTGGAACATATGGCAAACCTAGTTTATCCTCTATATTTATAAATTCTTCAAAAATCATAGAAAAGAGATAATTTTTTAGTCACTTGTTAGTAAAATGTCAATTACTTTTACAATTTTTTATTCATCTCACTACTATGTACATTCATTATTCAACATAAATTTTAATTGCTTACTACTAATTTTATTTTTTAATTGTATAAATTATTATTATTAATGGTTTTTTGTTTTATTTAAAATTAGAGTTTCATTTATAATAAATGGATTAATAAACATGAAAAAGATAGAAATCAAAAATATTGGTACACGTCGAAGCTTAAAAAATATAAAAATACTTGATGTTGGTTGTGGTGGTGGAGTTTTAACTGAAGTACAGTGAATATATAATCATTTATTTGATCGAAATTTATTTAGTAAATTTTTGTTTATAGGCTCTGTCACGTCTGGATAGTAATGTCACTGGAATAGATCCCAGCGAAGAACTTATATCGATTGCCAAAGATCATTCTGCTATTCTTAAGAATAAAAATATCAAGTAGTTATTTGTTTAAAAATCATTAAAGAATTTAACTATAAAATTTTTATTTTCAGATATCTTAACGAGTCTATTGAAGAACATATGCAATTAAATGTAGAGGCATATGATGCCATAGTAACTTCTGAAGTTTTGGAGCATATTTCCAACAAATATAGTTTTTTAATGAGTTGTGTTGAATGTTTAAAGGTAATTTTATTATTTTAATTAAAATAAAACAGTATGTTAGTTTCTCAACTAGTAGAGTTACAATTTCACATTCAATATAATTCTTAAATTAGTCCATGCCAAGTGACCAGATATTTATTTTTTGGTAGCAAGAACATGAAGAAGGATCAACGATCAACTTAATATTTATCCCTAAAATTTCTATTAAACCATGTTTATTATTTTGGGATAGTGATACAATACTGTAGTTTTTTGTCTATATCCAATCACTTCAAAAGTTTTAATTTAATTTTTTTTTTATAAAATTTATTAAAATAAGGAAGTTTGTATTTCAAGTTAAATTATAAAAAAAAATTGATGAATAACTTTAATAAATATAAGTGTGTATATAATTATTAATTTTTATTTAGGATATTCTTCAAATTTTTTCATGTTTATTTTATTATAAGAATATTTTAAACTCAATTCACATATATTTATGTGTATATTTTTTGCATTTATATTTCCATATAAATCATTGTTCTAGAAATTATAAATTTACAAAAATGTGTTTTCTGTTTCATAGCCAGGCGGATCTTTGTTTATTACAACTCCAAATAGAACATTTTGTTCTTGGTTAGGCGTAGTAAAAATAGGTGAACAATTAAATTTTATACCTAAAGGTACTCATGAATGGGAAAAGTTTATATGTCCACATGAACTACAGTCAATTTTAGAAATGAATTGTAAGTATAAAATTATTAATTTGTTTATCTAATAACTTAATTCCATACAAAACTTAAATGTAATATAATAAATAAAAATGTAAATATAATTAATATATTCATAAAAGTTTTTCAAAACCATAACAAATATATGAAATATGAAAGCCAACCAAAACTAAAATTCATTTTTATTTATTTTTGTTTGTCTAGGCAAGTGTAATACAGTTTCAATTAATGGATTGTCATATAATCCTTTCACAAACCGTTGGTGTTGGACTGATTCGACTGATATTTCTTATGCATTACATGCAGTTAAAGAAAAATAAATTTTACTATAACTATGTATTATGTTATGTTACATTGTATATTTTCTAAACAAATACTTATGTAGAATATAAAATTATAATTATTTATTTAATGAATTTAATAATTAGTTGTTGTATATAGTTCTAAGAAAAGTTAATTTAATGTAACCCAACTAAAATTTGTAAATAATTGTATTTGTAATAAAAATAAAGCAAATAAAACATTTTTTGAGATACAATAATCAAAACAAAATTACTAAAATTAACTTATTTTTTGTGTCTGTACCAACTTTTATACTTTTTATTAAAATTTAAATAATTATTTATTGATGTTGATTTAAATGTAAAAAGTATGTACATAAATAGTCATTATATGAACTGTAGTTCTTAAAATATGTAGATGCACAGAATGAAGTATTAGTACCATTAAAGTACAATCTAAAAGACCCCGAAAAAATGAGACAAAAGTTTAATAATCATTTTTCATATAAAAAAAAAAAAAACCTCGCTAATATACAAATAGGGTTATAACATATAATGTGTAACTGATAATTTAATATGAGAATAAAATAATATTACTTGATTAAGATAGTAGATAAACATTTAACTGGTGAGAATTCAATATTTAACAGGGTCTAACTTCAAATTCAACCCCAACATTTTAGGCAAAAAACTTCAATTTATTACACCAGAAATTGCAAACACTAATAAGAGGTTAATTTCACAATGAACAGTTTTAAATTCAAATGTTATATATTATAAGTTAACATTTTTAGAAAATATGAGTTTATAAATAAAAAATTTTTTTTTATATAATTAATTGTATAATATAATAATTAATATAATTTAGATTATATTATATTCGATCAGAACAGAACCAATTTACTGTTCCTGATTAGGCAGTACAAATCGTATTAAATCCACTTGTACATCAAGAGAATCTTTTTTATGAAATTTATAAGATGCAGGCAAATCAAATCTTAACTCAGCAATAACCTTACAATATACACCCAATCTTTTTGCAGTATCCATCACATATTTTCTTGTGCTTGTTTTATGGAGTGAATACACAGCATTAGTAGCCAGGTTTAAAGCCATTTTTAAAAATATTAAATCAGCTCCTTTTTGTCGTGTTCCAAATGGCGGATTCATTATTACTGTATCAAATGATTTAGGCTTTATACTTGTAAAATTGGTTTTTATGTCACATAAAACAAATTCACAACGCTCTGATACATTACGGTCAGCAGCATTTTCTACACTCAGTTTAATAGCAGACGGGTCAATATCAAAACCTATAAAACAAATAAAGCAAAAGCTTGTCATTTTAAACTTTGAAACCTACAACTATAGATTATACTGCATAACCTGTACATAATTTAGCATTTAATAGAGCGGCACCAATACATAAAACTCCTGAACCACAACCTAAATCAGCCACCATCTTATCTTTTATATCATCATACACAAATTGAGCTGTATGAAGAATACACGCAGCAATATGTGATGATGTAGTATATTGTTCTAATTCTATCTTTGGATTTTCAAATGTCTCAATATCTTCAAGCTCATATTGTAACTTTTTTAATTTCATTGTCACCATAGTTGTATTTATTTATTTATTTCTCAAGTCGTGGTAATACAGGCAGTATAGAGTTTCCAAAAGCTGAATCTGTAGTAATAAAAAATCCAGCAGATTGCAATGCTTGGGCACGTTGAAAATGACTATCAGATGTTCCCTATAATTAATTAAATTACATAAATATTATTAGTTTTATAAAGACTTCTTTAATGTACAATCCTATGTAAATTCATTATTATAAATAATGATGAAAGTTAAAATATATAAGATATTTAAATATTTAAATTGTAATGTTTTGAATATATCCATATTCGCCATGGTAAGTTAAGATTACAAACATACTGTAGTATAAGAGTGACAGATACATCCGAACTAGGAACATATTATATCAATTCATATTTAAACGAGTTTTAAATTAAATTATTATTATATTTGAGAAATAAAGCAAATATTTTTAATCTTACATTACGATATAAAATAATAAATCATGGCACAGAATAAAATTATATATATATATTTATAAGTAATATAATAATAGTAATATTACTTATTAGTCATAGGTAATTACAGTTAATAACAATATCAAATTTGATCATTAAAACTGATTTTTATTCTTACCGGAGTTGTAGGATGAGAAATTGTTGGAGGAGTTGGAACAGCTCCCGTTTTTAATAATAACTGTTTCTTTAATTCTAAGTCTTCAAGTATTTTTCGATTTTGAATACCTAATAGAAAATTAAAGAACTATTCAAATTAATGTTAAGCAAATTTATAATATATACAATGGTAACAAAAATACCTCTAGCGTTTTGTGCTGGAAAAGACATAACCATTAAATGATTAGGTAGTTAAATTAATTAAATTTAAACCATTAAACCATAATATATCAAATGAAAAAAAACTCAATGAAAATATCAGGGATAACTGGTTTTTACGGATTTGTAAAACGCTACAAACATTTTTGTTTTGATAAAACATGAAGTGAACGCTCAAAGTAAAATGGCTGAACCGAATAGATAACAAGTAGATAACAATTACCTCCTTGTTGGAGTTCATTACGCGCCAAGATTTTTTGAACTCGAATTAATTTTTTTATGTCAGTTTATTATTAGTGTTTTCTAACGTTACTTAATTTATACAACACTGCAGTAGATTTACATAAATGTGTTGATCTATATCAGAGATGAGAAACTATGAGTTACTAAAAGACTATTTTTTAAAACTTAAAAATCTAACGGTTCAGAAAACTAAATCCGAAACCGATCTACACAACGCGTATAAGACACAATCAGTGGCGTACCCAGGAGGGAGAGGTTAGCGGGAAATATATTTTTCAAGCTACGACACTGGATACAATGTATAATAACAAGTGGATCAGGGTAGGGGGCAGTGCCCCTTTCGTCATAGCTAACAATTGTATTAATTTTAACGACATTTTTAATTGACCCATATATGACCTAATATTTAAACTGCTTATTACTTTTTGAATTTCAATTCTTTTATTATATTTTTTAAAAAATTATATTCTAAGTATTAAAATTGTCATTTCCTACCTAATGACACATTTTTTAAAATCTTTTGTAACGATTATATTTTACATGAATATTTCTTATACTTCATGATTTTTTTTATTTTTATTTAAGTACTTTGTAAATAACTTACATCTTATCTTATTTTGTGATTTTTAATTATAACAATTAAATAAGTAAAAATTTAAAAATATGCTTAATAAATAATATTAAATATGTTTTGATAATTGGTTGCTCCCCTTGATGAAATTTCTAGCTTCACCCTTGTACACTTTTATAAGAAAATAATTATAAGCTATGGATATAGCTTAAACAATAGCTTGTTTAGACATATTTTAACGATCAAAATATAAATGACTTTAATAACCAATCAGAATTAATATCAAAATTCTACAAACTATATAATTTACTATATTCATTAAAGGAGTATAAACAGGGATGAATGCAGAAAAAAATTTCTCTTAATAAAATAGAATACTTAAATATAACCATAGACACTTTTTATTGAGATTGGTGTATTCATTATGTTTGGTGTCATTGGTAATATTTTCAATTTTTAAAACCTTTTTCAATTTCTTTACTCAAAAAAAAAACTGAGAATTCACAGCAGTTTTTTGTTTCTGTTTTTTTATTTATATTCGATAGTGTTGGGTATGGTATATACTTTAATTTTGTTAAATCTTTTTTAAATGTTTTATTTTATGTTCAAAATGTATATTTTTCCATAAGATTTTTTTTTTTTATTGAAAATAAATCCAAATATCTTCAACATTTCAATTTTATGGATCCCCTTGCTATATTTAATGTGATATCTGTTTTTGTTATGATTTTACCGACTGAAAATATAATACGTATTATGATTTTACAACTAAAAATATAAAATTTATTTTATTAGTTATTATTTATTTCCCAAAAAATTAAACTTCTTTTAAAATGATTGATAATTATTATTCATACTTTTAAAAGTATAATATTTTGAATCAGGTATTTAGCTGTATTCTACTTACTATATTAATACAGATCGATAGCGTTTATTCATATCATTTAAATCTCTTGAATAAATTGGCCTCAGTTTTTATTGTTGTATATATCTATAACACCGCCGACATTTGTTTTGTATCCCAATTAATAGAGGTAAGCATAAATCAACCAGGAATATTGAACAGCCCCTATTGTTTAATTACAACAATATTGGTAATATTCGATTTGCAAATATGTACATAAAACAATAAACTTCACAATAATTTAATGAATAATGTAGGGCACATTTACTTTATTTCTCTATGGCCATCAGCCACTCTTTTGAAAATGAACACAATCATCAATAATAAATTAATATTCATACGTAACTATTTTTTTATTAGTTATTTTTGTCTTATATTTTAGATAAATACAATACATTTATGCATTATAGTTTATCATTGATAATTCTATAGAAAACATATAAGGGATATGTTTGTATTAGTAATATCAGTACCTATAATATTATATATTATATTGGTATAAATCATCATAAAAATAAAAAAATACAAATTATATAAAAACCTAATAGTTAAGTTTATCAAGCCATATATGTAGTATTTTATGTTTTTGGTTTTCTGGTTTATATTTATTTAACACGAATTGACGAATAACTTTTGAGTTAAAAACCACAATGTATATTTTTATCGGTAGGCATTATTTTATATATATATTAAAATGGTCGAAGTGCTTAAATCACCCAGAACAATATTGATACAATTAAAAAAATAGTTTTGAGTAAAGAGGGTATAAAAACATTCATAAAAAAAGAATTACATGAATTTGTATCCCCAGAAACAATCAACTTTTTTTCAAGATTTAAAATTTCAGCCGACTTCATAGATTCCACCAGAATAGTTGGAAAGAAAGAGAAGACTATAAAAAAGGAATTAATATTTTAACAGAGTTATCAGTCATAAATGATGTAGAAAGAAGCGTTAAGTTAATTTAAGAATACAATTGTATACTAATGAAAGACGAAAATCAAAAACAATTTCTATTACAAGTTGTAAATGATTATAAAACAAATTACCCTGATTGTAAAAAAAATACATTAATTAGTTCATAATTAACAGATATTTTATTTGAATGTAACGTATCTAATTTTCACATTGTATTACATCATTGAACGACTACCTACCTATTTACCTAACCTATAGATATACCTAAATAGGTATACCTATTTATTTTTAATGATATCAATATTCAATGTTTTTGTGTAGGTAAACGTTTTTTTTTTTTTTAAAAGATTAAGTTAACATTTTGTAAACTTAAAGATAAATTTCTTTATGTAAAACAATAATTGTAAAATTAATTTTTGGGCATTAATTTTAAACAATTTTATTTTATTTCATCATTAAAGATTTGTAAGTATGTTATCGTAAGAGCAATCATATAAAAAATATATTGAAAATTTCGATTTTTTTTTGGAAAAAGGTAATAATTTTTATTTTATTTTAATTTTCACAGAAAATAATAGATTTATGAGAAATTTTGTCTGAATATTTTTTATAGAGAGTATTTGAATCTACAATTTAGATTCTATACAATTTTATGATAAATGCAATATATAATGAATTAAATCAGAATAACCCAACAACCTAAAAAATTGGGCGGGTGAGAAATCAAAATTATTTACTTTCCTTACTCCTAATTACTATATAAGGGCCACCCGGGGCGTAGGTACGTAGGGGAATGAGGGGTTCAAACCCCCCCCCCCATTAAAAAATCCCGATCAGTTCATATACAATAATCGAATGTAATACAATTTTACAAGTAGGCATTTGTTACGAAAAAAAATGATTATTTAGATAGATAGTTAATGTTATATTCAATATTTAATAACTAACTATATATAAAATATTAACTATAAAATTACGTGCCCGACTGCGGCCGACACCTGTATCTTATCTTAAAGATTGTAGTTACAAATTAAGAAGTATGAAATATTGATATTTTCGCTACACATAATCAGACATGCTACTTAAAAATTATATATTGTCCAAAGTTACAAAGTAATAAAATTTCGATATATTTAATAACTATAACATTTTACAAATTTCTTGTTTGTCGAATAACTTACAACATTATGTTATAATGCTTCATAAAAACTTACTCATCATTGCCAAAACCAATTGCCATTTATAAGATAGAGAAATAATTTTGTATATTTTTTAGTTATAGCTCATCAAATGTAAATGGCACTTGGCAATGATCATTTTATGCATTCTGTTTTAAAATAATAAATAATAGATACCAGGAAAAAAAATAAGAGACAAAACTATTGTATAAAATAATATTTATTAAAATTTTCACAATAAATAAGCTTTATCTTTTTTTTTACATTTAGTCTGGCATATTTCAAAGTATTTAATCAATATTAATGTGAAATATGAATCGTTATTAATTTTACAGAGAGTTAGAAATGTATACAGTTTTATTAAATCTGTAGTAAATACTTATGTATGATATTTTTTAATTATATTCATATTTTTTAGATTCTAACTGAAACGAGGATGTTAGGTTTTACTATAATATATGTTATTTTAGGTGTTGATTTTTATACATTATTCCGACCTGAAGAAGTGCTTCGTTTATTGTCAAATAAAAATTAGTAGACAGAAAATGGGTTTAGAAAAATATACGGTAGGTATTCAATGAATTGGACCACAATTATGCCACCATATTAAATAAAATATTAAAATTATGTTTATTTAATTATTTGAACATTATAATTTATTAAATATACTTACTAAGATTGGGTCCAAAAGTATTGTAGACATCTTCTTAAATACAGGCCTGAGTACGATGAGTATGACACTGAAAAAAGCATAAAAAATTATCAATATAGCTTGAGGCCCCAAACATAAAATTTTTGGAGGGCCTAGTTAGTTATTGCTATCTACCCACTCTGATCTACATGTTCATATTAAAATTTTTTATAGAAAGTAAACCAAGACAACTCTAACTTCGAATGTTACTCAAATATTTTAGGTTATTGTATTAACATAGTAACGTTTTTAATTTAAATAAATGTCAGCATTACTTAATAAATTTAAGTAAATGAAAGTCTCATAATTTGTAGTAATATAAATATTTTATGTTTGAATTGCATATTTTATGAAAATGGAATAACTATTTTCAAACTAATAGAAAGAGTAACATTTTTATTTCGAAATATTACATATATTTATGAATATAATATGAATTATGAATTCAGAATAGAACATACTATTCTTAAAAATACTAAATAATTAGGATATTTGATAAATTAGCTAATTTAATCTAAACTTCTAATAACACCGAAATAAATATTATTTTATTTGAAAATATTATAAGTTAAATTGTTATTCTACAATACAGAATTATATTAAATAGGTATATTTATAAAATATTGATGTTTGATTCGTACAATATTATTTATGTTATTATACGAGTATAATATTTCGAGTAAAATATGTAACCATAGTTTTTATATGAAATTAATTATATTTATAAATTATAGTTTTTTAAGCTTACGATTCTAAATATCACATTTTTTTTTTTTATTGATAATATATAAATATTTAATAAATAATATTCTAATATAATAGTTACTCTTTTGTATTGAATAAATCGATGTATGTTCTTCTGGTTAGAAACAGCTTTCGAATTTAGGATACTCGCATATTATCGAATAAATAATATTTTAAAATGATATTAAATATTAGTCCTCATATATTTTATATATTTTAAAACGTTTATCAGACGTATTATTTTTTAGAAATGATACGTTGATACACTATGATACTTTTCTTATTTAATCAGTATATGATTATTTATCGTTACTACAATTATTTGTCTCAAAATATCTTATTTTCACATATCTCCCATCTATTTTCAATTATATAAATAATCATTGTTAATTATTTACTTATTTTTGTACAATTTTTAATTCATTGGTATATTGGAAGATATTTGGGTATGCTAAGAATACTGTTATAGTGAAGCAAAATCATATTTGATTACGATGACTCCAATATGAACTGTTATGAATTTAGGATCGTTACAGTCCTCTACTTGTATTAGTACTTGATAGCTTTGTACGTGTTACATACATAATTTGTACGTGTTACATACATAATATATTTTAGGTAGTACGGACGCAATCCTTGTATATGATATTAGGTTTTTTTTATTTCGGGACACAATTCATCCGTAACGAATAATGTACTGACTATTATACTGAGTACCGATATTTTATTGTATTTTTGAAGTTGTATTATACCTCATATTTTATAAAAATAATTTATTACAAATTGTGATTCAGTAAATGTAATTAACAATTTTATGATTATTTTATATTTAAAAATATTCTTTCATATTTATTTTCCATGCAACTTTTGGTTAATTCTTTAGATATTAACAAGTTTATCAGTTGAAGGACAAATATTTCAAGTTGCGTGTTTGAATAGCATGAGTGCAGCCTGTTAGAATAGAACTTAACACGCATGTGTTCAAAAAAAAAAAAAAAAATAATAATAATAATAATAATAATAATAATACCTCCGAAATAAATGTTAACATACAATCATCAAAGTTTAAAAAAATACCTTGTCTCACCTGTTTAACTATACCTAACTGAATGGTAATATTTTATTATGTGTATTAATTTAGGTATCTTACTATTTAACCCTTTATCGACCGACGGTACTTATAAGTCCACCGAAATAAAACGTGTATGAAATATCATAAAACGTTATTTTTGTGTTTCTAATGGGTCGGTACTCACGAGTACCATCTACCGATTAAATACATATTATTTTAATAGCGGTCGTACTATTATTAAACATTTTATCGGCGATTAATTTCGGGGACTGCAGCATTCAACACATATACATGACTTGGTATTTTTCCTTTCTATTTATATGTACATATTTTATAATTTTATCATAAGAAATATTTTGTTTATATTTAGATATATGTCTAGATGGTTTATCTGTTTCTGTTATTGCGATTTCATTATCGATATAATGAAATATTTATAAATAAGAATATGGACTTGTAAGTACCATTGGTCTTTCACGGTAGACATTTATTCAGTTGTCGACTAGTAATCGTCGCCGTCGTTCGTAAGTGTTTGATTACTGCCGACGTGTCTGTGAAATCGTTTTTTTTTTTTTACTATACACATTTTTGTATTAAAAGTCCGAATTATTTAACCATAGGTAATAATATTATTTTTAAAATGACAAATCATAACGATGATTTGTTACTTCAGTGGTTAAATGAAGAGATTCCGTTAGATAATAATGAGATTACCGACGAAGAATTATCGGACGACGAAGACAATATTACGAAAGGTAAAGATTTTTTTTCTGTGGTCGATAATAATCCATTTGAAGAAAATATAGTGACAAATGAATTAGAAATTGAAAATGAAGATAGTTTTGAATTTATTCTGGATAATACTGATATTAATTTTTCAAATATAATTGAGCCAGTAGAACCTGTAGTGATAGCTGTGCCGACTTCTACTCAAACTGTCAATCTCCACGACATTTCTGGCCCTTCTAATAATATCAAATCTCCCCCTTCCAAAAAGCTTAAAAACACTTCAAAAAAAAAAAAAGAAGATATCTCACAAATTCGTCGTAAATGGAAAAAGATAACTGTCAAAACATTAGAACCCGATTATTCACTTCCCGATGGACCCGTTGATGGCAAATTCAAGGGGGAAACGGCTACGTCAATATTTTTGGAATTTATCGATGGTTTTATCGATCAACTTGTGTATCAAACAAATTTATATAGTATTCAAAGAGGACGTCCTTTGAATGTAAAACGTTTTGAAATTCTGAACTTCATAGGTATAAATTTTTTAATGGGGTACAACAAACTGCCAAGTTGGAAACATTATTGGGCAACATCTGATGATTTAAATGTTCCCTGTGTTTCAAATACAATGAGCCGTAATCGATTTGATAATATTTTATCAAATCTTCATGTTCAAGACAACTCATTGATCCCAACAAATAATAAAGATAAACTGTTAAAACTTAGGCCTTTGATAAATTACTGTAATGAAATATTTTCTACATCTTACCATGGAACGAGAGAACTAAGTATTGATGAATCGATGATTATTTTTAAAGGTCGTAACTGTATGAAACAATATAATCCTCAAAAACCTATCAAACGCGGATATAAAATATGGTGTTTATCTGATCAAAGGGGATATATAAAAAACTTTAGTATATATCAAGGCAAAGATGAGCAATTATCTGATGAATTTGAGTCATTTGGTTTGGGTGAGCGTGTTGTATTGAGTTTGACGAAAAACGAGTGGAATAAAAATAAAAAATTTTTTTTCGACAATTATTTTACTTCATTGCCATTGCTAGAAAAATTAAAAGCGGAAAATTCACTAGCATGTGGGACAATCCGATCAAACCGTAAAGATGTCCCGGAATTATCTGAAGATAAAAAAGCGCCAAGAGGTTCATCAGATTATCGCATTACAAACACTGGTATTGGTGTTTACAAATGGAAAGATACCAAGTATGTTATGTTAGCATCAAATTATCATGGTTCAGAAATAACAACTGTTACGAGAAAGGATAATTGTGGTCGAAAAAAAGATATTCTATGTCCACAAGTTGTACGTGATTATAATTGTTATATGGGTGGTGTAGATCATGCTGATCAACTTAGAACAACTTACGGTGTTAACAGAAAATCAAAAAAGTGGTGGCACCGAATATTTTGGGGTTTATTAGACATTATGTTTGTAAATTCGTATGTGGTATACAAGCAAATACATGGAAGTATTACTTTATTGGATTTTCGTCGTTCAGTCACACAAGGACTTTTGACTTTACGAGAACTTCCTAAATCAAATAAAAGACAATCAACTTCAACACCAAAAAATAAAGGTCCGGCAATAAAGAAGAGGAGAGGAAAAGAATGGTCAGTGTCAAAAGATGTGCGTTTAACCAATCGAGGAATTCATTGGCCAAAATTTGTTGCTAATCGAGGACGTTGTGAAGTTTGTGCTATGAACGGAACTCAATCAAGGCCATATTCAAAATGCTCCCATTGCAATGTATTTTTATGCTGTAACGATAAAAAAAATTGTTTTGCGGACTATCATGATATAGATTGTTCATAACTAGTATAACTCATATGCATATAAAATTATTATAATGTGTTCATAAGCATAATGTAAAATAAATAGTTTTTTTTTAATTATAATATTTTTATTTGACTGATATGGAGTTATGATTTTCTTTTTATTTAACCAACATATAAATCGACACCTATTAATTTCCACGATAAAAAAAGTTTTTGGTAACAAAATAATTCATATATAGCATTGACCTAATAATATAACATTTTTAGACTAAAATACTTAATTTACACTTAGGAACTATTGAGGTTTTTAATTTATATGTAAGTATTCTAAAAAAAAACGTTTATGCTTATTTTTACTAAGAGTAATATTTTTAGAAATAATAGAAGAACATTTTTTTTTTCTAAAGTCGTAAATACATTTTGGTATATTCAACATGTTAAAAATTATATGGTAAAATTACTGTTGGTACTTTGAAGTACCAATTAAAAATATCCTAGATGACCGATGGTACTTCCAAGTACCATGATCCTAACTCAAAATTGAGTAAAAAAAAAAAAAAAAAACAAAAAAAAATGTCTTATATAGGTCAAATATAACATGTTTATGCAAAAAAAATTTTAAAAAATATTTTAATTCGATGCTTGGTCAACAAAGGGTTAAATCAAGAAACATTGTTAGTTATGTTTCTTAGCAAATTTTAAGCTTTGAATATTTAAACAAAATATTATTAAAACATTATAGATAAGAGATATTAAATATGAGCAATTTTGAACATTGACAATTTGGTTTTTGTTAACATTCTTAAATTTTTAACAATTATCTAACAATCTTCATGTTTCTATCATTAGTTATAATAATGTCCATACATTAATAGATTGAAAAAAATTTATATGTAGTACTTTTTACATTGTTTTTCGAACTTTTTAGTTGTTTCTGGGAAAATAGTAAAGAATATAATCATGTAATAATTTTAGTCAAATCATATATTTTAGTTATTTCAATAAAAATAATATAATTATATATTTATTATAAAATATGTTGAAAATTGGAGGTCAAACAAATACTATTTTCCTGTAAATATTAACTGCTATTTTATACTAATTCCAATAAACTATTATTTAATCCATCTGCATATTGTATATTTACACTCATATAACATATTGAAAACAAAATAAATTGCACGTGGCATCAAAAGCTAAAGCTTGCATTTAGAATTTTATACTTTTAGCGTTTTTTCAAAAATCCTTATTAAATTTAAAGTTGGCTAAATTTCAGTAATTAAACAGTCTATTAAAAATCTTATACCATATGGTAAAAATCCAAAAATACTCTGGCAATTTATTTTCATATAGTTTAGATATTCAGTGCTACTTTATTGGAATAGTTTCAATTTTCATTGTATTACTTAGTATATCGATACACACATACACTATTTAGTTTATTGGATATAATAATATACATAGTAATATAAATCACATGTAATACTATACATTAATACATTATACGTCTATAAATAATATTACTTTAAATTACACTATTATATTTTTTAACTCTACATTAAATATACGTTACATAATCTGGAATTGTGAACTTACATTTATTTATGTGTATATAATAATGAGTTATTTTTAACCTTTGATTTATTTTATGATTTGTTTATTGTAATATTTTGATTTGTTATGCTTATTTCTTATGATATTAGTTTAGATTGAGCAATTCTTATAAATGTATTTAAATTTTTGTTGACATACAATATATAATATACTGTATATATAATTATTATGTAAACAAAATATAGAATAATATTCATATTTTTGTTACGGGATACATTATGGTCAACCGTATTTTTATCTTTAAAAACAGAATATTATACTTATCAAATTAACATGCTTATTTAATTCATTGTCAGAGCTGGACTATGATCATAATACATCATGTATAAGGAGGCCTATTACTTTTGGTGAGGCCCTTTCACCCAAAATAATTCACTTTTTCATTAAGATTTAGTAATTTTTAATATATATTATTTAAAATAAGTTTATAATATTTGTATATTGTAGTATAGTCATAATTAAACGATAAAACAGTACTTTATATTTGTTAGTCAACGGTTATAAAAAACATTGTGGCTCCTTGAAACTCGCGACCCAGGGCTATAGCTCCTCTTAATCCCCCTCCCTTCACCCAGCTCGGTTCATAGTTTATATAATATAATTATATAATAATACTTGGTGTTTTTAATTTATGCGAATATTTTTATCATTGTGAACAAAAAAACCTTAGTATTTTTAATAATATTAAGCATGTCAATGATGCTTCTTTCGCTTCACAAAGCATGAACAATATTAAGGTGTATTAAATTTCGTTTTACATGTTTTAATATATTTAAATTACATTTAAACATGTTATATCTTTGATTAAATTCGTAAATATTACAACTTTACTAAAATATGTTCGTATTTCATACAAGTTTAAATAGATACATATATGTACTTCCAAATGTCTGAATTAATTGAAATTAAAAAAAACTAAAATAATTGACATCTTCTCCGATATTTAAGTAATGGTTATTCAAAACCAGTGCTAACAAATAATGTGATATTGTTTTATAATAAACATGCAATAACCTTAATCGGATAAAAAATAAATAATTGTATATGCTTATCGTTACAGACGAACTATTTTATTGAAAATATTAAATTATTAGATAGTATTATGCATCATGATTTGTGACGTCGGTGAATGAAATTAAAATGAGTTCAAATACTAATCCATTGTTACGTGGTACCCAATAATAAGTGTAAATGATAAACACCAAGGTGGCCGTAATGGTAGTAGTGGTGTGTTCAAGAGGAAAAAACAACCACTGCTACGATTTAGACGTTGTGTATCTTAAGTACGATGCGCGAGTCCCATGTAATATTCATGTATGTACCTTCCTATGTAAACTATACAGTATGTTCATCACATCATATGGAAAGTTTAGATAATTTTTTTATTTGTCTAAAATTTTTTTTTCACTTTTTTTAAACGATAATCCATTTATTTTTTGGTATCTAATATTTTTTTCGTTAAAATTTAAAATGCTATTTTTTTTTATTCATGTTTTAGTATCAACGACTTAGGTTATTAGCTTAATAGTAGGGAGAAGAAAAAAAAAAATTACATTACATTCGAATTGTACATTTTGGTTTGTTTGAGGAAGGTGATTGTTTTGTCGATAAAGTGCTATTATTAATTTATCAGCTTTGAAATAGACATTTATTATTTTTATTTAAAAAAAAAAATGTTAAATAATTATCTAAAAATGTTGATGTGGGCATTTAAAAATAATGATCTATATTAATATTATCATTATTTGGAATTCAGACAAAATAAGTAAAGAGAGAAAGAGGCGATTAAAATTAAAATTAAACGCTTCTTCCTATTCTTTTGATGTAAACTTAAAACGTATTAATGTGACGGGTGATTAACATACCTACCATTATCAGTTGTATCTTCAATACTGATAAGAACAAATTAATGAAAAAAATGATAAAATACCTGCAAATAAAAAATTAAATTAAAGATATATTTGAAAGCTGAAAGCTATTGCTTAAGTTAAGGTTATATACGAGTAAGTGCTCTGAGGTAAGATTTTAAATCATATCGATTTCAACGCATTAAATAGAATCCAATGTACGCCTCTAAAACGTTTACTAGAAATCGCACGAAAAGCGATGGAATACGATCCTATCATTTGCGCAGACCAATTCCATAAAGGGCTATAGTCAAACGATCACTCTGTATATATTATTATGTGCGTGCGTGTGTACGCGCTGGAGGAGGCCTCCAGTGCGCAGTCTGGTGGCGCTAAAAGTTTTCTTTTTACCCTCAACCGACCCTCCCCTGACCGTTCCTTCCGGGATACGAGACCATGGGGGTGCGATGGTGGTGAGCCGGTCAAATAAAACACTATACACATAATATGCCGTCGTCGTTGTAGTAGTAGTAGCAGCAGCAGCAGCAGTAGCAGTAGTAGTAGTAGTATTTGTAGTATCTAGTAGTAGTAGTAATAGTAGCAGTAGTAGTAGTGGTGGTAGTAGTAGCAGTAGTGGTAGTAGGCAGTAGTCGTCATGGTGCGGTGGTCGTGCGCGTACCCTTGACGCTCGTCGACTTTCGTTCGCCCCATCGTCGCCCGCGGTCGGTTCCTTCACCCTTCCATCCACCCTCCCGTTCAGCGCTCGCAATAACTTGTTGATGACCGCAGCATAGCAGTGGTCCCGTCACCGTCGTAAGTCAACGTCGACGCGGTAACCGCGGGTTTTCGTTCGTTTTCTCTACCCCGTCACCGTCACTGAAAATAATATAATTTATATTTTACTATTTTATAATTATTGCAATACAAATATTTTATAGTATTGTTTTTAGCGAGATAATAATTAAAATTAAAAAATTAAATTAAAATTAAAATATAATAACAATAATAATAATAATAATAATAATATAGAAAATTATAATATGTTTATCCGTGTTCGTTTCGATTCGTTTCCTCGCGCTGTGCAACCACTATTACTACTAGTGCAGTCTCTCGTATCACGTTGTCCTTTGACGAACGGTTACTGTTCACCGGTAATGATTACGGGATGCGGAATAATATGTCATTGGTCATCGTTGATGATGATGACGACGATGGCGACGACGGCGACGGGAGAATAACGTTCGCCGAAGAGATAAAAGGTTTTCGATTTTTTTTTTTCACACGATATTATAGTTTTTCCTTTTTTTTCATTTATATATTTTTCTTCATTGTAAATATTATATCTGGGACTCGAATACAATTTAGGTTTTGAGTCCTTTTCTGCGGTATATTTAAGTATGGGCTATGTTTATGCAGATACTTGTGTGTATGTGTGTGTGTGTGTGTGTGTGTGTGTGTGTGTGTGTGTAAACTTCTTTCGATATGCACCTATATTACCTTCAATATGAATCATGCATAAAAAAAAACTTAGTTATGGTGGAAAAATATGTGTATGACTTTATAAACAAATTTTTCAATTTAAAAATATAATAGTGGGCTTAAGATGTGTCCTTATTAAAATGTTTAAATTATTTAGTAAAATTCTCTCTACTGTGCAATATAGCTTGATTTTCTGAATTCACTTTTTTGGTAATATTGCACTATGGGTTTTACAATAACATCAGAATTTATCTAAATTGATTTGTTTTAAATATAAAAAGATTTTTAGACATTCAAAATAATTTATAAATAAATAATATGCTATATTAAATATATCGAAATAATTTTTTATCGTATATAAAACATAGCATAGTCGTCAATAATATTTTAATTTTTAAATTTTCATTTGTAAACATATAAATTAATATTATCCCACTACACCCAATTAATATTAGACTTGAAACATTTACATTTTGTGATATCGTACTTTATACTAACAAACAGACAAGAAAATAAACGGAATAACTTATCACTCACACACACACACACATATTTATTTATATTAATTATTTTGATAAACTTTATGTAAGAATATATTCTGATTGTTTCTTTGGACCAAGGGTCGAATCACTCCATGTGTTTTGACGGTTGCTGAACATTTCGATATTTTATATTCTTAGCTTACATTTATTTAACCACTACCGATACGTACAATTATTAGATCAAAGATCAGAACTTCATGTGCTTAAAATCGATAAAATGTGCGTGTATTACTTAAATTTACGAGTACAATAGTTTAAGTGCGTGCGTAAAAAATTATTTTTATTGAAATTCAAACTAAACATTTTAAATATAATATAATAAATATAATGTTTAGATGAATTATAGCAATACTACAAAACATTTTGACATTTGCGACTGTATGTAAATTTGAGAAGTATTCTGAATATATTATTTTAATTTAAATGTTTAAACATGTGTACTTTAAGATACCTTAAATATTTACTTATTATTGAATATTGTGATAAAGTTATATTTATATAATATATTAGGTACTAATAGGGATGACAACATTTATATTGAATTTATTATTATAAAGAAATTTAATAACGGTAAATTTTACAATCTTATAGTATACAACTATATAAGGAAAAAAGTATCTAAGTATTTATTGATTTTACAATGAATATATGTATTCATACTCATCTAAATATTAAATTACACTATATAATTTGTAAATTTTAAAATACGTAATTTAGAAAATTTTAATTAATATATGACTCTTCGGTTAACTAGTTTAATTAATCAAACTTTGTGGATAATTATTTTTTATAATTTATTACTTGTTTGAATTGTTTGCTAATAATATAAAATAATAAATAATAAAAATAAAAACTTTATCGAATTATAAGGAGATATAATATATCTATTTTTATTTTGTGAAGTTTTATTACATCAGTGGGTGAACCCAAAACTTAATAGGAAAATAGAAACATTAATAAATAGGTTACGTATAGGACACACAATTATTACACGTGACTTTTTAGTGTTTTGGGAAAACCTTTCCATTTGTCAAACTTGTGGAATTTCCCTCTTCATCACACGTATAATTTCATATTGTTTATGTTATACTCAAGATCATAATGTACACAATATACATCATAACTTAGATGCTGATCTTGGCCCGTTCAACAACAAAGTCAACACCAAATATTATTTAAAAAAAAAACAATTTATTAAACCGGATGATAAATTTTTAATTCGAAACCGCTCGTACTTTAAAAATATAATAATACTCCAGTCTAAGCTTTTATTTATTTATTTAATTATTTATGTATATAAACTATTTATTTTTATTTTTTATGTACATTAATTTACGATTATAAACCATTTAATAATTTTTAGTTTTAATTTAATTTAAAATTATTTTATTAAACAAATATTGCTACAGACTGAAACACTAAGTTGTTTCGGATTGCCTCTTATATCCATTGTATCGAGTTTGACGTTAGATAAGTTACCATTTTAGAAGGATATTATTGTCAGGGTGCAATAGTTCGCTGATCAAAAATACGGTGAACTAGGTTGGGTGCATTCCGATCGTGGTGTCCACTGAGCAAACAGTCACTGTTAAGTTGCATATTCGTCTGTGTGTGAATACATATTTTGATACTTCGTTATAGAATTATTGTAATGCCGAAGATTTTGGAATACCTGCTAATGAGTCAAAGATTTGCTTCCAAATTGTTCGATTTTTGAAGTATTTATGCTTGTCGAATTTCTAAAAATTTCGTTATTAAGAAATAAGGTATTTTAGAAAAAAAGTTTCTATGGCTATCAGTAAAGATGAATGAACATATAACATCATGATATATTAAATACATTATACTGTGGTCGTCTAGAATCAAAGTTAGGTTGCTATAGTTATATGTTGTATAATATGAATAATATTATTTTATTAGTTAATACCTTACTTAATCTAAAAAAAAAAAACCCAGGTAATTAATAAGCCTAATAAATATTAAATATTAATTGTGCCATTTAGTCAGACAAAAACGAATTATGTACTGAAGCATAAATCCATCAAATATATCAAACATTTCCAAAAAAAAGTCAAAATGTACACGGTTTTTTTATTTTTATTTTTATTGAATTATCTTTTCAATTGTTTTTATTAAGTTGTATTTTTTAAATTAATTTAATTGTAATTTAATTGAAGAAAAATTTTCTATGTTAATATGGCAATTTAAGCAGATGTTACTATATAAACATTTGCTTTTTTCATTTGTTTTAAGTCCATTAGTTTTTATTAAAATCGGTTTTAAAATCAGGTGATTTTATAAAAAATATAGAATCAAATATCATTATTGTGGTATTTTTTAAATTCAACATTAATAAATAACATGTTTCAATATATATATACAAATGACTTGTTGATTGTTTATGAGTTATGATGAATAGCATAACTAAAAATATAAGTACCTATTCGTCCTAATAACTAAGTCTTAATGAATACATATACAATTAAATAAACTTTGATAATTTTTTGTAAATTAAACTATGATTATTTTAACTTTTAGGTAAAGTATATTTTAATAAAATGGTTAAAATTTTGAATATAATTCTTATGAAACATTTATAAAAATGTACGTAGGTTTCCAGTCTTTCAGGAATAATAATATATATTTAGCTGTTAGAAGTATTTGTTAAAATTTATTTTAAATAAAATTAAATAAAATTTGTATTAAAGGACAAATTATATATATAAAGAACCTAAAGGACGTGACTCATAAGTCAGACGAGACTTCACGGTCAGGTGAAATACCAGGAATAGATGAATGATATTTCTGTATTGGTCTTTTAAATTTGAAACTAATGAACAATTTACTTCATAAAAACCATTCTGAGAGAAATATCAATAGACTTGAATTTCTTAATAAGTTAGGTTGAAATTATAATGTTCTACATTTTACAAAAATAAAAATAAAATAAAATCTAGGTGGATAAGAAAATAACATAATAAATGTACTAAATATAAATTGTACTATGTCCTTCCATGCTATCACATTAAAACAACTTAAAACGTAGGAAAAATAAACAATTTATTACCTGCAATGACAATTTTATGAATAATCTTGTATTCAATTTCTCAGTAGTTTTTAATTATCTTCAATAATAAAATAAAAAGTTTTATAAATTTTTTATTAAGTACATATATTTTGTGACGAAATTGAATAGTCAAATACACATAATTTTTTCATTTAAACTTAATTTTTTTTTTTTATCAACCAATAAGAGAAATGTTCGACGAAATTTGTATTAAGATGTTAAGACTATTTATTATTAAATTGGTTGTTAATTTATCCAACCAAAATATAATAATTTCATCGACATTTTACAAAAAATGCTAAGAAAATATGAACTCTTCAAACACCTAAAAATAAATAAAAATTATACCATTTAAATAACAATGACGTAAATAATAAGTGAAGATTTCAGGTCTCTATGATTATAATTTTTTGAAGTGTGACGGAAAAATAAAAATGGTGTAGTGTAAAACCAGTATATTATAAATGTAGCCGTTTTTTTTTTTTTTTTTTTTTTTTATCAAATTATCAGTTTTTTGCAATTAAGACAATATTTGTGAAATTTGTAAGATAAATTTTCTCAAACTACTACCAAAATAATTCCAATCAGAAACCTTCTATGACTGTGATGATTGAATCAATTATTTTATCATGTATGCAATACCAAATAACACACTTCATGGTAAAATCAATAGTTTAATCGTTTCCCTTAAAATGTAAAAAATAAGTGTTTCCATATTAAGTTATGATTTTTTATCAGTTTGATTTTGAGATCCAAAAAGAGTGGAGTAATTTGTGGATAGAATCTATAGCTATAGCATGATATTTCCTGCGGTTATTAAATCCTATTTCTTTATTACTAGAAAGCGTACTGTTTTAGGTCATATAAGTTTGCTGGTTGTGTAAGTTCTAATGTAGTTATTCTTGTTTTGATAATTTATTGCATTACCTATTTAATAATACGGTTTTAAAATGCTCGAACAATTAACTAAAAACCTGCTTTTGAAAAAAATAACTATTATTGAGACTAATCTCAATACCTTATAGTAAAAATATTATTTATAAAACCATCTATTCTTCTGCGTTTTAAACTATAAATCATAAAAAACAAAAAATATTTTGAGTCAAGTTTTCAAGTACATTTTTGTTTTTAATTTTTTATTGGGTTAACAAAAAAACTTAGGAAATTTGAAAATCCCTATAACCAAACTATCATATAAATTCAATTCGAATCTAAAAAATCGTTTTTGGTGCTGACTTACTATTCAATAGATCGAAATAAATAAATATATTGTTTAATCAATAAATTCTTAGTTTTCAATTTGAAATTAAAATGCATATATCATTTGTGATAATACTAAAATCGAGTAATTTTCTAATTTAATATTATGATTTATGGAATTATGGCCTTAATAATAGATTAAAAATAGAAAAACTTATAAACTATTCATATTTATGTATGTTTTTAATCTTGAAATCTATAAAATAAAACGTACGTATGACTTAAAATATTATATTTAAATGGTTAAAACACACATTTTATAACCTTGAATAGAAAGTGTCATAACAAAACACTATGTTGTAGAAAAAATTAAACTGGGTAAGTAAAATGTACAAAAGTGCGTGTTGCTAATGGGCAAGCTTTTAAATTATGTGGTATGAATGTAATCAACTAAATATTATGTTTAGTTTACTAAAAATTACCGATATTATAATCGAAAATAAAATATTCGAGCATTCACTTTTTAAAAAAACTTTGATCAGATGTCAAGAATATTAATTTGTCTATCCTTGTCAAATTTTATGATTATAAGAATCTATATTAAAATCATGCCGATCTAAAATTCAATATTTATCTACTTACATTCCATTAAATTTTCAGACTTTTTTTTATTCAACTAATATTTTTACACATGCATTACATACAAGCTTTAGAACAAAGTTCATCAAAAAACTTAAAAATTATTCATGTATCTCATGAAGAATTAACTACAAAAGTAAATAATATAACTGGACTTATACTTCTTACTTTTTACTGAGTAATGAGGTTTAAGGAAAATCCTACTTTTACATATATGTTATTTCACCTCTGATGCCGGTTATTTGATCAGTTATTGACATACATTGTAAAATTCTTAAAGATAAAATTCAAATGTTATTAATTCATGCTGGTGATCAATATTGTACTATGATCTTTTAGTAAGTTATGTACAACGAAAATGTTTAAATTTAGAAATTTGTCATTTATGGTAACGAAATTATAAATATTGTCTTAGAGACAAAATGAAGTTTAAATATTAAAGTAAAATAACAGAATGGTCAAGAATCTTGTTATTAGTTTTTAATCTACATTCATAAAATTATTCGAAAAAAAATTAGTAATTTCATAACCTTTTTTTTAATTACTTTGTAGTAGTATTTTGATAATTTTGATTAAATGTAATGAATGCACTTTCCTCTTTTAAATTTTCATTTTGATAGATAAATATAGGGATTAAAGATATGTTACGTAGCCATTAAACAACTTTAAACTACTGTAAGTTTTGAATATTATTATTAAATTATCGGTAAAAATAATTACTTACAACCTTGACTTATGTAAATAGATTGAATATATCAAATTTAGAAATAGTTCACTGAATTAAATATTTCAATGTCATGATTAAATGTACAACAAGTAAAACATATCAACAAGTTGATTTGATGGCTAAAAGCCAACGGAGTCAGTGATCTTTATTAAATTCAAGCAACATAAATTGCTAGCTGATAATTATTTATACACCTTCGGATGTCATCTACACTAACAAAAATATAGGTTAAAAAAAAAATTTACCGTCGATATATTATGACATAACATATTCATTATTGTGAATTTTTAAAAATATTTATGTAATTTAACTAAATTTTCATCTGAAATAGTAAAATACTTAGATTAACTTAATTGATATGTATTATTACAAATAATAGAAGTTGTAATAGAATTATAATAATATTGTTTTATGTATAGAATAATGAAAATAGTAAAATTATGACAATGAACGGTCAAATAATTAATTGTCTTTCTTGTTAATACACACGCATGAACCATATTGATGTTCAAGGACAAAATAATTATTAAAACATTTTTACTTCATTATAAGTAATAACACTAGACATTTAATACATAAATGATATAAATGCATTTGTAACCAAAAAATAGATAGAAAAGTTTCATTAAAAGTGTCAAAATTACTTAAATTATTTATTTATTTTGATATTAGTCATTAATACGAGATATGAATAATCAAGATGCATATAAAAACTGGAATAAGATTTTTAAATAATTAGATTAAATTTTGAATTTAAAAACTATTATAATTGTATGTAATACATTTATTTTAAAAATGTTTGTAGAATGTTAGAATGTACGTTGTAGGATAATAAATATTATTTTAATAAATGTTTTAATTATGTTGAAAATAATAATTTTGTGTGAATTTTAAAATATTTTTTTTATTTTTAGGAAATTAATTGTAAGCACGTGAGTCCGTGAAATATAATCTTCCGAAAATGTTACCGATCCGTTTACCAAATACGATATTGGCAAGCCGTCGCCAGCAACCACCTACTCCTAGTCCAACAGAACCGAAAGTACAAGTACGGCCATTAACCAAAGATTCACTAGAGACCAGACAACACGTATCAACATCTGTTGGATATGGTTACCAAACTCGAAATAAAGTGTGCGTGCTTGATGGGTCAGTGTTACCAAGCAAATTCGAACCGTTTCCTAGTGAATTGTATGGTATGCCACTTGAAGAAATCGATAATTTTATATTCGATGAGGTACGTAAAATTAATTTTATTTTACGATGTTTAGATAGAAATTTTGAATAGTGAGTGAAGAAAGGAATTTTGAGGTTTTTTATATTTTATGATAATTATAAAATTAGTGTTTAAAATGTGCTAAATCTATCATCGAAAAACGATTTCTAATTACGTATTTAAGCGATTTAATTTGAAAATATATCAAGAGATTCTAATATATATATAGGTACATATTCTTATTAATTAAAACAATAATTATTAAATTCATTTATTTTCTCAAATTGTTTAATATTTTAAAGATGAAGATATCTTGTGTTGATTTTTGATAAAAAGTGAAAAAATGTACATATGAAATTTAATTTATGCATATAAATTATAAAAATGCTTTATTCTTAAAAGAATATTAATAATTAAATTATAATTGTATTATATTTTTTTTATTACAATAATAAATCAAGTGTATTATTGAATAATTATCACATCAAAAATAAATTTTATTACTAATATATTTTAGTAATTTTTGTGCCTTTAGGTACTCACATAAGTGAATTTCGTCCATTAGTGCCATTACACGAGCAAGAAAAATGCTATTCGATTACTGTGAGATTAAATTATAGAAAATTCAGTCTTACCGTGAAATAGCTATTTTCAAAGAAAACAAATTCGAAGAAAATAAAACACAAGTTATTAAGTTAGGTACATGTTTGGTATTGTACTTGGTAAATAATACATTATTTGTATGTTACGCTTAATTGTTTATACATTAAACAGAAAATAAAAAATATAAACTGAAAATACAAAAATAGTCTAAGTCAATAGCTCTGAAATTAATTAAATTTGTTTGTAATATAAGTTAATACTTTTATAAATATCAAATTTAGATTAATTTCAACTTTTAAAACTAAATAATATTTGATAAATTCATAACATTATAATATAAGAATATACTAATTACTACGTTCTTAATTTTAAAAATGTTAGAAAATGTAAGTAATTTAATAAAATCAGTTCTAGTTTCTGAATTTTCATTTGAATAATTATTTTACACATATAGTACTTGATTAATCTAAATAAGTAAAATATAGTAATCTATCAAAATGTTTGATTCACACAACTTGATAACTATGATTGGTTACCAACAAAATATTATTATTAAAACTAAAATAATTTTAATACGGTCGAAATTTTATTTGGTAATCACATATTAAATATTGAACTTTGTAATATTGCTAGTTAGTATAATGTAATATTTTAGTTACTGTATGTTAAGTAATCATAACATTAATATATTTTAAAAATATATGTACAAATTACTATGAATAATAAATAAATATATAGTTCCAAATTTTTAAAAAAATTATAGAAAGTATAGGAATTTAATATTCTTTTTTTGTATTGTACATAGTTATATTTTAATATATATATAATATATATTAAAAATATTTTTTAAATTTCTTAAATGTATAAAATTAATTTAAATAAATTATTACATCACATCTTTAATAACTTTTATGAGTTGGTTATATTAATCTTAAAATTAATAATTATGTATTGGGTATTCAGAGGTGGGTGAAACCCTTGGGTCCCCTTGAAAAACCGCTATTTAATACCTATACGGATAATGATAAAATCAATCATGTCAGTTTTTTCTTCTTCAATTTTTTGTAAGTTATTATAATATATTATTTTATGCAAGCCTATGCATTTATTTAATTAATTTTTAAATGAGGCCCCGACAATATTGTTAAAAATTGAACAAAATTATATAACGAACAATGAAAAATTGTTATCCTATACAAATGTATTTTCTGTTAATTTATACATTAAAAATGTTGACTGAAAATTATAACGTAAGATTTTTTATTTATAACATTTAATTTAATTTAATATAATGAAATAAAATTTTAATTCCGTAGACTCAACGTTAAAGTCTAATATTGGTACTTAAGTTTTGTGAGTTAAATTATTAAAACTATTATATATACGGGTATAATTAATTTAGAATGCAATACTGATTGCTATTTTTTTTAGATCGAACAAAATAATGAGTAATAACAATACTGTTTAAGTTTCACTGACAAATAGTAAATTTTCATTTAAAGTTTTATGTAATACATGTTTTTGGATAAGAAATTTAACCTATATGGTGTTTTAGGAGGATTATTTTTTGATTTTTACAAACGTTTTTTGAAGTGTTGTTTTTATTCTAATAACTTAAAAATATTATTAAATACCACCCCTTGACTATTTACATAATAAATAGCTGTTTATATTTATTTAATAAAGTTATTTTTATTTTTATAATTATCATTTTTAATATGCACATTTTAAGCCATTTTACATATTGTGTAATTTTTACGTTCAAAATACGAGAATACCTATTTATATTTTATCAATATTGAAAATTAATTTTTCAAATTCTTATGTTAATCGAAAGATTGTAGATAAATAAACAGACACGAACGCAGGGGAGGTTTAGGGATTCAATTCTCCCCTCAGAAAAAATATATAAATATTAATATTAATATATTAACCTACAAATTTAGTAATTATTTCAATGTTCCTCATGAGACTCTCTAATAAAATATTTAAATATTATCTTATGAATTATAAAAGCATTCTGTTTAAGAAAATTTTATATTTTTTTTAACCCCCCTCCCTCTAAACATTTGTTCTTGAATTTCTCACAGTATATGTATAAATGTTAATTCGTACTTTAAATTAATAATTTGTCAGGTAGTTTGGAGTACAAAATTTATATTTTATATAAGTATTTAATATTATATTTTACTTAGTATTGAAGTAAAAATAAAATTGAAAATGTTTTCATTAAGATACCAACACAAGTATGATATAGTAATCAATCTTAATAAAAAAAATATTAGATTATTTGTATAAATATCATAGATTTGTATTCGTCTCATTTGTAAGTTTTATATATTAGTTGATTAAAATAGAGTAATATTGAAATATTAAGTAGATATGACAGAAAATAAGCTTCACGTCAATTACAGTTTGTAGACGATCATGAAATACGTATATAATTTCATGAATTTCCATGAATTGAGTCATAGCTCTGTTTTATGCTTCAAGTGTTCAAATTAAAATATTGAGTATTACTCTGTTTTAAATATTTTTAAATCATCATTATATAAATAATGTTATTATTAATGTATGCATAATTACTTTATGATTCTAAATTCTCAAAATATTTTTAATAAGTGTGATTAGTGTTACAATGAAATAGTAAACTGAATTAAAAATTTTCGTTTTCATTTTAAATCGTTTTTGAATTATTTGAATATAAAACAGATATCTCGTTAATATACGTATATTAGAATATAAGAATATAGGAGATAAATGGTTAGTTCTACGCTAATATTTTTGTATAACAGTTTAGCTCAATGCTTTTTATTTTGTATTAATTAAAAAAACATTGTTTATCATTTCACTTATAATTTTTGATAAAGAAGTAAATAATTTAACCTGTACTTAAAGATTTTATGATATTTGTCCCCCATATTTATCTTTTATTAACATTAACTACTTTATATGTTGTATACATTTATTCTTAAAATTGCTGATACAGAAAATCACATTTTAGATTCTGATCGGAGTAATGGAATCTATTGGTTTTACAATGATGTGTGTTTTTTTTTTTATTTTAATTTTTTTTTTTTTTTTTTTATTTTTTTTTTTTGTGTCTGACGACACCTTTTTTTGGCAGTAAAAATGCTTCGATTTGCTTATGTAGCAACTTTTCTGAAAGGAAAGTGAATCTAGTTGGTACTTAACTCAAAAACTAATCGATGTAAATACTTGAAATTTTTACCAAATATTTAGATTAGTGTTCTCTATACACCGTTAAATTTTCAAAGTATTTTGACTTTTATTGAGCTATTTATAGACAATTGAAATTTTCAATTTTTTTAAGTATTTTTTTTTTAAAATAACGATAAAATATTTTTGGCCGGCCAGAAAATCTTGAAAATTTAATACAAGGTTTCTTATAAGTTGTTTTTTAACTGATAAAAAAAAAATCTAAAATCGTAAGTCACAATTTTTTTTTATAAATGCTCAAAGTTCCAATTTATACGAAATATGTATTTGTATATATATGTAAATTTGCAAGTTATTTTGTAGATAAAAATTCATAAAATCTTTTCTGTTCATACTTAAGGTTCAAAATTTTAACACTAGGTTATCTATAAGCTACTCTACAAAAATCTTTAAAAAAATTTCTACCAGACTCAGAGGAAAAAATTTTATGACTGTTTGAAATTTACATATTTACGAAATTACATAAAATAGCGATTTATTCTCAAACAATTTTAAATATTTGTTATAATTCAAAAAGTATAAGTTGCAGATTTTTGAAATTTCTACCAGCTGTTAAGATTGGTATTTCCTTTATGTCATATTTTTTTCAAAATATAATATTGATTTTTAAGCCACTTATAGGCATTTAAAATATTCGATTTTTTTACATTTTATTTTTATAATTGGTGATAAAAAAAATTTGGCTCCTACAAAATACTTGAAAATTTAATAGAAGATTCCACAGAAGTAGTTCTTAATGTCATTAAAAAATTATTAAAATCCATAGGCAAATTTTTTTTATAAGCGTCTGAACAGCGAATATTGACATAAAATTACATGTAAAATATAATATAATGTATAATATTCTTTACCGACAAATGATATCGGTTTTTTTAAAATGCTCTAACTCAAAAACGAAGAACCGCAACATTTTGAAATATTCACCAAATCTTTATATTGACGTTCTCTATACATGGTTATGTTTTCAAAGTATTTTGATGTGTTTTGACTTATTTATAGACAATTTAAATTTTCGATTTTTCTAAATTTTTCGTTTCAAAATAAAATATACTTATTACAATATTTATAAATAACATTGTATTATATTCTAGTCAAACATATCATCTCCGTTCAGAATCGTTTTTCGTATACAATGATACCTATCATTGAATTCAAATTTAACAAATCCATTATAATGACCTATCCTATGAAGAGTCGCACTTCACCCCCAGGTGTACAGCAGAGCGAGGGCCCATCCGGTTCTTTTTTTTCTTTCTTTTTTTTTTTTTTATCTTCTTATTTATCTAATCAAAATGTCTATAGCATATATTTCTTAATTGAATATAAAATTAAATGTTATTGTTCCAACTTACACCAGTTGAACAAGCTGTATTTTTTTAAATATATATATATATATATGTGTGTGTGTGTGTGTGTGCTTATTATGCGTATTTGTAATTAAAAATTAAATTTAGGTAGGAGGTATGATGATCAAAGACATTTCAGAATTTCTTAATGAATTATATATAATCTGTGATAAATTTTAATCAATATTTACCTATAGTTACTTAGAATAGAATAATTATATTTCCAATTAAGAATTATAAATATATATTTAATAGTATCTTAAAGAAAAAATGAAACAAATCATTCTAACAATGTTTTGTATTTTTCATTAAAAAATATTAATAAATAATAAGTAACCATATAAATATATATTCTTGGGCACCTGACGCGTACTAACAATATCAACCGACCGGCGCCCGTAAAGAGCTCAGTAGGCGAATGTTCATAATGCTATATTTTCATGAATATATAATAATGTATAAGGGGCTCAACCTCCTCAGTCAGAATTTCGTTTATTTAACGACGAGAATGGCAGTGGTATAATAAAAATAATAAAATACCGCCTTTCGTTATTTATGCTTTTAGTGTATTTTAAAATAATAACATTTTTATCAATTCACAATAATAGAAGTAAAATTTTACTAACATTTTCAATTACTGATAAAAAATTATGCATATATTTATAATATAGTAGAATATTAATGTATTTTCTTAAGTATTATTATTGATAATAAGAAGTGATAAATCAATAGTTTTAAAAATGTAATATATATATATATATATAGATGTTTGAACAAATATTATACTATTATTGTTTTTATTTCATACTATTCTGTAACAAAAATAATTTATCACAAACGGGTCATTTCGTCTGGAAATATTCTTGTCTTGTTTAATTATTTATCACGTGTAAAAATAACTGCTTGTAAACTAGTCACGTATAGATAATTGGTGGTGGCAGATAGTAATTACACAGTACAATTCCATATTTCCATAAATCTGTGTGACTGTATTTTTTATGATACATATATTATATAATTTGGCTATTATAAATAAAATAAAATTTAAAATATATATATATACAGTATATTAATACATATAGCACAGGAAAAAAACAATTTTTAAAAATCAAATTCTGATTTTCATGTTTATACCACGTAAAGATATTTTTTTAAAGGACTTAGAGGATATGATATTTACTGATTTTAAATGTATCTATATTTTATAATTCAATATGCTCAATTCACATTGAGCCATGGGCGTAGATAGAAGTGTTCTCAGAGGGAGTAACTAATTACCAAAATATATATAGTATCATTTATTAAGGGTATTTTTAAATGTTTACATATGTCAAATTTTTTTATCTTATCATATGATCTTTAATTATAACTTGCAAGGTATCAAAATATAATAAGAAAACAAATCATGAAATATAAAAAATATTTATGTAAAATATTATTGTTGAAAAAAATTAAAAGATTGTGTCTATAGGTAAAAATTAGCAATTTTAATATTTAGAATATAATTAAAAACAAAAAAAAAATACTATAAAAAAACTGATATTCGAATAGTAATAAGCAGTTTAAATATTGGGTCATATATGGGTTAGTTAATAATGTCGTTAAAATTAATATATTTTTTTACTATGGTCAGGGGGATGCAAATTCCCCCAACCACCTTGGAATAAGTAGTATATTACTACCATATAACTAATAAGTAGTTTTAAGTTTATGAATAATTTTTACATGGCGAAATAGTTAACTATTAGTTCAATTCTGAAACAAAAAGGTTTATTTTTAAATTAAAATGTGAGTGATAGGTACATATGTTTTTTGTTGTTAACATTACTCTTAATTTTTAACAGTTATATTGTTCAACAAGACTTATATGTTTATTTTGCCATATTGATATAATATATTAATAAATTGAAAATTGATAATTGTATTTTATATCTGTGTTCAAGTTTTAATTAAAACCAAAAATAGACAGTAAAAATTAAATCTTTAAATGTCCGAAAAAGTGCATTACAAAATGTAATTAAAGATTTTTATTAAAAAAACCATATTGTGCCTTTCTTTCTTTGTGTGCATATTTTATATTATAAATAATATAAATCAATAAACAATAATCAAGTACTAATATGTGGTCGATAATAAAAAATAATACGTCCATGAATTTGTTATAATTAATAATTTAAAAACTAATGACGTCAGGAGACATAATGTAGCGGAGTATTAATAAATTATTAGTCAATCGTTTCCGGTTAAAGCATTTTTCCGATCAGTAGTTTTTGGATGGGATTCGATCAAATCCGGAAATTTTACTATGTGATACGACAATCTATGTTCCTATTGAAAATATAATTGTTTCTTCTCAAAATAAACCTTAAGGTGTTACTATAATAAACTGAAATATTTTAATTGCAAAAAATTGGGTGACATAATTAATGGCGTAAACGTTTTTTAAATAAATAAATATAATTTAGGATTAATAGTTGTTAAAAGATTTAAACAAAAGCTGCGAATGTTTTTTTTTTCAGTTAATACATTAGTATTATGTTTTGGTTATCAATGTAATCATTTTATTTTTATCTTTAATTGGAGGAGAATTATTGACTAGTTATCGAACATAATTGTCGTTGTGTGTTTATGTATTTGTTTTGATAATACTTACTATTTAGGGTTTCAAATTTGAAAAATTATCGAGTAATCAAAGGTCTATATAAAGATACGTGTATGTTATGTAGTAAACTTAAAAAATCATTTTAGTTCAAATTATTGATCAGTTACCTCATTTTTTAATGGTTCTTCTTAAAATAAAAATATGATCACTTATTTGGACTATGGAAATATTAAATGTCAGAATTTTATCATGTGTATGAGAAGCAATGTATTTGGCTTCAAAAGTGCATTGAAGTACGAAGGGGTCACGGCGTATTGACAAAATCAATAACCCCCTTCTCTTTGACACTATGTGCCTACTTGTTGAAGGGTGCACGTGGTAACCATATATACCTCCCCAGACCCGTTTTATGCTTTGTGAACTCTATACAAGCGACACGGTATACATGGCACACATACATTAAGTTATTTCAATACACGCCTCTCGTTCGAAATGTAGGTCACTTTGCATGTGATATATGTGCTATATATAATAATTCTTGAGATTACTGTAAAAAATGTTTATAATGTATTGTAATTTTATTGTTTATTATTATATACAATAGATTCAATTATTTAATGTAGAATTACTGTAGGATAGATATTCCTGTAAATAACGTCTGCTCAAACGAATTGTGTTTATTGAAACTTTTTCAATTTTTAAAAAATGTGCATGCTAAAAATTATAATAAATGTGGTTTTTGTTCACAAGTGGAAGTTTTTATGTATTAAAAAAAAAAGTAATAAAAAAAAACATTGGAAGAGGTGGTTCCTAAAAGGTCAGTTTTGTTATATAGGGGAACCCATTTTATACAAGAGGGGGAAGAGTGTCAGTTAAACAATTTATGGTCATGAATTGACCATGCAGAAGGTTTTCTCTGAAAAAGAATGGGATATGCATACATAAATAACACAAACACATATGTATATTTATCAATTTATGTACGAGTAGGTAAGGGGAGATGAAACGATGAAAATAGTCAGTTAAAATGTACTACTACATTTATAGTCAAAGGATTATTTTTTTGTCGCATTTTTATCACTAAACAAAAATAATCATTACAATATTCTGTACAGAGTATAAATATATTTATATATTTAAAATATTCTATAGTTATCGTTTATTGTTATGTTACTATTAAAGTAACTAATGGGATAGTTAATGTAACATAATAATACTCTATTAACTAGTTTATATTTAATTGATTTTAACAAATTATTATAAACAATTATGGCAATAAAATAATAGATAGAAATAATTAATTTTGGTAATATAGAATATGTATATGTCACGGTCCAGGTGGATAAATCAGTCATTGTAGTATAATACCCAAACATTGTATACGATATATATATATATATATATATGATATTTGGGCAAAGTAAACAATACATATTAAATTCCCATATAGACAGTCTTTATAATACAATGTCTAATCCTTGTATACAATGCTAAAACTGGTGTAGGCAATTTGAATATTTGAGGTATTTTAGACTGTTTTATTTTATAATTTCTTTTATCCACTGCTTCCTATGGGTTACAATAAATTGTATCAGTAGTGTTATTAGTAAATAATCAATAATTAAGGCTATGACCGCTGTACTTGTGGTAAAAAATGTGAAACAAGGAAATGCAAATGTAAAGCTTCTGGAATTTTATAGAACTCTAAATGCCACAAAAGTTATTCTTGTAAAAATAAATAATAAACAATATAAATAAAATATTCTAATTATGAGGAAAAATTAATGAGGAAAAATGTCCCAAAAATGTATGTTAATTTGATCCAGGATATGTATGAATGATCGAGTACTAGTGTCAAGAGTCGGTGTGGAGTATCAGAAGGTTTCAGTATAGGAGTAGGTGTGCACCAGGGGTCAGCTCTAAGCCCCTACCTGTTCTCAGTGGTAATGGATGAGGTTTCAAAGGAGATACAGGGTGAGATACCATGGTGTATGATGTTTGCGGATGATATAGTTCTGATAGGAGAAAACCTAGAAGTTGTCAATAATAGGTTAAATGAGTGGAGGTTAGACCTCGAAGAAAAGGGATTGAGAATTAGTAGAAATAAAACTGAGTATATTGAGTATGATTTTGGACAAAGAGACCAAGAAGTTGAAGGAATGAGGAGACAACTGACAATAGATGGTGATGTGATAGGTGAAGTTGAGAGCTTTAAATATTTAGGATCTTTTGTTCAAAAGGACGGGGGCTTTGACATTGATGTAAAACATAGGATTAAGTGCGGGTGGATGAAATTGAGAGAAGCATCGGGCGTGTTATGCGATAAGAGAATTCCAATTAGGCTGAAAGGTAAATTTTATAAAAGTATAGTGAGACCAACTATGCTGTATGGTTCAGAGTGTTGGGCGGTTAACAGGAGAATAGAACAAAGTATGAGTGTCGCGGAAATGAGAATGCTTAGATGGTTGAGTGGAGTGACAAGAGAAGATAGAATAAGGAATGAATACGTGAGAGGTAGTGTTGGTGTAGCGCCAATTGTGGACAAGATGAGAGAAAATAGGCTGAGATGGTTTGGGCATGTGATGAGGCGAGAGGAAACGAATGCAGTAAGAGTGGTTATGAAGATGGACGTTGAAGGGAAAAGAGGAAGAGGAAGACCAAAAAAGAGATGGTTGGAGACTTTGGAGAATGACATGAGGGCTGTCGGTGTGTGCAGAGGAGATGTGATTGACCGAGTAAAGTGGAGGTGTAGGACAAGGGTGGCCGACCCCAAATAGTTGGGAGGAAGGCGAAGTAGAAGAAGAAGAAGATAAATAAAATATTCTCATTTTATGTTAAAAATAAAATTATATTACATAATATTATATGTATTTTGCTCACTTGGCATTTTCAATGCCGTCCATTGTATACAATGTCTGGTTTAGTGAATAATTATCTACATGGCTCGAATAACTTGGACATTGTAAATTTTGTCCAGTTAGTGTTTACAATGACCACTTGGACCACATAACATATACACAGTGTAAACCTTAATTATAGGTGAAAAATAAAATAAATATTTTTGATTTCTCACCCTCCAATTTCGCTTATTATTATAAGAAATTAATTTGATTGAAATTTGGTCATGATTACTAATCCCCTTTATGCACTTCAAGTGGGTTGAATATTTGTAAAATGGGTTTAGTATATTATTTTTGGAGTATAATCAATGAAAAGCACGTACTCTCAATAGAGTAGAATATTGTATATATTGAGGAATATTTTTGAAATAAATATTGATATTATATCCACCCCAAATGTTCTAATTTTTAAAGGATTTAAAACATCTTGGCCTAATATTAATAATAAAAATGTTCATATTAGATTGGAAAATACTTTTGATTCAAACCACGCTAATTCAGGTCAATACTTCCTAAGGAAATATTTTATGTATAAAAGAATAATCTGATAAAAAACTATATCATTGTTTTGATTTGGACAAAATATGTAAGGATTTAAGGAAGTACAATACAAAAGTGATAAGACATTCTATTTTTTTCCAATTTGGTATTAGTTATTAGACTAAGTTTGGTCTTTATCAAGTGTTTCGTTTTATTAAAAATCCGAAATTAAAATCACATATTATTTTCAGTTAATATTTTTAGTTTAATTTAGATATATTATTTTGATTTTTAATTAAATTATTAATTGGTAATCATTTATATTCGATTGTTGTGTAGTCGATATTATTTGAACTTATAAAAACAGTAATGGCAAATTCTGGCATGGATAATTGTCAGGGGATTTAAAATATTTCCAAACAAATATATACAAGTGGAATAGAAAGTGTAGAGGTTATGGGGGACTGTTGCGATTTATCGTATGGCCTTCGGTGTTATTACACCTGGACCCATCCTGACCCAGCTCTATTTTAATTAGACCGGGATATTATAATAAAATGGTATACAAATATAGAACAATAATGTACAAATAATCCGTAATAAATTCATGAGTATGAATTAATATATTTTTGCTCTTAAATAATAATGAGTTATTGCATAAGCTTATATTATTTTATAAGTAGGTACTATATAAGTGTTTTTAATAATTTTTGACCTCATTATTTTTCCATATTTAATACATGAGATTCCATTTAGTATATAATATATATTCTATATAAGTTCAGAAATTTTAAAATAATTTAGATGTTGTTCAAGTTTAAATAATGTGAAGGCGAAAAATTTAAACTCTGTTGTATTAAATACTTGAGTATCGGTGACAAAACATTCTTATAAAATTTTCGTTTATTTCTATATTTAGATAATCACTCAAGTTTTAGGAAATATTTATTGAGTTAATTTTTAATTTTCTGGATTCTTATACATTATTAAATATTAGACAATTTTAATACGTCCACTACGTCAATATATTTACCATACATATATGATTTAAAAAAAAAAGTTTTGATCAATTATCGTAGATGGATTTGATGCTGTATTTGAATAGAATAGTTTATTAAAGTTAAAATAACTATAAGTTTTCATTATCATTATTTTGTTTATTTTTTCTTACATAGATAGTCAAAATACTAATATTTTAACTAAAATAATCTGGTCGTTAGTTATCGTTTTTACTATATTTTATATTTATAACTTTTTATATTTAAATTATGATAATTAATTGTTTATCCATGACCTTTAAATAAACTATAGAAATTATACACGTCACTGGAGTAAATAAATGAATAAATAAATATGAACTGTAAAATACATAATGTATTTTGTATGATTTGAATTAAAGTAGATTAGTAATCGTATTCAATTTGCTGTGTAGGTTTGTTATGTAAATCGTTCCATTTATTCATAATAAGAATAAAATTATATTATTTGCTACTATAAAGTACTATATAGTATACAATATTCAATTGTTTAAAATGGAAATAATGCATCGACATTTCGGATATCCCGGTACTTCTTTAAGACTTTCCAAACAGTCTATGCTTAGTACAAGAATTGTTGCTATAGAATGTTTGGGTTGGGGGTGAGCTGTTATTAACGTATTCACGGGAAAACCGCTATAAAGCTGATGATAGATCATTGCCCGTGTTGCGTGTGAATACAGTGCTTTTGGCAAAAGGTTTTTTGGTGATTGATGTCTCTCTGATGACGTCGCGTACAAGTTTTGTTCAGGCGGCACAAGCTCGCCTAGGCCCGCCGGGTTTTATGATGAATTATCCTCTGGGTTGCTGCCGTGAATTACCCGGGCACCCGACTTCCTGCCTTTTGCTTTTCAATTCTATCTGCTAAATACAACCGTTTTACCCGTATTATTATTATTTTTTTTTTCATTTGCGTTTTTTTTTATTTATTTTAGTGTATTTCCTTGGTATTTAATAAACAACAGTGTTGATTTAATTAAAAAATATGACAAATAATTGTTAACAGACTCACATATGAGCATGTATAATATGTTACTAAACAATTTTACTAAGTGCTAAAAATATTTCTAAATTAAATAATATTTAGTTATAATTATATTAGTTATAATAGCTATTATTCTATGCTATTTAAAGTTAAAACTAAAATATCAACAGTGGGTGTAATTAACTATTAAAATATGTAAAACTGAACAATAATTTTACTATAAACATTTAATTTTAAATTTATTATATTTTATCACAGAAATTAATTTATAATTATTTTATATAGTTAACTATAACATCGAAAAAAAATTAGACTAAGGTACAAACGATTTTTGAGTTAATATTTTTCATATAATATAGGTATCTAAAATTATTGTGTTATTTTTATATTAGCAAAATGTATTCTTTGTTTTTATATTATATAAATTATATTATTATTTTTACTCGAGAATTCAGAATAATAATAAATTATTAGTATATTTATACATTTAACCACATGCATATATATATATATATACTAGTATGTACATATATATATATATATATATATATATATATATATATATATATATATATATATATATATATATATATATATATATATATATATATATTTATTGTTGTATAGAAATAACTTTTTTTAGCTTGATGAATTAGTATAATTGGAATTCAATGTACATAATAAATTTCTTTAATATTCTGTTCTCTTTAAAATACATCTGGTTCATGATATTTGGTTATGGTGCAATTATTTTACAGATATTTGTATTAATTATTTACAAATGTGTGACTGTGGGTGTATTACATTTGCAATTTATGATTCATATTTTAGGTTTTTGTAGTTTTTATTTATTCAATATTTAATAGTTTTTATTGGTGAGATTAAACTGCAAAATGTCCCATTAATTGTGTTTAATAGTTATTGTACGAAAAAGTTTTGGGTCATTTAAATAATATAGTACCAAGATTCTTTCAATATTATAATACTATTTAGAATATAACTACCATTAAACTGTCCATTATTATTTATTGCTAATAGTATACAAATAATTAAATAAAAATATTTTAATAAAATATGATTGAATTATAATATTGCCTGGTTATACTTCTTTTATTTTCATTGCAAAAATATGAAGATATTCATAATGAATTTACTTATTTACATTTTACTAGTTGGTGATTACTTAAGTTTAATCAACATGTACATGTGTTTCAATGTATTTTATAAATAAAATAACTTTATTTTTTGACTTCTATATAAATAAGATTAAAAGTTATTAAAATTTTTAATTTATATATGATAAAGGCATGATATGATTTGACTGTTTATTATGCATTTGAAATATTTATATAATCTATATTAGATAATTCTTTAATCTTATATCTGTTATGAATTTTATTATTTAAAAATTGCTTTTATTTATAAAAAATTATATTTAATATTAATTGATTACGTACAGTAACTAAGTAGGTAACTAAGCAACTATTAACTAGTACTTATAATGCTCATAACAAATAAGCCGATAATCGTGATAAAGATTAAACAAAGAAGATGATGCAAAATATTTTAAATGCATTTAATTGTTAATAAATATAATTCTAAGAAAAACTAATTTTTTCATTATATATAAACATGTTTACTTTTTTTAATATATTCAATAATTTTATTAAATATTGAATATAAAATATATAATATATTTTTATAATTATATTCTAAAACAAAAAAAAAAAACTGGTATATTGTAAGTATTTCATTTAATCACCATCGTGTGTATTTAAAGTTTTTATAATACATTTTATAAGCACATAAATATTAAATCAGTTAATGTGGTGTAAAATAATTATTTAAAAAAATAATTATAGTTGAATTTTAAGAATATCAATGACTATATAATGAAACTTGTATTCATATTACAATTAACTATCCTGGATAAATTAATTTAAATATTTATAATTATTTTATTTCTATTTATTATACTATATTTCTAAATATTTGTTATTGTTCACTGAAAGACTGGCCCGTAAGTATAGTGTAATTTAATATAAAAATTATTTACATTTAAAATAATTTATACAACAAATTTTAGTATAATTATGTTATCAAAGTGTTAGTTGGGAGTTCTTCGAGCAAATCCCTCAACCATTATTACAATTTCTAAACGACCCATAGTTACACATCCTCTCATTTTGCTAAAATGTAGTCCACTAACTAAGTTTCAATGTGACAAACAAAGTACGATCATTCATTTTTACCAAAAACTGAGGATGTTCTGTAAAATAAATACCTTTTAATCCTTTTATATATAAATATAGACATAAAAAAAGTCAACCAATATGATATACATATATATATATATATATATATATATATATATATATTGATAATATTGTATTAACTTTTATAATATTGATGAATGACAATAAATAGAATATAAATTTAGTTAATTGCAAAACATATTTCACGAAACATTTATTTTTCTATTACTACAGTTATATTTGTATTAAATTACAAAAGACAAACAATGATAAAATTATTCATTAGTCTATTTTATTTATTCATTTTATTTTGATTAGATTGATTAATCTTCAAACAAATTAAATAGAATGTTCTCTGTATGAAAAAACCATCATGTTTTTATCATAATTCTATGGAGAAGTTGAGATATATCTTTATGACAGGATAAAGAATGAAAATGGTATTATAACTATTGCATATTTGTAACTTTTATTGTAATAAAAAATTGGTAACGTTTATTTTCATTGGAGAATAAAAGCATTTTCTATACAGTTTAATTATAATTAAAATCACATTTTTGTCTTAGTTTACAATGAATATATTATTATAACAATTATCTGTTTATAGTCTGAAACTTTTTTAAGCTTAATATTTGTTTACCATATATAAAATCTTTAATAATCAATATTCAAATAATTATTGATGAATTAACTTTGTACATTCATAATTTGAACATTAGTCGTGAAATATATTATGTTGATCTATATAAAAGATTTTCACGGTCTTTTTTTTTAATTCTATGATTTATCACTTTAAATTTAAAATAACAACACTTTCCCAAATTCTATTAAATTTTCACAACAATTTTTAACCCATATAAAGTATTATATGTAGTTTAAAATTTTCTATTACAATTTGATTTTTCATTTGAAAGGACATTTAATATTGTTTTACTTGTATAAAAAATAAATTGTATAATATTTATCAAAAAAACATAATTTACTTTAATAATTTTTGAATATTTCATCTTTATACGAAGTTTTTTAATTTACTGGAATTAAAACAAAATGTCATAAACTCATTTTTAAAGTTTTAAATTGTATTATGTGAGTATATAGCTTAAATTTGAAACATGTACACATTAATATAATAATAATTAATTGGCACTATATGTAATGAGAATAAAACCTTGTTTTTTGAAAACTATTACGTTTTTTATTTTAAAGTATATTTCAAAATTAGTAGAACTATATATTTTTTAGATAAAGCAATTATATTGATAAACTGTGAGTGAAATATAATGGTTTTAATTTGGATAATTTCAAGATACTTTTGAAATAAGGAGTTAATGTAGTTTATTTAAAGTAATTTTATAATACTTTATGAACAATAGTTAAAGCCATAGGTATTTAATGTTAAGAATGTTATGCACCACCATCAACTGTGTTGATATGAGTTGTTGCTATCATGAAGATACAATAAACTATAAATAATGTTCATTATTTGTCAAGTATGTCTCAATATACACAATATAATAACACATTCGTCCGAGTACCTGAAATATATTACTACAACACCGCCTCGTCAAAATTGAGAATGGAACGTTGTTTCGATATTTACTTTTAGAATAATTGGAAACGATTTACACTGCGAATATACTTGAATGTATATAAAAATTTAAAAAAAAAATCAGGATTTTTCTTTCATTTATAAAAAAACACATTGGATTTAAATTAAAATATTCAATTTTCTATTTTAATTTTATGCGTGAGTATACATTTTCTCAATATATCTTATTTTATTCTTCGTTACGAGAATATATTATTTAATTGTATTCATCAATAGTTCACCGGAATCCAAGCAAAGATTGATAATGCTTTACATCATTTTATAAGGTAATCACATAAAATAAGGAAAAAGGAATAATAAAGGTATTGGTCTTTTTATTTATTTCTTTATTAGGAAGTGGTAATGACAATTTCCACTTTTAAAAAGTAAAATGTTTCAACTAATGCAAAACAAACCCCATAATTAATTTAAATGTAACTTACAAGTTGTTATTCATTTTTACTATTGTTTTATAATCAATACTAACATTATAAACTAGTATTTTAACATAATCCAATGCGTATTGGATTCTATTAATTTTCGCATTTTATTTTAATTTCGTATAAATTTTTATGTGAGGGGAAAAGTTAACCCTGATATCCTTCGTGATAACTGAACACAAAAATGTTTTGGTACCGCCATTAAGGGGACGAAGGAAAACTTTTTTTTGTGTAGGTCAATTATTATATGTAATATTCTCCCACCTTCGCTTATTAACATAATGAATAGCAGTTCGCATGTTAATGCTTTTAGGGTTACTCAAGTTACGTATATTGTCAAATTTAGTCGATTGTTACTTCTGATTAAGACGGATCGTATATTGTGTATGAAGTTATAAATATAATATCTTATACTTGTTATCTATTTTTTTTTACTAATTTTTTGCTCATAAAATATTTATTTAATGCATTTACTTTTAAGTTATATAAAAATATCAGAAAAATTAACTTTTTGATATATAGTTTATTCTACGAGTAACATTTCGTGAATATATTTGGAGAAACTTATTTGAATTTAAGAAAAGAAATTGAGTACTTATAATATTTATCTTTTTAATGTAAACATTAATTAAAATATTTTAAAGTACATAATGCAATAAAGATTATATATTAAATACCAATATTATTTATAAGGATAAGAATAATAAATTAATATTTTCATTGTTTTTTATTACAAACGTAAGATTATTTAATGAATTTATATGTAATTATATTGACGAATTTATAATATGTAAGATTAATAATTGTTTAATATATGATATTTTCCTTCACTATCCTCCCAAGTATTTGGGTTCGTTCGCTTTTGTCCTAAACCTCCATTCATCTCGATTTTCTACATCCCCTACGCACACACCAACAGCCCTCATATCATTCTCAATTGTATTCAACCATTTTTAACACAACCTAACCTAATCTAACTAATTGTTTAGTACATGATAACATATAATAATATTTGTAAAAATAAAAATATTAAAATGATTTTTAAGTTATAAAACAAGATTAAATAGATCGAGAGAAAAAGTATCAACAAATATTTTATTAAAAAAAAAAAGGAAAAACAATTAAAAACTACATGCATTTTAACCAGTATCAGTAGGCTTACATAATGTACATTTTTTCATAAGTTTTTTAACTTTAAACAGTGATTTAAATCATATGTGTTTTATTAATATGAAAATATAGTAGTCATTTTAATGTCTGAAATAATGAATTATATATATTATGAACAAAATAACAACAGAAAACTTGTATCACTGGGTTGGTAATTTAGAAAGCTAAATTAAAAAATAGGACGTCTTTATTGACAAAAACCATATTAAACGGATAAGAAGTGAATTAGATGAATTGTTAGAAGAGTAATGAGATGAGATAATTTTGGGGATCCTCAAAATTATATCATGTTAGTATGGAAAAAAACTGAGTTTGAAATTATCTTATAAGGAAATAGAGAATTATCATGGTGATAAGCCGACAGCTGAGATTAAAAAAAAAAAATAATAATATTATTGGTATGGATATTGACTAACATGATTAGAATATTATAGATAAGACTTTAGGTAGAAAAGTATACACTTTCTTGACATATCTCATCGATTGATATATAGAACTTTTTTAAAGCACTGATCCGTATTCAAGAATTGAATTGCCAAAGCTAAAGTAAAGTACTTTCAAAGAATTGTATAAAATTGCTATTTAAAAACAAAGATAAATATATACAGAATTAATCAAGTGATTTAAATTCAATATAAATGAACTTAAAAAATATGTTTTTTACCTGTTAAGTTTATTCATTTAATTTACCGGATATGGATTCCATAAAATAGATAAATTAGAAGAATAGAATAAATTACTTTTAATGACATAATATTTTTATAAAATCGTTAGTGATAGAATAAATCAAGAGCACGCAAAAAAATTAAAAAATAATACCCAATAGTCCTAATGCAGTATACATAAAAGATTATCCTCATAATATATATTGTGAAGATAAATGAGAAATAGTATTAAACGTTTGTGTAAAGAATCATACTACATTTTTAAATTTTATTTTTGAAGCTATTAAATCGTACCATTTAAGTATACATTTAATTTAAAAAATATAACAAAACGATTTTAAATTTATTGTATTCGTTATTTATAAACATATATGTTTGTATTTTGATTCAACTGTAAACCATTAATAAACAAGTTCAAATTTGAAAATCTACCTGTTTTTGTTCATATTTGATAATCGAAATAATCGAAATAATCGAAACTGTGTGAGGTACGGAAAAATATATTAATAATATTTAATTATTAGATATTAACAATCAAGTTCATTTTTTTATTCGTCTCCGATTAGAAAATGTATAAACAAGACTGTCAACATCCATTAAGTACAACTTATGATTCAAACGAAACGTAATTTTTTTTCTTATCTAAGGTTTGACTGATTTTAAAATGAATCGATATTATTTTTTATTCTTTAGTATTAATTAAAAAATTAAAATCCAAATAAAAAAAAAAAAAAAAAAAATCTTAAAGGATAAAAATTATGTTATCAAACATGATGATAACTTTGGAATAACTGAAAATATCATAAACTTATGAGCTATACTATATGCAGCTACACTAATTGTCAACATGATAATTTATTAGAAATCGAATAAAAAAATATTCCTCAAAAAATGAACTTTGAAAGAATAAAAATAAAAATGCTGAGGTAATGTTATAGAGTACAGCAATATTGATTTAAAAGTTTTCCTGGAAAATTTTATAGTTCTAACGAATAATAAGATAATCCTCAGTCATACAAGTAACGTGGAAACAAAGACTTATAGAACATTTATCAACATATCAAAAAATTTGACTCAGTCTGATGTCAGTATTCAAACATTTTTAGCTGGAGTATTGAGCGAAATTACATGACAAGTATGTAGCAAAAAGATTAAGTGAATAATTTAATTACAATTTTGAGAAATTTTTCATTGCTTTATATAACTAAATATCGATTCATTTACGTCTGGTAGTTGTCGATAATTAATATAATGACATTAAAATGTAAGTATTATTCTAGCAAAAAAGTATTGTTACGGAAAACGCTGTTTTGAAGAATATAAATAAATAGCAAAATGTAAATTTGACTTCAGAAAATGTTTACTTTAATTTAATTCTAAATAAATTATTAAACTCAAAAAAATCTATTATTTAAAGAAAGCTTTATGATTATGTTTCAAAAATAATTTTGACAAAAAATATTTAAATGATTAATGTTAATGTTAATTAATTGTTAATGTCTATTTGTGATGGGTTTAATCCAAAAAATGATATTTAAATCAAAAGTGTTTTCCTTAGGAACATTTTTCTTAAAACTCAATAATTATAATTCTATTTTTTTTTTTCAATAATATCAGTTTATTTTCTTTCAGATTTTATTAAATGTTTTAATAAAGTAATTGTTGTTATATTTTCGTTTTATTCTAATAAATTAAATGCCTAATAGTAGCAAAACTATAAGATATGTTTTAAGTTTTAAATTATGAGATATTTATTTATTCATTAAGAATTTTGATATTATATCACGAGAAATTAAAATCAAACTTCTTAAATTCTTTAAAATTAAATTTCTCGTATTAATTTAATGTAAAACTGCACAGTTGTAGAAGTAAATATTTAATTTTTTTTGGAAAATATATCCATAATAAATGTTATATTTTATTAAATTAGTTAAGTAATCAAAATATATGTTTTATAATCAATACTTAGATTCCTAATTTAATCTCTATTCTTGAATTTAATTATCCTTATAATACAAATAAGTATTGTAATTTATTAGATTTATCCTTTGGGGCGTCTTAAAAATTAATCCTTATCCATTAGTAAAACTAAATTAGGTGTTATCATTTTATCACACTTATAAGCCGATGAAACTATTCAATAAACTAATTTTCTTATTGAGTTCAATGTATTTGAATGTTAAATAATTTTATAATAATTATACACTTCAAATTAAATAATTACTTTTTTGGAAACATTAAGTAATTACGCTCACGCTAAAATATAAGTCATAACCAAGATAAATATTATTATTACTATTTCATCAATGTATAGGTATTGTAAGTTTAACAATAATAATTGTAATTATTTGCTATTATTATTATAAAATATATATCATATAAATACATTGATTATAACTACTCACGTTATAACCTTACATATTGACATAAATAATGGCATTCTATTTATCTATATATTCAATTGAGAATATCATAGTATATGATTTGTGGAATTTCACAAGTCGTTAACCCAAAGGTGCAGAATATTATTCAGCTATTGTATTTGTGCACTGCACGGCCATCTAGAGTCCAGTAACTGCACAATAGAACGGTATACCGGTAAAGTTGTTTACGTGAATTTACGATTCAAGAGGGTAAGTCAAAAGTTTTGGCAATTAACATTCAAAACCTTCCTTTGAAACGATTTCAATGAAATATTAATAATAATACTAACTAGACTTATAAGGGCCATCTTCGTCCATGGATCATTAAGAAATTATTAAATTAACTCGTGTTTAGATAATGAAATAATAAAAATAAAAATTATAATTGTAGACTTTTTAGATTTAGATTACTGTTAAGATTCTATGAAGGAGTAAATATGTCATAGTATAACCAATGTCAGAGGAAGTCATTTAATCACTATTTGTGACATTTTTATGAATTATATTTCAGGAAAAGTAATAGTATTTAACATATATTTTAAAAGATCAATTTGTCGTTAACATAATATAGTCTCGTAAAAACCAATCACATTTAATGTAAAATTATCTTATAGTCTTAATGAATTACTATAAAAGAATTGAATATTACAGCCGAGTATTTTATTTCATGAAATTTTTCATAATTTTAACAATAAGGACTAGCAGATTTTTTTCCCATATAATTGTATTATATTTATCTATAGTAATGTATTACTTAAACATAAGTTTACGTGTAAATTAAACAAAAAATCACAAATGTAATATATTGAAAATAAATCAAACTAATACATACAATACATTTTGATGAACAAATTTATAAAATAAATTATATAGTACCTACAAAAATATAAATTTTACTAAATTTGCTACATCGATTACTAAAATTCTTATATTTGGATAATTTACTGAGATGTAACTATTATATTTCTGGGGGAACTTTTCATATCTGAGTGTTAGTGAATCAATAAATAAATTTAGATTATTGATAAATATTATAAAAAGTCTGTAAGTGATTTCAGGAGTATACTATTATATTTATATTTTAGATATCTGAAAAGTTTATATTTTAATTTTAATTATATTGAAACATTAATAACTGTATGAGCCTGATTTAATTATCAAAATTGATTTAAATAATACAGAATAATTTTAAATTTTAATATCTTAGGAACAAATAAAAATCTCAACAAAGCCATTCATTCACCACAAATTAAATATGTCCTTTGTTTAATGCGTTTTAGTAATTATTTTTAAAACATAATATTTTTGTAAAAATTATACGATGAAATCATTATAAATAATAATTTTTACTTAAAAAAATTACGTACAGAATCTATAATTTAATTATTATAATTGCATCCATATTTTTGTATTTAATTAGTCCGTTGTATTGTACCAAAAACACGAACACTTGTTATTAAATAGTGGATTAATCACATTCCAAATGAGTTTTCATTAATACTATTTAGACGAGGCAGTAACATTATTTAACCTAATTAGGTAGGTACTCATCAATAAAGTAGTACCGTTTTTAATAAATTAAGTTTAATCATCTTAAATCTAAAGGACAGTTATAAGTTAGATAGTTAAGCAATAACAATAATAATAACTTAACTAAAACTTAATAACTAAAGTACCAATGATATTTATTTTTTAATAAAGGCTTATATATATATATATATATATATATATATGATATGTATAATTATATAAATAATATATTTATAGTTAAAATAAATATTCAAGAATATATGTTTTCTGTCTACAAAAAAAGTATTATCTTTTGTATTGCTCTAAATTTGTAAAAATGTAATATAAATCGATCTCTTTTTTTATGTAGCAGTATTAAAGATAAAGCGCTAAATATATTAAATTAGTGACTTACAAGTTTCACCCACTGATTATTTTTTTATTCTATGCATGGTAATAATATGTATGCATTTTTGTTTTATAAAACTATATGTATATATTGTTAAACTTTAGACTTAAGCGTATGATAAATAATCATAAAATGTCACTTCAAGGTAATCATCGTAAACTCGACCAGCGAGAATGACGAATTAAGGAAAATTAGGATACTTAAACCCTGGAGTTTAAAGAATGTTTCTTTAATACTTAACGCCCCTTTGTGATTGTGGCATTCGGATAACTAATTATAGCGATGAACTATAATAACTTAAAGATGACGTAAACATAGTACAGTATTTATCACAGATTACACTGAAATAATGAAACTTCTGCGCCTCTACCAACATTATTATATATTAGTGTGTGATATCAGATAGAAATTAAAACTGTAATAGTTTGAAAAACATATTGGTATCGTTACGATAATTGGTACATTCTAATACCAGTTAGAATGTATCAAAATGTCGAGCAAACATTTTTTAAACACGAAATTTGATACAAATGTTTTATAAAGCATGTAGTCGTAAAATTTGCATTTATTAATTTTTATTTATTTATTAACTATATTTACAATCATTTTCAAAGCTACTTAGTTAAATAATTTTTAATAAATTTATTAATAGAATGACATTTTTTATATAAAACAATATTACAATTCATATGTGACTATTTTATATACTTATTATAACAACTAAAATTATTATATCGATAGCATAATTTCAGACACATCGCCATAAGGCTTAAACGCACAGTAACACTTGAAATAACAACGTACCAATAAATTCCTTACAAAGTATAACATACATTGCTAAATAACATTTTATGAAAAAATTAATTTTCGATTCATCATTTAAACTTTGTAGTTTGGTAAGAAGAATAACTGAGGTTATTATAATATGTTGTACTTACTGTATTTATTTATAAGGTTAGGTTAACTTACAAACTAACATTAGAGATTATATCTGTTAAAATATTACACAGCTTAGAGAAATTGTCTGTAATAAATATGATATAAAATTTGGTTCATATTAATATTTTTAATATGTACAGTAATGTGATCTTAGTTAAAATTATTTAATTTTCTAGACGTTTTGTGTGGTATCTAAAAGGTTTCGGAAGAATTATATACACCGTTTCACTGCCACCAAGTCTTTCTTTATGTTTTCTCCTTGGAACTCATTTCGGCAGCTGTGCATATACATTTCTACCAACCAAATATTTGACTATGTGGTTATGACCACGATATTGCTCAATTGTGTCTTCCTAGCAAAAACCGATTCAGTCGAAGAAGCTGAGTAAGTATTTTCATTTTTATTATTTAATTATATTTACATAGATTCTATGTTGCTATGTTTTTATCAATATCCTTTAATAACTGAGTATATCTCATGTTTATATAACTAAAATATATAAAAATTCAAGTATATTTGATACATTGTTATTTTACCTCAAATATATTCTATAATGTTAAAACAATTAGATTCGTATTGATGAATCTTAGAGTGAATAGCTCACTTATTACAATACAATGTAATACAATTATTGTAATCTTAACATTTAAGTTTATGCAACATTTTTAAAAAGTATCAATTAGTATCAATTTAAAGTAACAATTAAATGTTTAACTAAAATATTATTATTTAAATAATTAATTATAAATTATATATTTATTTAATACTTAACAGTTAATATTCCATTGTTAAAAATGCTAAATTTTATTTTCTAATAAATATACTTAAGTTATAGAATAGTTTATATTAAAAAATTAAATACATCTAGAACGTTGACTTTTATAAATATTTGAACAATATATTTTTACATCTCCGTTAACTTTGAAATTTATGTTTTATAATTGTTTATACATTTAGCTTAGTTTTAGAAATATCTTAAAATTAGGTTGAACGTACAAATTATAAAAAACACATTCAATATACCAACCATACTTGCATGTAAAGTATTTATGATAATTCATAAATCTCATTTTATTAAAATTGTTCAACGTGAAATGAAAATATATACGAAAAAGTAAACAAAAAATTTAAATTCATGGTTGAAACTTGAGAGGTTTTTATTAAAAAAAAGAGAAAAAACTAATATAAAATAATATACACTGTGATTGTTGATTCTAAGAATTTTTGCCATATTACGTAATTTAGAACACCAGCTGTTTGCCTATGTCCCCAAATGATACTTGTTAAATCTAGACTTATACAGTATATGAAATGGTAAATTTGAAAAAATACAATATTTTGTACTATTTGAAACAATATTTTATTAACACACGCAATCATGATTATTATACGTTTTAAATGAAACTAAAAGCTTATTGATTATACAGTTATGTGCTATTTAAATTGATAAACATTTTTATTATTCGGGTTGAAATAATTCTCCGAGTTTCAAGTGTAATTGTATATGAAAATACGAATAATTGTAAGAATTTTCACGAAAGAACTGATTTTAAAAAAGTATATAACTTAGTGCTGTAATGAATACTTCATAAATTATATGGCGAACCGAAAAATATCTGTATGTATAATTTTTTTTTTTTTAAATATACCTTACTTTATTTCTTTATTTAATTATTTTATTTAAATATGATTTGGTGAAAAAAAATTCTTAGATTATTAAAAATAAATTGTGTTATTGAGTTAATGATATTCATATTTGCATAAAACATAATAACGATATAAATATTTAAATCGATTAAGTAAGATAATATGTATTGTACAATGCATAATATAATAGGTAATAAAAAATCGGTATTTATTTAACACAAGTCGCAATTAATTAAATATATTTATTTGAACCTGTATATGTATTGTTATTTAATATATAGGTATCCTAAAAACTGTTCATACATTTTTATTTCGTGACGTTTCATTAGTTACTCAGTAGAATAATATATATCCTATAACTATATTTAATTTTATTATAAATAATTTTTTGTAAAGATATACGTATTAAAATAGAGCAAGTATATCAATCGTGTATTTGTTATTTTTGTGGAATACGAATGATAATATGAATATATAAATATATGCGATCTTATAGTTTTAAACCATGTTTACTATTTATTAAGATAATGTTTATTTAGACCAGGAGTCTTTTATTTTTGAAATAATTGAATATTGTTTAATTGTAATAATACGATTAAATATAAAAATTATAAGTATAATTTATTTTGTTTTTAATAAGTATTGGTATATTATTAAAAAAAGCATTTTGATCAAAAAGTTATATAAATATGTAGTTAGTACTTTTCTAAAGTAAAATAACTTAAATAGATTAAATTAAATCTTTAAAATTAATTCTTACAATATTTTATAAATAGAGTAAATTGTATTTTTAATATTAATTAAAGTTCATAAATTATATGTTCATAGTAGTAATTTACTTTTAATTTGACTATGGATAACTGGAAAATAAAGTTATAATTTTAAGTACATTAAGAAAAAATACAATGTATACATTTTTTGGTCGAGTACATCTTGTAAAAGAATCGGGAACAAATTTAAACTTCTCGATTTGAAATGTTCAATACACTTTTTCGAACTTTTTCAGAACTTTATGATATGTAATTTTGAGACACATGCCAACTTCGTAGATTTCACTTAAGAATATGATGTATTTTATATTTTTGATACATTTGAAATCACACATGTTATATTTAAATTGAATAACAATTTCATTTTTTTTACTAATAAAATTAAATTTTTACCTGAAAAAAAAATAATAATTGTCTATTAATTAGTAATGATACAGATATGTGAAAATAAACTATTATGTGGATTGAAATTTTAACCATAAGTTCAATTTTATTTATTCAATAATACTGAATATTATACTAATCTTATTTTAATGTTTTCATGTCGAACAGATTTTACTTTCATTTCCTTTATAATGTTAAATTAAACTATATATTTAGCAGTAATCAATATTAAGTATATTATATATTAATAGTAGTTTTTCTACCAATTAAAGAAAAATTAACATCGAAGCGGCGATGATACAGTGAGGTATATTGAAAGTACCACAAGTGTGACAATCGAAAATTTAATGCATATGAATATTTTATCCAACTGCATAACCATTGTATATAATACAGGTGTACGTGTACTTAATTATTAAAGATGCTTACTACTTTATGGGTCAATAAAAGAAGTATCTTTGGTCCTTACTATTGATATTACTAGGTATAATCATAGACACAACTAGAGGATAGCAAGGCAATTTTTAGCACAGTTATTTATTTTTTAGGTTAGTCTATTATAATTACAGTAAAATATTATCAATTTTAATATCAAAAATTTCAGCACCCTAACATTTAGGCTTTAATTGAGTCTATGGATATAATATATATTTGATCTAATAAACGGGGATGAAGCAATAATATGGATTTCAGTTTATAAAGAGTAAGACAGCGATGTACTTTTATATCCAATATGATTAATACAGTCAATTTTATGTGGATTTAATTTTTTTTTTTGTCAAATTATCTGTATGTGACGCACTCATTAAACTATGCTTAACAGAAAGCTTTTGATTTTGTTATCGCGAAAAAATATGAAGCATACTAATCAAAATAACAAGATTAATTAAATCAAGGATAAAATATATAACAACAACTAATAGTTTGTTATTGGTCATCCAAAAGGGTATAGCAAACTTAATGTACACCGATAGCTCAAAATCTACAAATTATCAATGCATGAAAATATGTGATTTAACACATAAAAACAACTCCATAACCATAAAAGAATATGGATATTAAGGCCATTTATATTTCGGTAACTATATCCAAAATTGTAAAAAGAAGTTCAAAGTATACATTTATAGGAATCTACGGTTATACCCACTTGGATTATTGGCATTTTTGGTTTTGAAGTGTGTATCTAGGGGACAAGGGTTGTGTTACGATAATTTGGACGTATTAAATATATTTATGAGTATGATCTGGACTTAGATGGTAAGGTTAATTTTTAATTTGTGAAATATTAAAATATTGTATGAAACAATAATAAATTAAAAACTGAGTATTTATCTATACATATATTACGATAAAATAATTAATATTGTTTTTAATTGTTTAAATATTTAATGATAAACGTAAAAAAAATCTACATTATTTATTTGTTTGTGTTCTTGGTTACATTTATAATTAAATACAACAAATAATAAATTTTTTATAATGAATATGAATAACATTTGGAGATTACAAAAAAAAAAAAAAAAATAGGAAACGATTCTCAAGTAGTACCAATATAGAATGTTAATCACATCAATTATTTTAAGGCAGTTTATGAACCTTGCTACAATATTAGTGTATATTAATTTTAAATTTTCTTAGTACCATTATGATATTTAACTATTAATTATTAATTACTTATAATTATCAATATACTATAATACGTTTTAAACTCTCGTCTTGTATATTTTCATTATATGAAAGTAGCAGTCCATTGGATTAATCGTTTAAAAAAACATAGTATCTTTATCATGTCTATTCCATTTTAATATATTAGCTTTAATCAGTTTTTGAATAACCAACTTAATTTTACTTATATTTAACTAAGAATTATAATTTGTATTAAATATGATAATTATTATTTATTTATTTATTTATTATTAATTTAAACGGGTAGTACCCAATTACAATTTTTTATAATCAGAATACAATTTTGTGGACTTAAATTCTAATTAAAAAGAAATACAGTAAAAGAATATGTATATATACAAATAATAGTTTTAAACACAACAAAAATCAGTATAAAAATATAATTTAGACAATTATAATATAGGTAGCAGAAATAATTTATAGATAGGCAATATTGTGTCTGAGGTGGTTTTCATAGAGGTGAAGATATTGGGCAATCATCGATTGTTGCAACTGTAGGATCTTAGGTATAGAAAAGTATTATATGCATGTGGCACTTAACATTTAAATTTAAATTTTTATATTTTATCATACTCTATGCAGATATAAGTAAAAATTATATTTTTTATAGTAAATCAAAAATGTCAACCGTCGTAATCATAAACTTTCAAATATGCCTTTTAAGAATTAATTGGTATAATACACTCTATTGGCTATGAAGTTGTTAAAGATAAATAAAAAATCCATATATCTATTATATCAGCTACCCTTGAATAAACACCATAATACAACACGTAAGAGAGATAATTATTTTGGAGAACTTTTGATCATTCATTGAATAATAATAGAGCACTGATTCATTCTTTTTTTTCTCTCTTTTATGCAATCCTATGAGCTCAAGAGAAAATTGTTCACTAAAGAATTTTACTGGGCACAAAAGAGAGCAGGAATTATAAACGGCAACTCAGATATTCATTTGAGACTGCTCCATAAACCCCTTTCATGCCAACGGCGAACTAATTATACTCATTCAAATGTTTTTTATATACATATATTCATTGTGCTGCTTGTGTCTAATATTATAATAGCTATCGAAGTGATTTTTTCGAACACCTTAAGATTATTCTTTTATTCTACAATTGTGTTTATGGGTTATCTAAAAAAAAATTTTAATATTACCTATCAAATATTCTAATAATATCCCATACATAGTCAATATTATAAATATTTTAACTGTGTTATTTTTAAATTACTACCGATTAAATTTATATATTTTGTATTTCTTTATAAGTATTTAATATTATACTCAAAGTAGAAATTCACGAAAAAAATTTTATAATAAAGACTGAATAAAATTTTTTTGCATCTAATGGAATCAAATAATCCTTATAGTGCATAGATAATTAGGCTATAATTTATCAAATACCAAATTAAATTTCAAATATTTATCTGGTAAATAACTATTATATCTATATAGACTTTAAAATAAACTTATTTTTATTAAAATATAATATTTTAAGCATAAATATTTTACACAGTTTTAGGTGTAATTAATATGTAATGTTAATTGCTGTTTTTAGAACTTTAGGTAAAGTACTTTAAAATTTACATTTCAAGCTATAAAACAAAAATTAATAAAAGAAAAAGATAAATTTTCTTTAGTTTTTTTTTTTTTGCGTTTACAAAAACTACCAAGAAAATCTAAAAAATGGCCTTTAAAGTACCATCTGTATTTTGTTCTCTATGTAAAACGCTATATAAAACTTTAGAGTGCAGATTTACAACTGATATAAATGTAGTTAAAAAAACTTTATTGTAAAATTAATACATTTCACTCAGAGTTAAGATTTAAAAATAAATTTAAAAAAAAAAATTGTTCATGAATGGGTATATTTGTAATTTTATCACAAAAGTGTAACAACTTTATTTTATGTAACTTAAATGTAAATTTTTCTTTTATTAAAAAAGTTATGTGGGGAAAAATGATATTAAAGAATTGAAGTGGAATAAATGCCATACGTAGGCGGACATATTCCTATTGGTTATTAAAATATTTACTTTAACAGTGTGAAATTTAATTTGTTAGAATTAATATTGGTAAAATAATTTATTATTCTTTTGATAATATTGTGAACAATAGTAGATTATAAAAGAACCGATTTCTATGGAATAAACCATCACTGTTCTATATAAGATACATGCAGATGACTTCTAAAGCATTCCCAGAGGTTTCATGAAAAATTCCTAAAATATTATAATTTCTAACTTCTATCTTTATACAATTATGTTTGTCCATTCAAAAGTATTCAATATTAGATATTCACTGAGTTTTAGATTCTGAACGGAGTGATGGAATTTATTGGTTTTACAATGATGTGTGTTTTTTTTTTTTTTTTAATTTTTTTAATTTTTTAATTTTTTTATTTTTTTTATTTTTGTATCTGACGACACCTTTTTTGGCAGTAAAAATTCTTCAATTTGCTTAAGCAGCAATTTTTCTGAAAGAAAAGTGAATGTAGATGGTACTTTGGCTAGTCCAAAATCCATCTTTTCAATACTTTTTAAAAAAATCGAAAAAAACGATAAAAAAGTTACGAAAAACGGGAAATTTTACGCAAAATCATGTTTTTACAAATTGCATTTTTTTAAAATGCTTTAACTCAAAAACGAAAAACCGCAACAACTTGAAATTTTCACAAAATCTTTATATTGACGTTCTCTATACATGGTTAAGTTTTCAAAGTATTTTGACTTATTTATAGACAATTTAAATTTTCGATTTTTCTAAATTTTTCGTTTCAAAATAAAATATACTTATTACAATATTTATAAATAACATTGTATTATATTCTAGACAAACATATCATCTCCATTCAGAATCGTTTTTCGTATACAATGATACCTATCATTGAATTCAAATTTAACAAATCCATTATAATGACCTATCCTATGAAGAGTCGCACTTCACCCCCAAGTGTACAGCAGAGCGAGGCCCATCCGGTTCTTTTTTTGTTTTATTAATCTGTTTAGGATCTTAGCCTCCTGTTAATCCTCATATATATTTATACATATGTATATATTATTAATATATTATTATGTACTATCATTATATATTATATAAATATAATAATATAAATATACTTTATATTGCTTATATTATATTCATTATATTTGATTTTTCCTTGCAATTCACAATTTTTCCTCAAATTAATTATTACCATTTAATTTTCATAAATCGTCTAAGATATGGAACTTATGTACATTATATTTCTTGTTATGAAACCATAAATATTCAGTGCTTACTGCCTTTTTTTTTTTGGACTTTCAATGCATTTTTTTTTAAAGTTAATTTTTTTATCTCATGGGTGAAAGCCGAAGCAAATGGTGGAATGAATATTATTTGAGATCAGAAAATAATATATTGAAATTCTCTCGGTCATATCAAGATACGGCCAGTGGTACTTGGACAAATGCAGAAGTGTTCATAATTCATAAGCCGAGCGAACGATGAGATAATACGACTTTATGAATGTACTAAGTGTATGTTGCTATAATAATTAATTGAAATATATATTTAACACATTACAGTATGTAAATTATTAATTGTGGTGTTACATTTTCACACATTCCTTGTTAGTATGCAGCAGTCAAATCATAATTATTAGACCGAAATAACCAAAATACTTTAAATATAAAACTGCTCAAATTGGATAAAACATTTAAAAATAATACTTATGTATTAATAATATAAGTAAAAGTTAAATTTCATTGATTAGCATATTTCTTAGTCCTTAAATAAATTCATTAAACATTTTTTTCAGTGTTAATCAGTTTTTGAAATATAAAATAAAATATTGTAAAATTATACATCACTAGACGGGGAAAAAAGATAACATGCAATTTTATAATTTTTAATTATAAAACGTTGTTGCAATAATTTTTACATTAAAAAATTAAATTTTTATTGAACTCTAAAACATAATATAATATAAAATAAGTTTTAAATCAATTATACTAAATGGTTATATTATAGATTATTACATATAATAATGATTAAAATTTAAATAAAGAGTTCGTAAAGTATTTAAAAACCATCTTTTGAAATGTCAGCGGAACATTAAAACGATGAGGATTTTCTCAGTATTTCAGTTTGTTTTTAAGATGAAAGTTAAGGGAAGCGGAAAATTTATTTGGTTTCAAGCTATATATAACAGTACAAAGCTGTTTTTTAGGTACCTAAAAGCAAGAGGTAGGAATAAAGTTGAGTTATCGGCAAAAAATTACGTCAGGATTTTTCATAAATAAAAAAGTACGTCGATTACCCATAAAACAAAACCAGAAATGCAAAACGCATTTAAAACGAATATTTATGGAAATATTTGACTTTTATATTTTACAATTTTATTTGTGTGAAATGCAATCTGAAATATTGTTATTGGGTTGCACTATGGCTTGAAGCCATTAAAACAAACGTGATTTATTGAAGTTGTAAAATTCGTTTATTTTTTTTGCAGATATATTTTCTTGGCTATCTACACGGCCGAAATGGTTATCAAAACCATATCTAAAGGATTTATACTAAATAAGTATACTTACTTACGAAACCCATGGAACTGGCTAGATTTCATTGTCATCACATCAGGCTACGCCACTATTGGTATGGACGTCGGAAATTTAGCCGGGTTGCGTACGTTTCGTGTACTTAGAGCTCTGAAAACCGTATCTATAATGCCAGGTAAAATTTGTTGTTTTGAAAAACTGTCGTAGTTGACTTAATAAGATATTCTGAGCATGTACGTAATACAAAAAATCTATGACTATTTGTAGTCAAAAGGTGTTTAAAAAATTATGTTTATATATAAATATTTTTATTCTTTGTCGAACTTAACCCATGCGTATTGAATATATCAGAATATATCATATTCCCAAAAATATTACTCAAAGCTCTAGTATGACGATAAACAAATGGTTTAAAACATTTTTTAATTGAACTATCTCTATTTGCACCGAGTAGTTTTTTTTTTTTTTTAATACAAATTATTTTATAGCAAAATATTAATTTTATTAATATGTCTACTCGAGTACAGAAAAAAATACTAAAATTTCATACGTGTATATTTATTTAAAAACATCGAATACATGAGTACCTTAAAAAATACCCACATCGATTGGTTATATATTAAATTCCAAAATAAGTGAGATTTTATAATATTAGTCTTAAAATAATGATTTTTTTTTTCGTTAAAAATTCTGTTGACAAAAGAAGTTAACGCTCTTGAAGTCTTTTTTTCAATCAGCACATTAGGACAGTAAAATATTTAAAAAAAATGTATATGGCCTCTCTATAGATTGGAAATTGGAAACTAATGGTACTGTAGAGAGCTGATATTTTCAAATATATTATAATTTAAAGAAAATTTTAAAATATTTGGTTTAAAGTAAAATTGTAAATCTATATAAACAATTTAAAAAAAATCTAAAAGAATTATAAATATGTTTCTATATATAGTTTTTCATTTCTTTTACCGGTACCTTTGTGAAACTATTTTGAAAAATATTATAAATTATTTTATTTAATAAAATTTGATATAAAATCTGTGATAGGATTATTTTTTTATAGTTATTATTGATTGTATGATAAATAAAAAGGAGTGTAATTTATATTATTAATATACTTAAAATTCAATTTTTAAGAATAATTATAGAAGAATCACATTATTTTTTTTCATATTATGTTCTTCTCGTCAATAAAGAGCAAACATTATATTTTATATGTCTTTAAATTAAATTAATAATCACCTATTACTTATCTTAATACAATAAGCTTATCTTTGTTCTAACCATATTATAGCCTTTCGGACAGTGAACATGTATATCTTGCTACAATACATAAATATTCACCATGTTATCGCAAAATTTAGAGTTTAAACTTAAAAGCATACTATAAAAGTCTATAAGCTTTATCAACCAATAAGTGGATTTTTCTTTTGTACGATAGTAGATATTGATATAGGAAAATAATATATAATATAAACAAAATGTTGATGTCATATATTTTAATATTAATACAACTGTCGAACCCGATTAAGAATTTCAAATACAAGTTTTTGTGCAGTATTAAATTTATAAGTCAGATATCATAAAACACATTTTAGTTATTATAAGTATCTCTAAAAATAATGGTAGGTGAGACTTAAAATGTTTAATAATTATTGAGATATCTTATTTAGACCACCATCATTTTGTCCGAGAATTAAGAGAACAACTAAAAAGTTGTGTAATGAAAGTTATATGATTAGAATACAGAAATTTGCATTGATAAACCTAAAAATCCGAGATTTTCTAGCCTGAAACCCGAAATCCAAAATCTAGATTTGGCGGATTTTTGAAGAATCTGGATTTCATTCCCATCACTAGTATCTATATGTAAATTTTTTTTTATTGTGGTTTTAATTTTTTCAAATCCTAAGTTTCGTTAAATGATTGATATATGTTTCTTTTTTATATAATTTATTTAAGCTCGGTATAAATCTTTATTAAAATGTCTTATATTGTCTTATATTGTGTCATGAACAGCAAGGTTTCCATCCGTCCTGAATTTCACGGAAATATTTCATTTTTTTTTGTACTGTTTACATTCGATGCATCCCACGTCCTGGCTTATTGAGCACCGGGATGCAATATATCCCGTACTTGAGTATTTTTTAAATAATACATACATAAATATCACAAGTATATTTATAATTTATAGGACCATTTATTTTTCGTACCGTATATTTACAAGTAACAATCAAGATTTTTTTCCAAATCAACTCATTTAATTTATTTAAAATTTATTTGTCATTAATACGTAACACATTATATTGAGTTATATGTACTAATTGATTAAGCATATTTAATTCTATGACTGGAAGACATACTCAGCGTTTTCTTTCGCATTTCGCACGTCGTGTTTTCCTCGCCACAATAAATTGCTTCACACTACCACTGTAATCCGTCACGTTATTATCCGCGTTTTTTGCTGACAAACGTCGAAATAATAAAAACGTGAACTTCTAATTTTATATAATCTTAAATCATAGGATATACTATACTGGTATTAGAAAACGTTGTGTTTAAACCATAATTTTACGTTGATATTAAATATTACATCTTTTTAAATTGTGAATATTAGATATATTAATTTAATCATCAGTTATCATTATTATTACAATGCATAAGCCTATTAGTTAAATCCTAGTAGGCTAATATATTTCACTTAACTCTGCTGAGGCTATAATCAATTTTATATCAAACACTTAAATAAATGATACTTAAGAAGATACTTTTGTATAGTTTTCAATTTTCAAATAAATGAATCATAAATTATATTCTCAGTTAATATTATCATTAGTAGATAAGTTAAACTTGTAATATATTAAAATCATTTTAAAATTGACATTTAATAAATTAATGTTTATTTATTAATGATTTGTACTATTCGAATACAGTGAATGGAAATCAATTACCTTAGGTATGTAAATAAATCAAACTTAATATTGTCAAAATATATGGTCTCAGTATTTTTGACAATGATAGTTGGTAACCCCAATAAACGGTATTCTTTGTCTTCTTTTTACTGTCTATCCATTTATTTCTTCTTGATTTTTATTTCTTAATTTTCGACCATTGTCGGTACTCAAATTACATTTCTTAAAACATTTTTAATCCAGTTTTCTCTTTTCTCCCCGAGCTAGGTTCCACATTACATGTGACTTCTGTGTATTGATCTACTTTCAAAAATCTTAATCTTCTATTCTTTCTGTCAACAAAATTCTCAATACTCATATTTATCAACATATCCCAAAATATTCGATTTTGTATTTCTTGTTGTTCGGTACGAAAAAATTTTATCACTTCTATATTTTAAATAATTTATAAGAACTGTAATACTGGTATTAATAAAAGTTATAAATACAAAATATAAACTAACATATTCCATACTATTATTCCCTTGTCAAAATATTATCCATAAAGCTATATTTACGTTGGGTTCAGATTCTAAAATCAAACAACTTGTTAAGTATAATTAAACGTAATTTAATTCCTAGATGTGTGAATACAATCTATTGTAATTTAAAATTAATTTAATCATGATTTAACCCTGTAACGTCAAAAACATTATGATCCAAGAACTACAACAATTACAAATTGAATATTAACCTAAATTCTATACATGAGCATTTGTCCCAAAATCCAAATTTTAGAGCTAATATATACCCACAACGTATGCATTATAAGGTAAATATAAACGAATATTTACTCATTTTGACGAGTATTACATCTTAGACTATACCGATTTAGGGGTTTCGGGTAATTTGGTCAAGAAAATACGTTATAAATTATATAATCGGGATAACCAATTTTAATGTTGAATAACACCAAGAGTATAATTTAATTATTTCAATCCTTTAGAATAATTTTTGTAAGAAACTGAAATATTTTGATAAAAACATTATTTTTGATGATCAAAAAAACAATTGGGTGTATCATAAAAAATACGTAAAATATAATATTTTATAACATTTATGTTTATGTTTCAATAAAATGTTTCATCACTTTATAATACAAAGTTATAACAATGATAAAAGTAAAATATGGTTCCATATAAATAATGGTTGAATAGTAAGGACTCATTGGTCCTATCCGATTTATTTTTATTTTTTTGAATATAATAATAACCGACACTGATTTCAAGAATGAGTATTTTTCATCCCCTTATTTTGACACTTTTGTAATGGATTACCAATAGTATCCTAACTACTAAAACAAAAAATAAAAGCTATAAATAATAATATGTTATACTGTTAAAAGTACATTAGTTTTACAATACATAAATTATTTGTAAGAGTTTAAAAATGAAATGCGTCATTAGACAAAAATAAATTATTAGAAAAATAATTTTTGTTATCATCAATGGATTTCATAACTTCATAATTCTTAAATCTCGATTAAAAAAAAAATATATATAGAATAAAATAAACATTGTGTTTTTAATTTTAATTTTTTTTTTTTTTTTAAAAAAAACCTTCTTACTATTAAACTCGAATGGTCAATTTCAGAAAAGTAAAGAATTTATTTATTTGTATTGAAATCTAAATAATAACCATTGTGATGGAATTGTAAGATTTATTATTTTGTTTAATTATTTAAAATCCATCATTAGACATAAGACTCCTGAAATTAAGATAAAAATATTGAAGTATTTGCTTTAGTTAACATTTAGTAAATAAATAAATAGTTTTCTTGGAATTTTTGGCGGTAGATATGTTTTTAGGTACCTCAAAATTTTAATTTTAAAAGTTACTCGTCTTTTTTATAACATTTCACCATCCAAATAAAAGTAATTTTTAATCGTTAAACTAAATATTTATGGACTAAAAATAAAATTTAAATACTGATTTCTATAATTGTATCATAAATTATCATAATATTTTTAATCCATAATAACTAAATTAAATATTTGGTTTTTATATACGTACATTTATAAAAAAAATACCTATATTTATGGATTTCTGTTAAATATAATTTATTCTGAAGTTTTTAATTCCTTAAAGTATCGATTGTATAATATCAAACGAAAATATTTAATAATTTTATAATTCCAATAAGTACGATAGTTAATATTTTTTCAATCAAATTATTTTAAAAACATTTAATTCCTCGTAAATATAAATACAATTTAATTTATGTGTATGATTTTAGTCATTTTTTAAAATGTATTAAATTACCTAAAAACATTTTTATTGATTTATTTTACTTTCCATTAAAATATCATAACAATGAAAACAAATAAATTAAAAAAATTGTGAATTAACCAAAACACTGGTTATTACGATAGCTATTAGTTTCCGCTTACCGTCTCCATCCCTTAAAAACTTTTTGACTTTATCATTACCGGTGTATAACTTTATACAAGGAAAACTTTCGTGTGATGCTATACAATCGTACACGAAGCATCCTCGTTTTTCAAATTTCGCTATCATCATGAATTCAGCGAAGTTTATGCTTTCCTGTATACTATAGTTTAGGTTTACTTCAAAATATTGTACAAATAACGCTAAGTATTATATACTTTTTCTTAAATGATTATTCATAAAATAAACAAAAATTATGACAGAGAGAAAAAACAATTATTTTTATAAATTAAAATTAATTATATAAGTAAATGACAAGTTAGTCAGATGGAAACTTTTTTTAAGGCATATTATTTGATATAAGATATACATAATCTTTGAAGATGGATGATTTTGAATTTTAAAAACGATTTTGAGTGAAGATCGTTTTATATCTGATATTAATAAGTCAATAACTTTAATATGTATCTTATTTTATTTTAAGTACAACCATAAAATATATACTCATGTGAAATATTATATAATATTATATAAATAAATAACATAAGTTATTATGATATAAGTTATATTTTATATGTTTTATTTAAAGCCGATCCTACACGACTCGTGTACTCGGCGAATAATCGTCAATCGTGATGCTTTACGAGTCGAGTAGGAGATGTTTAATTGTCAAGTATGGCAATTATTTTTAATCGCCGAGTCGCTCGGTGTTTCCTATCGGTTGTCGGTTAATGTGACACGAGTCAAAGGAATTATAAATAATCGCCCAACGATCGAATAATCGGCGAATATACGAGTCATGTAGGAGCGACATGATCGCCAAGTTAAAATACTCGGTGGGCATTCGCGATTACGATGTTCGCCAAGTACACGAGTCGTGTGGGACCGGCTTAAAATATAAAATAAAAATTATATTATAAAGTACAATTCATTTTAAATTATAAACAGTAAAATAAAAAAACTATTGGTATAACACTAATGTTTTTTCTCTGAACACTTTTAGGTTATAAATATTCAAGACCATTTTTCTTCTTTATGTACTTAGTTTTCTCTCGTACAAAGGATTGCTGCCAAAAGTTGTTGAATAATTTTATAAAATATAGTTTCTTTGAGCAAATTTAATTCTAATAAAATTGGTTAGAGTTAATTAATTACAACCTATAATTTTTTAGACTTTCTTTAGAATAGGTTTCAATAATGTACTAATTTGCAATTGTCTTAAACTGTATATTATAACCAAGTAAAATCATGAACCTTATTATTCACGATCATTTCATACATATTTTTTTTTATTAGGATATTCTTTGACAAGATTTTCATATACAGAACCGTTTAATAAAATTAATTAAATAATAGTAATTATTAATGTGTTTCCTCTCCCCTTTGCTCTTTACACCAATTACAAGCCATTTGTGATTTCGAACATAAAATCTTTAACTGCCCTACTCTTTCTTCCAATAGACTGATTCTTTTTTCACTTTTTTCATCTCTAAGCTATATCACACCCGATTCCAACCTTCTCCTCAACTCTCGGTCAATCCCTATTATCCAGTCCATCATCAACTTCATCCTTACTGCTGGCTTCCTAATCTAATTATATTAAAAAACTAATGTAAATATTTTATTATAATAATTTTATTGCTATAATGTTTCTAAATAAAAGCAAAAAAAAAAATAAATATATATATATTAACCTCACCCACGTAAAGGCCCACCTCAATGTCATCGCTGTCTGTCTTACGGGCACACTCAGAGTTACTGCAACCACGTTTCACGATGCATCAGATGTGGCGAAAAACATAGTTCTGACGTATGCACTTTATCACCAGAATCTCCGGCCAGGTGTGCTTTATGTCAATGTAGTCACTCAGCTAATTACAAGGGTTGTTCTGTTTATAAAAAACTTACTAACATACAATCTCGTCGTAAACACTTCATTTCTACTCCCAATTGTCATATTAACTTTCCTAAATCCACTTTAAATTCCAATACTGATAAACCATCATATGCCGAAGCTACTTTCTCCGACCATAAACATTCCCATTTATCTCCTAATATAGAAACTTTATTTACTACTTTCATTTCCGAATTCACTGCCATCATAAAACCCCTCCTGTCACTCCTAACGTCATTATTAAATAAAGATCAATTGTAATTCCATATATCATTGTACGTACTCCATATTGTTTACCATTTCATTTCATATTCTTATCTAATTACTTAATTATCTATTTTTATTTTATGTTACAATATTATTCCTAAGCTATAATTGTACTTTATGTTTACCTATTACCTGAATAGCTAACTACCAAATCTCAAAAAAATTTAAAATAAGACACTTTCTATTGTAAATCTTATCTTCCTATATTATATATTGTATTATTGTAATTGTCGAACTATAATAGTTGTATACTGAAGTTCTAAAAATAAAAAAAATAAAAAATGTATCTTATTAAATTAGGTTATAATAATTTTAATCTTAATAATAATAATGCTGTTTATGTTATTTGAACAATTTATTTGTAATATGCATATATCGTTTAGTTACCTATAAAAATGTATTTGTGTAGTTATGTAAAGCACTTGCTTGTTGGCTTTATAATCTTTTTCTGGACCAGATAGAAGAACACGGGGATTTAGTTTTTTCGAATGGCCTTTTTTTATTGTACTCGTCTAGATCATGACGAACATTTGAACTCCACAGCGTTACACACATTTAATACACCCGTCTTAGTGTTTCATATAACTTAATTTAATTAAATTGTATAATAATCCACCAAACTTATTATATATCATCCGTCATCTTTAATTTTAAATTTAGTTCTATTTTAGAATAGTTTTCTTAACATTTTTTGATGCACTCCTGTCAAAGTTTAAACAATTAGTTTACGGACTGTAAATATTTGAAGTTTCTATAAAGGCAGTGGAATGGTAGGAAAATAATTTTGTTACCCAAGAATTTTTACTGCACTACCTACTATACTCTATTACATTTTAAATGCTTATAAATAATAAACTATTTTTTCAATTTTAATATGGCTGTAAGATCACTTTCGGAAAAATTATTTTATATATAAGAATTTTAATTTAAAAAAAAAATAAAGTTGTATAAAAATGATTGATATTATGTTTGTGTTTTTTTAAATTAACATATACTACATAATTTCACATATTAAATTCATCAAAATAAAAAATACTTACACATTTTGTATAGTTGGTTTAAAAATATAATGAATATATTAAGAACAATTATTTAAACACAAGCACTCAAGGTACATGTCACTGAGATGGTATTAAGTTATTTTTTGCTGAGTAATTTAACAGATCATATTTTTCAAAAAATAATTTTTTTTTAATTACATGTTAGGTATTTGAGTATTTAAAGTGTAACTACATGTACCTTGAGTGCTTGTTTTTAAATAATTTTTCTTAATGTATTGGTCATAATTTTAACCAATTCAAATTAGATTAAATTAAGAGTTATTCTTCACTATAATACTATATACATCGTATTGATAAATATACTGTACTTAAAGGCAACTTACACTCACAAAATGAGCAGCCCACTTTATTTATTTTCTTAAAATAAAGTTTTATAAATATATTATTCTTATATATCATAAGGAAATTCGATTATTTTTACCATAAACTAATATTGCATTTAAATGATTAAAATACTCATATTATTGTAATTTTCTGTAACTTAAACAAATAAACGACAATTATTTTAAATATTTAGCAAGAATTAATACATATACAATGGCAATGTGCAACGGCAATAATAGAGAATTCTGATATTGGCATAAACGATGTAAAATAATATGCAATTATGAAGTATTTTTAAATATACACTCTATGAAGGTTTTACTGTGAAAAATTATAATCAAACAAAACCATTAAAAATTGTAACTTTACGTTTAATAAATTCCAGTTTATTCAAGCATAATTGTTTCACAATTACAACAAATTTTATCATTTTCAATCTACTGAATAAAAATCCGGAAATTCAAAGTATGTTTTATTATAATTAAGTAATTGGTTTTAATACATTATCTTAACTGTAAGACTTTCGATGTAGTTTCATTATCATTAATAATAAATAATAAATGTAAATCATAATATACGTTTTCATAAAATAGAGCTAAATATCAATTACTGGTTTAATTTTTTTTAAAAAAAACGACAAATAACTTGTTTTTTAAGAACCTACTATCAATAACATTTTTTTATTTTTAAAAAAATTAAAAAGCGATATTGGATTACCGCTGATCAATATCATCTTACATATATAAACAGTTAATCGGTTATTTTATTTTACCGATCCTGGTTTTGGAACTAACGCCTATTTTTTAAAATGTATTTATTTATTTTTAAATTTCATAATCAGAATTGAATACAAGGAATATTTTGAAATCAATTTTCACATTAAATATAAATTCTTGACTGATGTCTGTCTACAAAAGTTACATATCTAAAATGATATTTTTTCATAAATAATTAGTATTTAATTTAGAAATCGGGTTCTATTATTGTTTAAAAAACTTGGCAGTCAAAATTACAGTGTTCCAGAGATATATATTGTTAATAATGTTGAGTAAAAAAGTTCTTCTTATATCATACCATATTATTAAAACTAATGACTGTTTAACTATTGGTTGCTTGATAAAATGTACCTTACTCAATCCGAGAGTTACTTATTCGATGAACACGTGCTGAATTAAAGGTCAATAGTTACCAACTATCGTTTTTAATTTATCTAATTTCAATTAATTATTGTTATATTAATAATCATCATATTTTCTGTTTTGATAATTTATTATTCTAAATTATTGTCTTATAGCTAATTTTAATTTTTAAAACATACTGTATTAAAATTATTACAAACATGAAGAATGTTTTAATAAAAATAAAATAAAACAACTTATGACTAGTTTTAATATCAACACGTTACAAGTACGCAAGAGAGAATATAAGATTATTTAATACAAAATTTTAAATGTAAATAAAATAATTTATCGAAAACCTTTTTTTATCCGGTTGGTGTTTACTAAAAATGATAATTAACGGTTTATAAATTTGAATCGGTTATAATAAGTATTTTGATACGACTGAAAAATTGGTTACTTGATTACATTCATACTATATATATGATGGCGATAAGCAATAAACGGCATCAAAAATTGTTCGGTTCCTGCGGGAGTCAAATGCCTCATTGTTTAGAATCGGTTTTAAACATTGTTAAAAATCTTATACGTCAATCTTGGTTTACTACTCAGCACGGCTAATTACATTATGTTTATAAATATAGGTGCAACTAGGTTTGTATTTTGGGGAGCAAATTTTTTTTTTCGGTATCACTTTGGTAAATTACTCTAGTTTTTAATTTTTATCAGTACCTATGATATGGAGCATAATAAAACATTTGAGAGGCTTAGACCCTAGCCTTTATTGCGCCTATGTTTATACCATTTCATTTCAGAAAGTTGTTCTTTAATCTATTAATTTAAAATCTCTATGGAGTAAAATCAAGGCTTACCAAGGCTTAATGAAGTTTCCCAAAAATTGTACGAATACAGTTAAATAATATATAGTAAATATAATAGCAAATATGTTGAAGAATGCAATACGTATATAGTGTTGCTAGTTAAACTTTTCGAATAATTTCTTACACTCCATTAATTTCTACTCATTATAGTAACCTCAATAAATCCTTTCACTGCTACATATTTTGAATGTATCCTGAAATAGTTACTATTATTAAAAATAACATTGTCGACCAAATTTTTGTCAGTTATATAGTTTGTACTGTGTAAAACTTTTAAAAAAAACCTCGTACGATTAAAAAATGATCAGGATCTCCATCGACATATCGAATACAAAATTATATTTGTTTAATATAATCACTTGTTTTGTTTATTATAATCGAAAAATAATTTGCACTAATACATTAATTTTTTGGATAACAGCGATTAAATTACTTTCTGTTGTAAAATTTGTATATTAAACTTGTGTTGTATTGTATTGTATGTGTCGTATTTTCTACAATAAATCATTATTTAATTTTAGGAGTTTATTTTAATTCATAAAAAGGTTTAATTTTGGGAATACCATCATTGTATGTGAGCTTTATTCAGTGAAGTATTCTATATTAATTATACGTAAAGAAAAAATAAAACTAACATGAGAATTTTTCTCTTTTATTTAATGATTTTATACGGGAGTGGTTTATATGAATGTTATCTTATTTTTCATTATTTTTTTTTTTTTTGTGGAAGGAATAAGATTAATTTATGCAATTTTAATTTTATGTAATTATATATTTATGTACTTTGTTATCAAGCTCTGGGTCACATTCTCTTTAGTTTCCTTATAGAATTACCAAAATGGAAGTTTCAAGATAACTCTTGCATTAGAGATTTGGAGAGTATATAGAGTCGTGTATGAAACAGTATGTACTGTAATTTTCCGACTTCTTTAACAGTACTTATATCGAACTCAATGTGAAAAGTATCATTAAAGTTATACGGATGTTCATTAGTGTTGAATAGAAATATTTAGATTTAGATTATAGAACTTTTAATTTAGATTTGAGGTGTTGCGTAATACTATGAAAAACGGAAAAATTTAGGAATAATTTAGCTATATAAATTTGTATGATTCAGTTTAGTTGTTTATTAAAGTTTAATTCCAAATATTTAACATCCGAGTAAAGAATAATATCGCTATTCAGTGATGACAGGAGAGGTTTCTGCAATAAATTTGAAGGTAATATGAATTTATTTTATTTCATTGATTTTTACTTGTCATTGGGAGTAGCAACAAGTTAGTAGGTAGATTAAGGTAATTTTACAATAATATCGACATCATTAAGAAGTTATTGAGTATGCGTATAAGATAAATTACTTGATCGTTAACGAATTCTGCAACTAATATATCAGGTTGTTTGGGTTAGTCAGTGGAGTATAAGTTGTATATAATTAAATGTACAAAGCGGTAAAAGGTCCACTTCTATACATATCTTATTATATAACTTTATGCTTAAGTATTTTTTACGTGTTCATCTTTGGATTAAATCATCTTTTTTTGATTATGAGATCATATGTCATATTATGAGTCATCGATACATTGTTTACTTACATCATTTATTCTACAAAAATGTTCCAATATTTTTGCTCAACTCGAGAAATTATAATGATAAATTTTTGAATAATATTTCAAAAAAATTATTCAACGTTTATAAGAATGGAAAATTGATCTTAGTATTTTTTTATTACTATTTTATTACAATTAAACATAATATTATAGAATCCTCACATTTTTGGTCATAATTTATTAGATGTTTTGGTACTGGAAATAAATCTAATTCCTTCATAGTTTATACTAAACACAATTATTTATTTAATTTATCTAAATTATCGTTATCTATTTAATAATGGAATATAATGAAAAATATAAATGAACAAATTAATAATAATTAAGACATATTTATTTTTTAATACTTTTTTTAAACATAAATATTGCTTTTATATTATACTTAAATCAAAAGGAACCAACTTAGTTTTTAATCTAATTCCAGCTAATAACTGTAGATATGTCTAATTCTCTTTTTATATAATTGTTGAGCTAAAATTGTTTTTACGAAAAGCTAATAAAAAAAAAATAAAAAAACTGTAGATAATTGGCAACGAAAAAAACACATAAGGCCAATGTGTGATCTATATGCACTATTATTTTTATATCTATTTTTGGGGAAAATAACAATATGGATGGTGTTATCAACGGAAATAGGTTTACAAAGGTTTGTGATGTAAGATATCAATTATAAAAATTGCAATAGAACTATTTGTTTATACGGTACTGTATGTATGATGATAATATGAAATATTATCCAAATAACACAAAATTATACGAGTATAGTAAATTTTAAAAATGATTCAATAATATTAAAATATCTTAATATTTCCAAAGTATTTATACTATACATATGAAAAATTAACTTATTATATTTAACTAAATTTTATCGTAAAAAATGGGTTATAAGTTATAAATCACATTATACGTTAAAAATATATAAAAATACATTAAAAATAAATATTTGAATAAGCAAATCTCACTGTTCAACAGTAAATTATAGAGTGACCAAGTATCACATTTCCACCTAAGTGACTCGATTATACCGGATTCCCGAGTAAAATAATGCAAAATTATTTATCACAAAAATCAAATTAAACCTTTTTTATCATTGCGATTAATAACTCAAACCGCTTTCCATTAAATTCAACTCACAATGACGATAAAATGCGTACCTAATAAACATACATAAACAAGAATCAGTTTTACAAATATACCTTGATAATAATATACTAACTGTAAACCCACGTAGATTTAAAAATATTTAACGTAATATTTCTGAGAAGATTGAAATTTCAAAATTCTAAATAATAATATTGATATTATTTCAAATCATGACAATATTATTAATTTAATAAAGTTAATATTAAGTTATAATATAAGAATTATTTAACATTAAAATTAAATGTAATTTATTTCGTAAAAATATTTGATATCTATTTTTTTAAATTATAAAATATTATTTAATATCCGGGACCTAATATATATATTTATTAATAAAATAACTCGAAGGTTTACAAAAATAATTATTAAGACAAAATTATAATATTGGGACAAGATATTTCAAAATATATAAATAAAATTATTAAAACTTTAAATATTAGTCGTATAAGAACCATAATAAAAATAAAAAAACTATTAAAAAATTGAATACCTAAACAAAAATATAACTAAAACTAATTGTTCAACAAATAATTTTAAAACTACCACGAGTTAACCCCGTAATACTTGTCGTATACGCCACGCAAAGGCTTGACGTATAACAACACTAAAACAAAGTATTTGTCGGTTGTTGGACACTCTAACCGTCAAACAAGCACGTAAAGAAAAACCTAATATTTAGCCCGGACGACTACCTTATTAAGTGACAAAGAAGACGATCTAGCACTGCTTAATAGGATAGTCGAAAACAGGTTCTTTAAAAGGCTTACTTTCCCTTACGGCTCTAAAGTTATTTTACCCTCGAAACAACTGACAAAGAATAAGATCTAGCACTGGATGTTTCGAGCGTGAGTTAATCTTCACCTAAACAATATTGTACTCTCCCCTCAAACTGACAAAGAATAAGATCTAGCACTGGATTGAGGTTTGAAATACAATATAGTTTTAATACCCTTTTTGTAAGTGTACCAACTTTTTCATATACTCACACAAAATACTTAAAATAGATAAATTACCAAACATGAACACCTTTTACAATTATAATCAAAACCTTTTAATTAAAGAAAACAAAAAATATAATTAATACAAAAATAAAATAATGACCGATCACTTCACTCGTGAATCGGGCAGCGTTCCGTCCTCCACATCGATGGCAGTAGAACGAACCTCCATCACGTCCTCCCGGCGGCGTTTTATTCTATTGCCATCTATCTGGTCAGCATTTCCTGAAGGTGGTATGTTTGTGTGTGAGTTTGCTGACCAACTAAATTAAATGTTAGGTACCATCCACATTTTAGTGATGATACAACATACTATATTTCCAACCAATAGCTTACATGAAGTACGAAATCAAGAACATCGGAAGAGATATTATTTTTATTTTGCCACATTTACTTTTATGCATAAATTAATATTTTTTAAACAAATTTAACTTTAGAACATTAAAATCACTTCAATAACCACTATATTTTTTAAATATTTTATAATTATTTTATACTCTTAGTAATTTACAAACTATAATCCATGTAATCTTAACTTTTATCAATAAATAATGTTTGAGATGAAAATGTTGTTTGTTAATTTAATACTTTGATGGCCTATTAAATTTACAATGATAATAAATTGTCATTTATTAATTTTTTTGCTTATTTAAAACAAAAATCTTTAAAATTTATAATCTGCATTTTCATCATTGGTCATAATTATTTGTATGTACGTTTATTTTTGAATTATCAAATTACTTTTTAATTTATTAAAGTTAACAAAATATTAATAATTCATTATTATTAGTACACTAAATATAAATATAATAATAACAAAGTGAGAAGTTTTAATATTTACAAAAAAAAAAAAAATAAAAAGTTATAACAAATATCGCACAAATAATTGGATGAAATTATTTATACTGTTGATATCGCAGCCATTGACTGGCAGAATAGTGTATTATTTACATATGCATAAAAATTTACTGTAAAAAAAAAAAAAATAATTGAGATACGTATGAGGAATTAAATAATTTATATATTCATAAATGCACAGACTTTACCATATTATATCAGTATAGTTGTATAATTTGTGAGTCATTCACAATTTTTTTTTATAAGATCATTTAAAAATAAAAATAAATATTAAATAATGATATGATTTATGAAGATAGGGAAAATATTTATACACATATACATCAATTATAAAATAAAATAAAACGAATTATTAATCACAGGAAAATAAATATTTATTCATAAAGCATATACACTCGTACCTACATATATATATCATAATCATATGGTAAATACATTACACATTATTTTCTTAAAATTTAGCTATATTTAAAATAATCGTACATAATTAAATTACATTTATTTAATAAAAATAATAACAAGTTTACACTTTATTTTTTGGTTTGTGATTTTATAACAGAAAATTGTAAGTCTATAATTATTTGTCAAAATAAATTGATACTAATTGTAATAATTATCCTAGATACAAAAAATTTCAATATGATATTTGCTGAGGTATAATTATATAAACATATACAGGTATATTCAATTTTGACTTAGTAGTATTGTTTAAGTTGATAAAATGTCCAAAACAAGTATACTATATATTTCAAATCACGAAGTAGCTACAGCCTATTTGGTTACAGTAAATACAATTATTTTTAAAGTACAATTGTAAAAACATGTACTTGTCCACTTTTTATTTTTAGATTTTAAGTTAAATGAGAATTTACTTTTCCATGATGTTTTTTATTTATTTATTTATTTTTTGTTTATGCAATTTAGACCAGGTATATTAGAGTAATAATAAAAGAATGGTTTGATTTCATATGAAAATGTTATCTAGAAAATATCTCTAGTTGGCTATTTTTTTTAATGTCTATATTTTTCGAAAAAGTAGAAAAAACTGATGAACAATTACAAAAAAAAAAAAAAACAGAATCTTGGTGATTGATTAAATCAATTTTTTTTTCTCGTATAAACTAAAAAATAATATTCGTAAAAATTTGAAATATTCACTGAATAGTACGAATAGTATTTTTCTAAAGATGATACAATTTACAAAAATATTAATTTTTTTATACTATTTATAGATATTTTAAATAACCATGTTTTTTTAGTTTCTTTCTGAAAAAAAATCAATAAAATAATTCTGATTAATGAAAAGTCTTGAAAATTTCATGGTTAGTTCTTCATTTCAATCTTATTTATGCAAAAAAAAAATGAATATCTTCAAATGCATAATTTTTTTTTATAAACATTTAAATTTAAAATTTTCGAATAAAATTATGAAATTCTGTAAAACGTTTGTTGTTAAAAACGTATAAAAATATTAAATTTCTAAATCTTCATGTCCGACAAACACGAATTTCTTTACAAGTTTTTGTTTCTATTCAACAAAAAAAGTTAACTGAAAATTCACAAAAAAAAAATGTTAGTTGGAAAAAATATTTTGACATCATACATTTTTAGCACATATTACTTACAATAATATGATAATTTAAAAATCTGTGATGGTAGCATTTTTTTTTAAAATGCATCCAGAAACATACTATACATTTGAAATACAATTCACTGAAAATATGCTAATTGTATTAATTCACTAGGTAATATACTTGTAATACAAAATAGTCCAAAACATATAGTAGAGAAATTCAATGGAGTTTAGCCGTATGATTCTATACTAAACAAACAAACCTTTAGTTGTATCATGTTTTATTAAACACATATAGTTTGAAATGGTATACTTAAAAAAAATATGTGAACACAACGTTGATGGTTTATTCGTGTTGTATGAAAACAAGCTACAGTTTTGTAGATACTACAATGAGGATTTTCTCGTAAAAAATGATTGACGTTTTTAACATTTCCACAATGACTGATTTTGCGAAAATGTGTAGTACAAGGGTGTGATAAAATTAATGCTAAACTATTATTTTTTTCTATCACGTCTTTTCGATCATTTTTATGTTAAGATATTTCATCAATCGAATATATTTTCAACCGTACATGCGTAAACATTACACCGAATCGCAAACGTCGACAACCCTTAGAGCAGTTTAAATATTTGCTGAGGTACGAAAAAACGATGATTTTATATATTTAATCATGGTAAAATAAACAGCTATAACCGGTACCCGATTTTTAATGTTTAGGATGATGATTCGCTATAAACATTATCAACATGCATAATGATTTCGATTATTTTAATGACCAAAAGTGAGTAAGGCAATGTATATAGGCTGCGGACCAATAATGCGTTAATAAATCCACGAAATAAAATAAATGTATTAAACAATTAAATTTAACAATTCACTCCAAACAAATATTTTTTTCAAATGTAGAATTAATTTTAACCATTTTAATATAATCAATGCTTTACGTATGTTTTTGGCTCGTTAAAAAACTTACCTGCTCACGCTGTTTACTTTTCGAGTTCAGTAATATTGAAACTATATAACACAAATTAGGAACTATATTTTAACAATATATACCATGCATATAATTAAAATTTCATTACTAAATAATATTATACTTATACTTTTAATGTACCTTATGTCAGAGGTATGCTGGATTTAGTTTATTTACAAACGAGACAATACACAACAATTGTATTTTCAAATTATCATAACGACCATATACTGTACCTTCGTTTATGGTATGTTGAGTTATAATAAAATGTATAAGATATTCACAAAATTCAGTTGTATCCAAAATATGTAAATTAATTTAATATTATTAACCATAATGTACATTGTAATGAGTGTAACTATGTCTTATTCAATTTTTATGTTATGCAATTTATACTTTCGTACGATATTATTTAATAACTAAATATTTATTGTTTCAACATCAAATATTTACAGTATATTTCAACATATTTTTTTTGATTTTAACTTGCTCTTTTTACAAGCTATTTATTGAAATCTATGCTGAATAATACACTTAAATGCTTTAAATTAATTAATATTTAATCTTTCTTTAATTTTTATAATATACGTACATTTTAGTATTTCGACGATATTCATTTTGATATAAGTTTCGGATTGAATATCATTCTGTGTAATGCTCAACCAAGTAAATATTGACTGAACGAAAGAGTAAACATATACTACCAAAATAATAGTGAAATTATAAAACAGTTGATTGCATAACATAGTTGAATAGCATAACTATAATTTAGTATTGCAAATACTCGTATTGTCTTCAATAGTATAAGCAATTAATCATCACACTAATTATTTTCAATTTTTTGCTACATAATTTTCAGTAGAGTTATGATATTTAACCAAGTTCTTAGTGAAATAAAATATTTATCTATGAATAAATAACTTAAATTTCATTTACTACTCAATAATTTGAGTGTTTACTATTTCAAAATTTTTATTTATTTTGACTAAATGTAAACATTTTCAGCAGTGTACAATATTAAACGCTCAATATTTCACGATTTGTATCTATATCTCTGCATCACGGAGTATGATTATACCAATATATATATATCAGAATATTTAAAATCTTATCTTCGTTCACCACTCTGTAATTAGCCGATGCGTAATACTATAATGGAACACGTACGTTTCGCATATGAATTTAATTTGGGTTTAGGTTTTTTTTCTTTTTAAGTGAAATTAAATTCATAATGATAAAACATCACCACATCTTTATCTGGTCCTCTTTTTAAACATATAGCCATTGTTTCTTGGGTTAAAATAATGACTGACGGAACTCAACCAAAACATGATCATGAAAGGAACTAGGTAAAGTTCGTTATTATTATCCATCGTGTCATGCATTTTGTAGTAATGAGATGGATATTTGTTATCAGTAAATTTTACAGACCGCAACAATGATGAGTTTTAATCATAAATATACCGGTAAAGTTTGATAATAGAACTTAGTACTAATTTTTAAACTTTCAAATCATTACCGATTGAACTTCAATATAGTTTTAGATTCTGAACGAAGTGATGGAATCTATTGGTTTTACAATGATGTGTGTTTTTTATTTTTATTTTTTTTTATTTTTTTTTTTTTATTTTTGTGTCTGACGACACCTTTTTTGGCAGTAAAAATGCTTCGATTTCCTTATGCAGCAACTTTTCTGAAAGGAAAGTGAATCTAGTTGGTACTTTGGGGGTCAAAAGTAAAAAATTTTCAATTTTTTTAAAATAACGATAAAATTTTTGTAGCTGCCCAGAAAATTTTGAAAATTAAATACAAGGTTTCTTATAAGTTTTTCCTTAACTGATAAAAAAAATCTAAAATCGTAAGTCACAATTTTTTTTTATAAATGCTCAAAGTTCCAATTTATACGAAATATGTAAAAATTGCGAAAATTTGCAAGTTATTTTGTAGATAAAAATTCATAAAATTTTTTCTGTTCATACTTAAGGTTCAAAATTTTAACAATAGGTTATCTATAAGCTACTCTTCAAAAATCTTTAAAAAAATTTCTACCGAACTTAGAGGAAAAAATTTTATGACTGTTTGAAATTAAAATATTTACGAAATTGCATAAAATAGTGATTTATTCTCAAACGATTTTAAATATTTGTTATAATTCAAAAAGTATAAGTCTTAATGTCATTCAAAAATTATTAAAATCCATAGTCACAATATTTTTTTATAAGCGTTTGAACAGCGAATATTGACATAAAATTTCATGTAAAATATAATATAATGTATAATATTCTAGACTGACAAATGATATCGGTTTTTTTAAAATTTTTATTTTTATTTCTAACTCAAAAACGAAACACCGCAACAACTTGAAATTTTCACCAAATCTTTATATTGACGTTCTCTATACATGGTTAAGTTTTCAAAGTATTTTAACATATTTTGACTTATTTATAGACAATTTAAATTTTCGATTTTTCTAAATTATTCGTTTAAAAATAAAGTATACTTATTACAATATTTATAAATAACATTGTATTATATTCTAGATAAACATATCATCTCCGTTCAGAATCGTTTTTCATATACAATGATACCTATTATTGAATTCAAATTTAACAAATCCATTATAATGACCTATCCTATGAAGAGTCGCATTTCACCCCCAAGTGTACAGCAGAGCGAGGCCCATCCGCTTCTTTTTTTTTAATAATCAATCTAAATTAGATTATTTAGAAGATAAACCAGTGATTTCAACTATTATTTATGCAATTATTGTAGAGTATTAATTTAAAAATTACATTATTAATGAATCTCTTTTATGTAAAATAGTTTGAAGGTCATTAGTTAAGTGGTGGTTTAATATTACGAGTACGGAGTATGTTGAATAGATCAATATGGTGTACATAATTTCATACTAAAAACCACTAAGTAGCTTAATATTTATGTAAAATAAAATTAATTTAAAATTCTGCACTGTAATAGTGTGGATAGATAATTTATTTACACTTATATTAAAAAACAATTTTTAATCAAAACATCAATAATATCGTTGGGGTTTATTCGTGAACAACTGAACTGATGGCAAAATGAGATTTTCTGGAACCTGTGGAATGCCATAGAATATGAATCGTATTGTTATTCCCTTTGGGAGAGGAAACCCTATTATAAGTGAATGCACTGATTTTTCATAAAATTGTCTGGATGATTTTTCTACTCGTTGAACGTTTAATAAAATTACTGTTAAGAAAAATTTAATAAAGAAGTTGACAAATTAAATAAAACTATAAGAGGATAATGTATTTGATTTACTTGTAAAATACGAATTCAATTTATTATTCAATAATCGAGATCAAAATGTAATACTTGTCAGAAACTGTATTATTTCAATGGATTTATAAATTTCATCTATGATGTAATAAATAACTTAATTCAAGTATAAGCAAAATAGCTGATTCAACTAAATAGCTAATTTCTTCAGATTTTATAATTGTTGGTTTCTACGAACGTTTTGTTAAATTTGATTTTGGTTTAAATTGGTATAGGATGATATTTAAATGAAATTACCATCAACTTTTGAATGACTGAGTTACCTATTTAATTATAAGTAATGGAGATTTATTTTTATTTTTATTATACTGACATCTGAAGCAAGAAATTATAGACAATACAAATTACCTAAGTGCATTTCGAATAGTTCTTTAAATCGTATCTACTAAAAATAAATGAATGTTATGTATAGTAAAGATTAATATTAAATGTTGTTTTTGTTATATCGAATGGCTTGTATTTCTGTACGTACGAATTACAGTTCTCTATTAAACTATTATTATATGATTAATCATTTATATTTTTTCTTGTTCTACAGGTCTTAAAACGATCATCAATGCCTTGTTGCACTCATTCCGTCAATTAGCTGAAGTTATGACACTAACCATATTCTGTCTTATGGTATTCGCTCTATTTGCACTTCAAGTATATATGGGTGCATTGCGAAACAAATGCGTCATGATCAACAAAGACAACGTTAATTGGCTAATGTAAGATTCATTGATTAACAATTATTTATTATTTATATCCTTAACAAGTGTATAAATAACTATAAGCTATTTAAAGTTTATTATTTTAAAATCATAATAAGTATATGGTTTAATAAAACCCAATATTATTCTTTTTTTATTTTCGTTGTTTATTTCATCATTATTATTAAATTTTAAGAGTCAAACAATATTTACAATTTTCAACACCTTTAAATAATATTCATTTATTTGTTTAATGTTAAGAAAAAAACTAGCTTTTTAATATGATTTTAGATTCCGAACGGAGTGAAGAATGTATTGATTTTACAATGATGTGTGTTTTTTTTTTTTTTTTTGTGTCTGTCGACACAATTTGGGGCAGTAAAAATGCTTCGATTGCCTTATGTAGCAACTTTTCTGAAAGGAAAGTGAATCTATTTGGTACTTTGGGGAGTCAAAAGTAAAAAATTTCCAATATTTTTTAAATGCGACGGGAAAAACCATAAAAAAATTTGGGAAAAACGGGAGTTTTTACGCAAAACCAGTTTTCGACATAATCAAATTTTTTATTTTGCTATAACTCAAAAACTAATAGATGTAAATACTTGAAATTTTCACCAAATGTTTAGATTAGCGTTCTCTATACACCATTAAATTTTCAAAGTATTTTGACTTTTATTAAGCTATTTATAGACAATTGAAATTTTCAATTTTAAGTATTTTTTTTTTAAATAACGATAAAATTTTTTTGGCTGCCCAGAAAATCTTGAAAATTTAATACAAGGTTTCTTATAAGTTGTTCCTTAACTGATAAAAAAAATCTAAAATCGTAAGTCACAATTTTTTTTTATAAGTGCTCAAAGTTCCAATTTATACGAAATATGTAAAAATCACGATAATTTGAAAGTTATTTTGTAGATAAAAATTCATTAAATTTTTTCTGTTCATACTTAAGGTTCAAAATTTTAACACTAGGTTATCTATAAGCTACTCTTCAAAAATCTTTAAAAAAATTTCTACCGGAATTAGAGGAAAAAATTTTATGACTGTTTGAAATTTAAATATTTACGAAATTGCATAAAATAGTGATTTATTGTCAAACGATTTTAAATATTTTTTATAATTCAAAAAGTATAAGTCGCAGATTTTTGAAATTTCTACCAGCTGTTAAGATTGGTATTTCCTTTATGTCATATTTTTTTCAAAATATTATATTGATTTTTAAGCCACTTATAGGCATTTAAAATATTCGATTTTTTTATATATTTTTTTTATAATCGGTGATAAAAAAAATTTGGCTCGTACAAAATACTTGAAAATTTAATCGAAGGTTCCACAGAAGTAGTTCTTAATATCATTCAAAAATTATTAAAATCCATAGGCACAATTTTTTTTTATAAGCGTTTGAACAGCGAATATTGACAAAAAATTACATGTAAAGTATAATATAATGTATAATATTCTAGACTGACAAAGATATCGGTTTTTTTTTAAAATGCTCTAACTCAAAAATGAAAAACCGCAACAACTTGAAATTTTCACCAAATCTTTATATTGACGTTCTCTATACATGGTTAAGATTTCAAAGTATTTTGACATATTTTGACTTATTTATAGACAATTTAAATTTTCGATTTTTGTTTTTAAACATCTATAAAATTTAATTGGTTGAGCGAAAACTCTTGAAAATTTTATACCAGGTTTATAATAAGTTAAACTTATCGTAACTAAAAAATATCAGTGATCGGTTAACTCAATTTTTTTTTATAAGCCCTTAATGCTCAAATTTGTATAAAATGTGTAAAAATCACAATAATTTGCAAGTTATATTGTAGATAAAAATTCATAAAATTTTTTTTGTTCATACTTAAGGTTCAAAATTTTAACACTAGGTTATCTATGAGCTACTCTTCAAAAATCTTTAAAAAAATTTCTACCGGACTAGGAAGAAAAAATTGTATGACTGTTTGAAATTTAAATATTTACGAAATTGCATAAAATAGCGATTTATTCTCAAACGATTTTAAATATTTTTTATAATTCAAAAAGTATAAGTCGCAGATTTTTGAAATTTCTACCAGTTGTTAAGATTGGTATTTCCTTTATGTCATATTTTTTTCAAAATACTATATTGATTTTTAAGCCACTTATAGGCATTTAAAATATTCGATTTTTTTACATTTTTTTTTTATAATCGGTGATAAAAAAAATTTGGCTCGTACAAAATACTTGAAAATTTAATAGAAGATTCCACAGAAGTAGTTCTTAAAGTCATTCAAAAATTATTAAAATCCATAGGCACAATTTTTTTTTATAAGCGTTTGAACAGCGAATATTGACATAAAATTACATGTAAAATATAATATAATGTATAATATTCTAGACTGACAAAGATATCGGTTTTTTTTTAAAATGCTCTAACTCAAAAATGAAAAACCGCAACAACTTGAAATTTTCACCAAATCTTTATATTGATGTTCTCTATACATGGTTACGATTTCAAAGTATTTTGACATATTTTGACTTATTTATAGACAATTTAAATTTTCGATTTTTGTAAAATTTTTGTTTTTAAACATCTATAAAATTTAATTGATTGAGCGAAAACTCTTGAAAATTTTATACTAGGTTTATAATAAGTTAAACTTATCGTAACTAAAAAATATCGGTGATCGGTTCACTCAATTTTTTTTTATAAACCCTTAATGCTCAAATTTGTATAAAATGTGTAAAAATCACGATAATTTGCAAGTTATTTTGTAGGTAAAAATTCATAAAATTTTTTCTGTTCATACTTAAGGTTCAAAATTTTAATACTAGGTTATCTATAAGCTACTCTTCAAAAATCTTTAAAAAAATTTCTACCGAACATAGAGGAAAAAATTTTATGACTGTTTGAAATTTAAATATTTACGAAATTGCATAAAATAGTGATTTATTGTCAAACGATTTTAAATATTTTTTATAATTCAAAAAGTATAAGTCGCAGATTTTTGAAATTTCTACCAGCTGTTAAGATTGGTATTTCCTTTATGTCATATTTTTTTCAAAATATTATATTGATTTTTAAGCCACTTATAGGCATTTAAAATATTCGATTTTTTTATATATTTTTTTTATAATCGGTGATAAAAAAAATTTGGCTCGTACAAAATACTTGAAAATTTAATCGAAGGTTCCACAGAAGTAGTTCTTAATATCATTCAAAAATTATTAAAATCCATAGGCACAATTTTTTTTTATAAGCGTTTGAACAGCGAATATTGACAAAAAATTACATGTAAAGTATAATATAATGTATAATATTCTAGACTGACAAAGATATCGGTTTTTTTTTAAAATGCTCTAACTCAAAAATGAAAAACCGCAACAACTTGAAATTTTCACCAAATCTTTATATTGACGTTCTCTATACACGGTTAAGATTTCAAAGTATTTTGACATATTTTGACTTATTTATAGACAATTTAAATTTTCGATTTTTGTTTTTAAACATCTATAAAATTTAATTGGTTGAGCGAAAACTCTTGAAAATTTTATACCAGGTTTATAATAAGTTAAACTTATCGTAACTAAAAAATATCAGTGATCGGTTAACTAAATTTTTTTTTATAAGCCCTTAATGCTCAAATTTGTATAAAATGTGTAAAAATCACAATAATTTGCAAGTTATATTGTAGATAAAAATTCATAAAATTTTTTTTGTTCATACTTAAGGTTCAAAATTTTAACACTAGGTTATCTATGAGCTACTCTTCAAAAATCTTTAAAAAAATTTCTACCGGACTAGGAAGAAAAAATTGTATGACTGTTTGAAATTTAAATATTTACGAAATTGCATAAAATAGCGATTTATTCTCAAACGATTTTAAATATTTTTTATAATTCAAAAAGTATAAGTCGCAGATTTTTGAAATTTCTACCAGTTGTTAAGATTGGTATTTCCTTTATGTCATATTTTTTTCAAAATACTATATTGATTTTTAAGCCACTTATAGGCATTTAAAATATTCGATTTTTTTACATTTTTTTTTTATAATCGGTGATAAAAAAAATTTGGCTCGTACAAAATACTTGAAAATTTAATCGAAGGTTCCACAGAAGTAGTTCTTAATATCATTCAAAAATTATTAAAATCCATAGGCACAATTTTTTTTTATAAGCGTTTGAACAGCGAATATTGACAAAAAATTACATGTAAAATATAATATAATGTATAATATTCTAGACTGACAAAGATATCGGTTTTTTTTTAAAATGCTCTAACTCAAAAATGAAAAACCGCAACAACTTGAAATTTTCACCAAATCTTTATATTGACGTTCTCTATACATGGTTAAGATTTCAAAGTATTTTGACATATTTTGACTTATTTATAGACAATTTAAATTTTCGATTTTTGTTTTTAAACATCTATAAAATTTAATTGGTTGAGCGAAAACTCTTGAAAATTTTATACCAGGTTTATAATAAGTTAAACTTATCGTAACTAAAAAATATCAGTGATCGGTTAACTCAATTTTTTTTTATAAGCCCTTAATGCTCAAATTTGTATAAAATGTGTAAAAATCACAATAATTTGCAAGTTATATTGTAGATAAAAATTCATAAAATTTTTTTTGTTCATACTTAAGGTTCAAAATTTTAACACTAGGTTATCTATGAGCTACTCTTCAAAAATCTTTAAAAAAATTTCTACCGGACTAGGAAGAAAAAATTGTATGACTGTTTGAAATTTAAATATTTACGAAATTGCATAAAATAGCGATTTATTCTCAGACGATTTTAAATATTTGTTATAATTCAAAAAGTATAAGTCGCAGATTTTTGAAATTTTACCAGCTGTTAAGATTGGTATTTCTTTTATGCAATATTTTTTTCAAAATATTATATTGATTTTTAAGCCACTTATAGGCATTTAAAATATTAGATTTTTTTACATTTTTTCTTTTTATAATCGGTGATAAAAAAAAATTTGGCTCGTACAAAATACTTGAAAATTTAATCGAAGGTTCCACAGAAGTAGTTCTTAATGTCATTCAAAAATTATTAAAATCCATAGGCACAATTTTTTTTATAAGCGTTTGAACATCGAATATTGACATAAAATTACATGTAAAATATAATATAATGTATAATATTCTAGACTGACAAACTATATCGCTGTATGCAACTGCCAACCCATCCTAATTGAAAAATATATTTATCGTTTCAAAATAAAATATACTTTTTACAATGTTTATAAATAACAATGTATTATATCCTAGACAAACATATGAACTCCGTTCAGAATCGTTATTCGTATACAATGATATCTATCATTGCATTCAAATTTAACAAATCCATTATAATAATGACCTATCCTATAAGCGAGGTGCACTCCACCCCTAACTGTACAGCAGAGCGAGGCCCATCCGGTTCTTTTTTTTTATTATACCAATTGAACATTTTCTTACACACAATTTTTGTTACAGTTTTAATACACTTAAATAAACAAATTTTTCTTTATTACTACTAATATCAAAATTATAAAAATTAAATTTCTATTTTTAAATGAATTTTTTTTATACAATTTTTAACCACTAAAAATGCCCTGAGTTTAATTTCTTCTATTATATTATTGGTGTTACTACTTAATACATGTAAATGTATTTATCGTTGAAGACGTAAAATAATTATTTTCAAATTTATAACTTAGTGTTATAGAATTTTAGTTATTGAGATTCATAATATTTATTTTTGATACATTTTTATTTCTTGTTACTTTTGAATCTAACATTGTGGATATCACAACTAAACATGGTACTTGCCAAAAGTCTATAAATCCAAAGCAATTGAACATTTCAAAGAAACAAGATTCAATGAAATATAGTGTTTTCGTAAATATGTCTGTAACAATAGAATAGAAATAAATAACATCCGAATGAGTATAAGGCATAATACTCAGGAAACAGACAATAGCGATTTTTTTTCTGGGAGTCCATTACGTTTTTTTTTTTTCGTTTTGTTTTTGTTCTTTAATTTCGCGTTGTCATCACAGTAATTTTCAGCATACAAAACAAAATAAAAGTACTAGGTCTTTTTATATTTATAATTGTATATGAAAAAAAAAAAATTAAAAAAAGTTTGAAAAAGTATCACCCATTATTTATTTTAGCATGAATTCTAGATTTCGAATTTATTTTTATCAATCTCTTACGT